>QNTS01000532.1:659810-688151 GCA_003317085.1 Hucho hucho | reverse complement strand
GGTGAGGGGATAACAGACCCTTTACTATTATTTAATGGGATGGTCTCTGCGCGCCTTAGGGTAGAATTTGAGTTCTATAGAATGATAAAAAGTGTGGAGATGTTTCAGGGGATATGGTGTGTTGGGGGGGCTGTCTGTATAGTTGGGGAAGATGTTTTGGAAATACGGTTGTAGAAGTGGTAAGGTTTTTTGTTCTTTTTGATGTGTGGTGTTTTGAATTGTGTGGTATAGGGAAAAGTGACTGGTGCATGTATGCTGTACAAGATATACTTTGGTGTTTTTTTTATTTTTTTTAAGGGGTGGGGGGGTGGTGAGTTTTTAATGAAATGAGAATGTTTCATTAAAGAAAGACAAAAAGTCAAAAGTCTCTCTCTCTCTCTCTCTCTCTCTCTCTCTCTCTCTCTCTCTCTCTCTCTCTCTCTCTCTCTCTCTCGACCTGCGCATTAGGACCATTCCGCAAGGCCTACCTGGCCTGATGACTCCTTGGTGTCCCCAGTCCACTTGGCTGTGCTGCTTCTCTTCAACTGTTCTGCCTGTTCTATGAACATTTTAAAATCTTGTCCATTTTCTGTTATAATTTGCACCCCTCACAGCCTGGTTCCTCTCTAGGTTTCTTCCTAGGTTCTGGCCTTTCTAGGGAGTTTTTCCTAACCACTGTGCACCGTGTCACACTGCAAGCCTCAGTAGAGCGTGGATTCTCCATCAATTGGCAGATTGAAGTGGAGAACTTGAAGGAAGATTCATACGTAGCACAGAGATGTATAGTTGACTACATAAGAGCTATGGGTGACATACATAATGTGTGCATTGACAGACCGCTGCTGATGTCAGTGGCATTTGCAAGGCTGAGGTATGTGACACATCAAGAAGAACCGAGACAGAGAAGAATGGATGAGCAAAAAAAAACTGAAAGAGAAAATACCTTGTAGATGAAATAGATGAACTTAAAAGGGAAGAAAAGAAGACTGACAGATGACATAAATGCAAATTTGCACTCAAAGCGGAGAGCACAGGCAACCTGACTCTTATTGCCAAGTCCAATAGCCTGAGAACAGGTGGTAAAGATAAAAGAGCACAAATAGCTGAAATAGAAACACTACTCAATGAAAAAGTGAATGACCTGAAAAGCAAATGGAGGGGCATAGCAGCAAAAAGCAAGGGTTGGGCACTGTTTTAACAGTTGGAGAAAGGGCAAAACACTACTCAATGAGTAAGTGATAAAAAAAAGCAAATGAACCAAAAAGGCCAACAACCCCAGAACACAATGGTTGGGGAAATGTTTTATTTATTCTAATCTTTTAATCTTGGAAAACATTTTATTTATCGTCATGTGTTTTTGTTTATTTATCTATTCATTTGGTCACGGTCATGAAAAAAAAAGGTCATGTTTTTGCTCTGCGACATGTTTTGTGTTGTTAAGCTGGTGCTAATGAAATAAACGAGCAGTTACTTAGCTCTTCAACTCATAAATAAGTCTGTCTCTATCGCTCAACTTACACAATATATTGTTTTGCTGTGCTGTGTTAGAGAAGGCAAGAGACCACGTAGTCTGCCATCACTGTAACACAGCACAATTGAGAAGTGTTCCACATTCAAGCCTCTCTCTCTTTTTAATTGTCTGTGAGCTTCTGTAAAGCCTGCTAGTTCTCATTATACAAATTCTCAGTGTTATAACAGTAATTAACCTTCAACCGTGTCTCAAACTATGCCATGTTCGGTCCTTGAATTTGAAGGATTTGGGCCTGGAAAGTCCTTGAAAAGTCCTTGAATTTGATGTTTAAGAAGGTGTGGGAACCCTGGATAATGCACGGCCCCATGTCGCAAGGATCTGTACACAATTCCTGGAAGCTGAAAATGTCCCAGTTCTTCCATGGCCTGCATATGACCAGACATGTCACCTATTGAGCAAGATTGGGATGCTCTGGATCGGCGTGTACGACAGCTTGTTGCAGTTCCTGCCAATATCCAGCAACTTTGCACAGCTATGAAAAGGAGTGGGACAACATTCCACAGGTCACAATCAACAGCCTGATCAACTCAATGCGACGGAAAGGAATTCTTCAGTTGACTGATTTCCTTATATGAACTGTAACTCAGTAAAATCGTTGAAATTGTTGCGTTTATATTTTTGTTCAGTGTAATTTAAAATTGAGAGCGGCAATGGCGCTGCCCATGCTGTCACAGACATAATGGCACAGATACAAAGACGAGTCCTCTATCCATCTCTATGGCCTGCTTCAAAATCAAATCAAATTCATTTGAAACACACATATGGTTAGTAGATGTTAATGCGAGTGTAGCGAAATGCTTGTGCTTCTAGTTCCGACCATGCAGTAGTATCTAACAAGTAATCTAACAACTTCACAACAACTACCTTATACACACAAGTGTAAAGGAATGAATACGAGTATGTACATATAAATATATGGATGAGCGATGGCTGACCGGCATAGGCAAGATGCAGTAGATGGTATAGAGTACAGTATATACATGTGAGATGAGTAATGTAGGATATGTAAACATTATATAAATGGCATTGTTTAATTGGCTAGTGATACATTTATTACATCCACTTTTTAATTATTAAAGTGGCTAGAGATTTGAGTCGTAGGCAAGATTCAGTAGATGGTATAGAGTACAGTGTATACATTTGATATGAGTAATGTCGGATATGTAAACATTATATACAAAACTGTTTGAAGTGGCTAGTGATACATTTGTTACATCCAATTTTCTATTATTTAAAGTGGCTAGAGATCAGTATGTTGGCAGCAGCCACTCAATGTTAGTGGTGGCTGTTTATGCACCTGTACTGACCTCGCCTACTGGATGATAGCGGGGTGAACAGGCAGTGTGGCTCGGGTGGTTGTTGTCCTTGATGATCTTATTGGCCTTCCTGTGACATTGGGTGGTGTAGGTGTCCTGGAGTGCAGGTAGTTTACCCCCGGTGATGCGTTGTGCAGTCCTCACTACCCTCTGGAGAGCCTTACGGTTGTGGGCAGAGCAGTTGCCGTACCAGGCGGTGATACAGCCCGACAGGATGCTCTCGATTGTACATCTGTAGAAGTTTGTGAGTGTTTTTGGTGACAAGCCAAATTGCTTCAGCCTCCTGAGGTTGAAGAGGCGCTGTTGCGCCTTCTTCACCACGCTGTCTGTGTGGGTGGACCATTTCAGTTTGTCCGTTATGTGTACGCCGAGGAACTTAAAACTTTCCACCTTCTCCACTACTGTGGGCAACTACACCTATCCCCCCACGAGGGAGACGACAAAGGACTTCAGGTGCTAGTAGAGGAATCAAAACAACTGCAACTCACTCTCCAATAAAAGGACTGTGGTGTGAGGCTCCCGGGAGTGGAGGAGGGACATCCGGCAGAGCAGCAACAACCATTAGAAGCCTACCACTGTAGTGTCGTCAGCAAACTTGATGATTGAGTTGGATGCGTGCTTGGCCACACAGTCATGGGTGAACAGGGAGTACAGGAGAGGGCTGAGAACGCACCCTTGTGGGGCCCCAGTATTGAGGATTAGCGGGGTGGAGATGTTGTTTCCTACCCTCACCACCTGGGGCCGGCCCGTCAGGAAGTCCAGGACCCAGTTGCACAGGGCTGGGTCGAGACCTAGGGTCTCGAGCTTAATGACAAGTTTGGAGGGTACTATGGTGTTAAATGCTGAGCTGTAGTCGATGAACAGCATTCTTACATAGGTATTCCTCTTGTCCAGATGGGTTAGGGCAGTGTGCAGTGTGATTGCGATTGCGTCGTCTGTGGACCTATTGGGACGGTAAGCAAATTGGAGTGGGTCTAGGGTGTCTGGTAGGATATATGATCCTTGACTAGTCTCTCAAAGCACTTCATGATGACGGAAGTGAGTGCTACGGGGCGATAGTCATTTAGCTCAGTTACCTTAGCTTTCTTGGGAACAGGAACAATGGTGGCCCTCTTGAAGCATGTGGGAACAGCAGACTGGGATAAGGATTGATTAAATATGTCTGCGCATGCTCTGAGGACACGGCCAGGGATGCCATCTGGGCCGGCAGCCTTGCGAGGGTTAACACGCTTAAATGTTTTACTCACTTTGGCTGCGGTGAAGGAGAGCCCGCAGGTTTTGGTAGCGGGCCGTGTCGGTGGCACTGTATTGTCCTCAAAGCGAGCAAAGAAGTTGTTTAGTTTGTCTGGGAGCAGGACATCATGGTCCGCGATGGGGCTGGTTTTCTTTTTGTAGTCCGTGATTGACTGTAGACCCTGCCACATCCCTCTGGTGTCTGAGCCGTTGAATTGTGACTCTACTTTGTCTCTATTCTGACGCTTAGCTTGTTTGATTGCCTTGCGGAGGGAATAGCTACACTGTTTGTATTCAGTCATGTTTCCGGTCGCCTTACCCTGATTAAAAGCAGTGGTTTGCGCTTTCAGTTTTGCTCAAATGCTGCCATCAATCCACGGTTTCTGATTGGGGAAGGTTTTAATAGTTGCTCTGGGTATAATATCACCGAAGCACTTGCTAATAAACTCGCTCACCGAATCAGTGTATACATTGATGTTGTTGTCTGATGCTATCCGGAACATATCCCATTCCACGTGCTCAAAGCAATCTTGCAGCGTGGAATCAGATTGGTCGGACCAGCGTTGAACAGACCTGAGCACGGGCGTTTCCTGTTTTAGTTTCTGTCTACAGGCTGGGAGCAACATGGTCAGACTTACCAAAAGGAGGGCGGAGAATGGCTTTGTATGCGTCACGGAAGTTAGAATAACAATTATCCAGGATTCTCCCGGCCCGGGTCGCACATTCGATATGCTGATAAAATTTAGAGAGCCTAGTTTTCAGATTAGCCTTGTTAAAATCCCCTGCCACAATAAATGCAGCCTCAGGATATGTGGTTTCCAGTTTACATAGTCCAATGAAGTTCTTTCAGGGTCGTCGATGTGTCAGCTTGAGGGGGGATATATGCGACTGTGATTATAATCGAGGAGAATTCTCTTGGTAGATAATACGGTCGGCATTTGATTGTAAGGAATTCTATGTCAGGTGAACAAAAGGACTTGAGTTCCTGTATGTTGTTATGATCACACCACGATTCGTTAATCATAAGGCACACACCCCCGCCCTTCTTCTTACCAGATAGATGTTTGTTTCTGTCGGCGTGATGCGTGGAGAAACCATGTGGCTGTACCGACTCTGATAACGTGTCCTGAGTGAGCCCTGTTTCTGTGAAGCAAAGAACGTTGCAGTCGCTGATGTCTCTCTGGAAGGCAACCCTTGCTCGGATTTCGTCTACCTTGTCCAGAGACTGGACATTGGCAAGTAGTATACTCGGGAGCGGTGCGCGATGTGCCCGTCTACGGAGCCTGACCAGAACATCGCCCCGTCTACCCCTTCTCCTGCTCCGCCGTTGTTTCCGGTCGCCGGCTGGGATCCAGTCTATTGTCCTGGTTGGTGGACCAAACAGAGGATCCGCTTAGGGAAAGTCGTATTCCTGGTCGTAATGTTGGTAAGTTGACGTTGCTCTTATATCCAATAATTCCTCCCGGCTGTATGTAATAAAACTTAAGATTTCCCAGGGTAACAATGTAAGAAGTAATCCATAAAAAAAACAAATACTGCATAGCTTCTTGAAAACGTGAAGAGTTCTCACCTCATCCCGGCCTGCCTTCCAACTTGGAGGACATGTATTTCCATTGTTAGAGCGGTGACTTGACTATCTTGTTAATGTAATAGACAATCTTTGACTGAAATAAATTATATTACCTGTCACTTAAACTCTACATTCTGTGGGGTTTGGGAAATTAAATTCCAACTCATGCATTGGATAGGAGCCAATTCCAAAATTCTGAATTGGCCACATTTCATTTGGATAGTCCATCTGTAGATGGTCATACTATCAACAAACGATCTGCCCCCCCAATAGATCCACAGACGATGCAAACGCCATCGCACTGCACACTGCCCTATCCCATCTGGAAAAGAGGAATACCTATATAAGAATGCTGTTCATTGACTATAGCTCAGCCTTCAACACCATAGTACCCACCAAGCTCATCATTAAGCTCGGGGTCCTGGGTCTGAACCCTGCCCTGTGCAACTGGGTCTTGGACTTTCTGATCCTCAACACAGGGGACCCACAAGGGTGCGTGCTCAGCCCCATCTTGTACTCCCTGTTCACTCATGACTGCGTGGCCACGCACGCCTCCAACTCAATCATCAAGTGTGCAGATGAAACAACAGTAGTAGGAATGATTACCAACAGTGATGAGAAAGCCTACAGGAAGGAGGTGAGGGCCCTGGCGGAGTGGTGCCAGGAAAATAACCTTCCCTCAACGTCAACAAAGGAGCTGATCGTGGACTTCAGGAAACTAGAGGAGGGAGTACGCCCTGATCCACATCGACTGGACCGCAGTGGAGAAGGTGGAACACTTCAAGTTCCTCGGCGTACACATCACTGACATTCTGAAATGGTCCACCCACACAGACAGTGTGGTGAAGAAGGCACAACAGGACCTCTTCAACCTCAGACTGAAGAAATTTGGCTTGGCCCATAATACTCTTACAAACTTTTACAGATGCACAATTGAGAGCATCCTGTCAGGCTGTATCACCACCTGGTACAGCAATTGCACTGCCCGCAACCGCAGGGCTCTCCAGAAGGTGGTGCGGTCTGCCCAACGCATCACTGGGGGCACACTGCCTGCCCTCCAGGACACCTACAGTACCCAATGTCACACGAAGGCCAAAAAGATCATTAAGGACATCAACCACCCGAGCCACTGCCTGTTCACCCCCCTATCATCCAGAAGGCGAGGTCAGTACAGGCGCATCAAAGCTGGGACTGAGTGGCTGAAAAACAGCTTCTATCTCAAGACCATCAGACTGTTTAATAGCCATCACTAGCCAGCTACCACCCGGTTACTCAACCCTGCACCTTAGAGGCTGCTGCCCTATATACATAGACATAGAATCACTGGCCACTTTAATAATGGAACACTAGTCACTTTAATAATATGGACATACTGCTTTACTCATCTCATGTGTATACTGTGTTCTATTATACTGTATTTTAGTCAATGCCACTCAGATATTGCTCGTCCTAATATTTAGATATTTCTTCCATTATTTTATTTTTAGATTTGTGTGTATTGTTGTGAATTGTTAGATACTACTGCAGTGTTGGAGCTAGGAACACAAGTATTTCACTACACCCGCAATAACATCTGCTGAAAATGTGTATGTGACCAATACAATTTGATTTAACATTTGATTAGCAACTGCTTTCTTAGGTTACGGTTAGGTTTAGAATAAAGGTTTAGGGTAAGGGTTAGGATAAAAGGGCCAAGGTTAGGGGATAGTAAGTTGATACTAGTAGAGCATCTACAGATGGACTATTCAAATAGCGTGTTACCTCTCAATTGAGCCCAACACCCTCGGGAGATCCTTGGAAGAACCTGAGATACTAGATATCAAGGTCTGCATACCTTCTAAGGCTAGTTACTCAGTGTTGTGCAACGCGATATGCACAAGGCATCTTCTTTTTCTTCTTTGGGATTGGGTTGGCGGATAGCATCTGATTTAAAGTGCATACACCACCACCTGCTGTATGTACTAAAGTGTGAGGCCAGTCCTGGCCTACCTACATTAAATTATCTTCATTACTCCTGTTCCTAAAAGGAAAACATTACCCCAACAAATAACCCTACGCCTATATACCACTATTTCATTAACAAAACATTTCACGAGCCACAATGTTTTGCTCTTTAAATACACTCGATATCAACACCATATCACTCCGTTTTACTTTGACTGCCTCCAATTTTTTTAACTCCTTCATCACAATCCTTCAAAAGGGTTTCCCAGATAAACAACCTTATTTAAAAAACTTGCTCCAACAAGCAACAATTCATCAAACTCATTTTCCACAACAATTTTGGGCCCTTTTTTTATCCCTTCTTGGACTTGTCCACTCATCTTTCTCGCTAACTGTACTCAATGGGCTTTCAGCTTCAAACGACACTTCTTCTTCCACCATCTCCGTAGGAGGGGGTCGCCTGAGGGCAGCAGATTTGTGATAGTGCCTCGAAGTGTCCTTGGGTTGATTTTTCTTGTCTGTGTGTCGATACACGAGGAGGAACAAACAACAACACAGAGTTACACATGGACAACACAGAGTTACACATGGAATAAACAAACGTACAGTAAATAACACAATATAAAAGTCTATATACAGTGTGTGAAAATAAGATTAGGGAGGTAAGGCCGTAGTGGCGAAGTAATTACAATTTAGCAATAAACACTGGAGTGATAGATGTGCAGAAGATGAATGTGCAAGTAGAGACACTAGGGTGCAAAGGAGCAAAAAAAAAATAACAATATGGGGATGAGGTAGTTGGATGGGCTATTTACAGGTGGGCTATGTAAAGGTGCAATGGTCTGTAAGCTGCTCTGCCAGCTGATGCTTAAAATTAGTGAGGGAAAAATTTGTCTCCAGCTTCAGTGATTTTTGCAATTCGTTCCAGTCATTGGCAGCAGAGAACTGGAAGGAAAGGCGGCCAAAGAGGAATTGGCTTTGAGGGTGACCAGTGAAAGCGTTGAAGTCGGAAGTTTACATACACTTAGGTTGGAGTCATTAAAACTAGTTTTTCAACCACTCCACACATTTCTTGTTAACAAACTATCGTTTTGGTAAGTTGGTTAGGACATCTACTTTGTGCATGACACAAGTCATTTTTCCAACAATTGTTTACAGACAGATTATTTCACTTATAATTCACTGTATCACAATTCCAGTGGGTCAGAAGTTTACATACACTAAGTTGACTGTGCCTTTAACTACCTAGGGAGTGGTGGGGCGCTAGCCGGTGAAATGTAAGGCGCCAAATTCAAAATCCAAAAGTTGAATTATTAAACATTCATCAATATACAAGTGTTGCATAGTCATCAAAAGCTCTGCTTCTTGGCAATATCACAGCATTGTCAGATTTCAAAAAGGCTTTATGGCGAAAGCACAACATTTGATTGTTTGAGGATAGCACCTCCAATAATTATCCATTAGCATAAATTCATAAACCATCGCGGTTCACACAAAACCCATTTCACAGCGAAAACAAATTCCTTACCTTTTGAAGAACTTCTGCTGAGGGCTTCCCAAGTGTCCAACGAAGACATCCAATGGTTATTTTGTTCGAAAAAGTCATTTATCCATAAATCTCCGTTTGGTTGGCGCGTTATGTTCAGAAAATCCAACGTCGAATCGCCCATTGAACCGTGAAGAGAACGCGTTCAAATATACCTATAAACTTTTCCTAAACAAATCAAAGACCAGTTATAATGCATCTTTAGCTATCCTTTTATGAATATTAGCGATAATATTTCACTCGGATGGTCACCTATACGTTATATAAGTAAACTAAAGTGTGGCGCGCACCCAGACTCGCGCCCGAGAAATCTTGTTGACATTTGAGCTCCCCTGACCATTTCCTGTTCCTATCCGTTCTGCTTACTCCTATCGCAACGCAGTGTTTGTATATAGACTGTTGACATCTAGTGGAAGCCATAGGTACTGCAATCTCGGAGCTGGATTGCCTTGAAGTCAATGGGGAGAGTCTCAAACAGAGCAAAGGACACAAATTGCAATTCCAGATGGATTTTCCTAGGGTTTTTGCCTGCTATATCAGTTCTGTTATACTCACAGACATTATGTTAACATTTGTAGAAACTTAAGAGTGTTTCGTTTCCTATCCAATAGTACTACTTATGTGCATATCCTATTTTCTGGGCCTGAGTGGCAGGCATTTCACTTTGGGCACGCCAGACTCTCCAAAACCGTCACATCTGCTGCCGCTCCCAAAGAAGTAAACAGCTTAGAAAATCCCTGAAAATTATGTCTTGGCTTTAGAAGCTTCTGATAGGCTAATTGACATAATTTGAGTCAGTTGGAGGTGTACCTGTGGATGTATTTCAAGGCCTACCTTCAAACTTAGTGCCTCTTTGCTTGACATCATGGGAAAGTCAAAAGAAATCAGCCAAGACCTCAGAAAAACAATTGTAGACCTCCACAAGTCTGGTTCATCCTTGGGAGAAATTTACAAACGCCTGAAGGTACCACGTTCATCTGTTCAAACAATAGTATGCAAGTATAAACACCATGGGACCACGCAGCCGTCATTCCGCTCAGGAAGGAGACACGTTCTGTCTCCTAGAGATGAACATACTTTGGTGTAAAAAGTGCAAATCAATCCCAGAACAACAGCAAATGACCTTGTGAAGATGCTGGAGGAAACAGGTACAAAAGTATCTATATCCACAGTAAAACGAGTCCTATATCGACATAACCTGAAAGGCCGCTCAGCAAGGAAGAAGCCAGTGCTCCAAAACCGCCATAAAAAAAGCCAGACTACAGTTTGCAACTGCACATGGTAACAAAGATTGCACTTTTTGGAGAAATGTCCTCTGGTCTGATGAAACAAAAATAGAACTGTTTGGCCATAATGACCATCGTTATGTTTGGAGGAAAAAGGGGGATGCTTGCAAGCCGAAGAACACCATCCCAATTGTGAAGCACGGGGGTGGCAGCATCATGTTGTGGGGGTGCTTTGCTGCAGGAGGGACTGGTGCACTTCACAAAATAGGTGGCATCATGTGGATGGAAAATTATGTGGATATATTGAAGCAACATCTCAATACATCAGTCAGGATGTTAAAGCTTGGTCGCAAATGGGTTTTCCAAATGGCCAATGACCCCAAGCATATTTCCAAAGTTGTGGCAAAATGGCTTAAGGACAACAAAGTCAAGGTATTGGAGTGGCCATCACAAAGCCCTGACCTCAATCCTATAGAAAATGTGTGGGCAGAACTGAAAAAGTGTGTGTGAGCAAGGAGGCCTACAAATCCGACTCAGTTACACCAGCTCTGTCAGGAGGAATGGGCCAAAATTCACCCAACTTATTGTGATTGTGGAAGGCTACCCGAAATGTTTGACCCAAGATAAACAATTTAAAGGCAATGCTACCAAATACTAATTGAGTGTATGTAAACTTCTGACCCACTGGGAATGTGATGAAAGAAATATAAGCTGAAATAAATCATTCTCTCTACTATTATTCTGACATTTCACATTCTTAAAATAAAGTGGTGGTCCTAACTGACCCAAGACAGTGCATTTTTACTAGGATTAAATATTAGGAATTGTGAAAATCTGAGTTTAAATGTATTTGGCTAAGGTGTATGTAAACTTCCGACTTCAACTGTAGTTGTCATTTGAGATAGCAAGCTACCGGTAGCTTATCAAAGGTAGGCTAACTAGTTAAATCGACCAGAAATCTTCCTAACTATTTCAGAATGTTTCTCAAAAATACTGTAGCTGTCTTTTTCACTTGATCATGCTTTGTGATAGGCTTACCCCTGTTTTTATCCTGTTTTAGTCCACACATGTCACCCTGTCCGCTAGCAAGCATCTGATGAATGGCAGGGGGTGGAAAGAACAGTGTTGAGAACTGGGAAGCTACAGTCAGAGGCAGAGCCATGCTTTTTTGTCCTACCAGGTCTGTGAAAAGGTTCCAGCTAGTGTGTCCCTCTGTCCTTCGACTGTTGTTGGATGTGGATGTCCGGTTTATTAGGCTCAAAGGTGCTTGATTTGCAGTTTATCTCTAAGGATCAGACTTTCAAATGTTTGGTGACAAAGCTGATGTCGCTGTGGCGTTCGCCATAATAACAATTACTGTTATGATTATTTATTTACAAATTAAAGAGATTAAGTGGGATCTTAAGCACTTACAAATTCCTAACATATTGTACGAAATGGAATCATCTTGCCTCCTCTTATTATCTTTGGTTGACTCAAAAAACAAACATGGTGGCACGCAGAAACTACCCATCGTTGGATTACTTTTGACTTTTAGAAAGTGTTTTACTCAAATATTTCCATAAATGGTGAGCTCACCCGTGATGTGATGAATTGTAAATAGTAATTGCTATTAGCTAATTCCTATTGTGGTTTCTGTCTGCCGAGAGTAGACTCTCAATCTTTCCTCAGTTAGCGCTAGGAGAAATGTAGCCTACATTTTACGGTTTGGATGATTGTGTTATGCTGTTGCTACTTCTGTGAATGTCTGAACATTGCATCCAGAAATACACTTTTCACATTCAGGAAATGACTTAGTAAGGACTGTCTTTGTGCAAAACGTTTCTGTGAAAAAACAGTGTGGCCAGCTCAAACGCTGACTGTTGCATCAATCGAAACTGGACGTTCTAAATAAGCGTTCTAATCACACCGGTTTGAGCGTACGCTGCAGGGACCGCTGTAGAAGGATCACAACCATTTGTTGGTACGTGTCAAAGGGTTAATTGCAATTTGCTCTTTAGCGCCATCTGTTGAGTAACTGATAAAGCAGATCCAGAAGATCTGACCGTTCATTTCAGTGCACGAGGATGGTCAATGTACTTTGTGCTGTGACCTGAAATCCTGCACTCTCCACTGGGCCTGACCCTCACTACTCATGCTTCTAGCCACATGTACTTAAACTGCCAAGCTCCCATATTACTTATTTATCAAATATCAATATTCTCTGAATTATCAGATTGTTTACACTAACACAGTTAGAGGTCAATTCCATTCCATTTAATTCCTGTCAATACAGGAATCGAATATCACTACTATTGTGAAATTCCACGTATAATTCAACTGACAGAAATTCAATAGAAATGGAATTGACCTCCAAATTTAATATTTATTGTTTATAAATATTATTCTAAATGAGGAGACTTTCAGGTGGAAAGTATCCAGATTTTCAGGTGGAGGTAGTCAATCCCTGGTCTGGCCTTGGACATGATCTTCATCTGTTTCATAACCAGACTTGCGTGTGTAGGTGCTGTAAGACAGACAGGTACAGTAAGCCCTGAGCTTTGACACACACACACAGATACAGACACACACACACACACACACACACACACACACACACACAGATCATATGAAATTAGATGACAGATGTATATTCTGGGTGAAGATGAATCCTAGACAAATCAGGGCTATTCAGACAAACAGATAGAACCCTTAGGCAGGACAGGACATCTGTTAGACAGTACTGCTGACAAGGCGTTGTTATGGGTGACCATATGTACTGAATCATAAGTACAGGATAAGGATGATGATGATTAGGGTTGCAAAACTACCAGTAATGTACCAAAGTTACAGTAACTAGGTATTTTTGGTAATTAAAAGTTAATCTATTGCAATCCATGGTAACTTTGGTAATTTATACTTAAATAGTAGTATTTATTTCTATATATGTCCATATTGTCCATGTGTTTCAAGAGAAAATAGCCTAATTAATGAAAAAAGCATCTAATCACCATTGCATTGTTTTGAACTCTGCAAACTTTCCAACTATTTACTTTTTTCACAACTGCCACCAGTTTTGCGCCAAAACAACAACAAAGACATATTGACACAGTAAAATAAATAGTGTGTATTTCATGCTGAAACCCTCATATTAAACTCCATTAGTATTCACCAGCAGGTATCCTAGCGGTTAAGAGCAAAGCAGTTAAACAACAACTGTTCCCTGGGCGCCGATGATGTCGATTAAGGCAGCCCCCCGCACCTCTCTGATTCAGAGGCATTAAATGCAAAGACACATTTTGGTTGAATGCATTCATTTGTGCAACTGACAAGGTGTCCCCTTTCCCTGATGGTTTATATTTAGGATAATGTTTCACTGCATTGTCATTCTATTTTTTATCATATTATTTCATTATTTTATATACTTTACATGTTATAAGGCCACACCGAGGGCCAGAGATAATGACATGTACCGGTGATAATCTTAACCACCCAAAAAGGCCACTAGATGTCATGTGATAAATATAAAATAACTTAAAAGTTTTCAAAATTCGAGTAGTTTACTGGTAAACTTCGAAAGTTATCAGTAATTTACCCTGTCTTTGCAACCCTAGTGATATGTCAATGTTACCATTACCATCGCTCTGTTTTAGTGCAGCCTACAGTGAGGATCTGTGAGGATTCCACTCTAAATAAGATGAGAGACTGTGGGAGAGATGAAGGGATGGAGAGAGACAGAGGAGAAGAGCTGTTTGCTTTTCTAGTTAGAGCCTAATGTTAGGCATTTTTGGTACTTTGTTCATTGTTGTTTAACTAACTAACGTTAGCTGGCTGGCTCGTTAGCTAATGTTACATGATGTGTGTGATCTTAAACGTTGTTTACCTAGCTAGGTTCATCGTTTACCTAGCTAGCTATATGTCTTAAGCTAAAGTGTACTGTTAGCTAGCTAGCTAGCTAGCTAAAGTTAGCTGGCTGGCTCCCTAGGGGACGTTATTATTCATTTCCCAGAGCCGTTTGCTTTAATAGTTCAAGCCTAATGTTAGGCATTGTTGGCACTTTGTTCATTGTTGTTTAACTAGTTAACGTTATCTGGCTGGCTTGTTAGCTAACGTTACGTGATGTGTGTACAACACCCGTTGAATATGGCCAGTGTCAGTAAACGTCTGCAAAAAAGCATAATGAAATTGTTGCCAGCTGAGCTGGTTAGGCTGTTTTCATGTTATCCAGAGGTAAACAAATCATCTGTCAGAGCGTAAAGTGTGCGCTCCGCGAGCGAAACGAGATGGGTGGGGCTAAAGCTTAAGAGGGTGTGAACGATGCTGAATGTGTGTAGACAAAGAAGAGCTCTTCAATATATACCAAAACATTCAAAGGCGATTTTCTCAAAAGTGAGTTTACAAGTTGATCAACTTTCAAAGCAGATTTACTTTCCCATTGTTCCTCAATGTAGGGTATGATATACCATTTTATAGCTCTGAGTCTACTTTTATTTTTCTACATAAGACCGAATCCAGGTGGTGAGTCACATATAAAGTCTGTTATGACCGAGTATACTTTTTTAATGAATATCTTCAGTAGGGTAATTGGTATTACGTTGGCAGCCATGCCATTCTAAAGAGGTTTATTCTACCTGTAAGAGTTATAGGAAGATTATTCCATTTAATTAGATCTACTTTCATACTGTTGAGTAATGAAATAAAGTTATCTTTATATATGTTTTGTTTCTTGTCACTTATTAAGCATCCTACGTTTTTGTGGTCCACTTAAAGGATTGCTCTAGATCGTGAGTTATATATTTTTTTAAATGTTTTCTATGTTAATTCTATATTCTGCGATTTCTGAGTATTCTGAAAATATTTTTTAGAAAAGGGGGCATTGAGTTTTCAGTATTTGTCAGGTACTGTATATCAGAAGATCAGCAAATAAGTTGAGTTAATATTCATGTTGATCAATACTGATACATGTTATGTTTGGGTCCTGTCTAATTCTTTCTGCAAGTGATTCAATTGACAGTGCACACAGGAGGGGGGAGAGGGGACATCCATGTCGTGTTACCCCTTTCTAAAGCAATTTCATCAGATAATGTGATATTTCTGTATATTTTTGCTTTTGAACATTTATACACATTTTTTATTACATTTAGTATTTCAGCTGGAAAGTTGAAAGCTTCCAAAGTTTTGAATATATATTCCATTCAAGATGGTCAAAAGCCTTTTTGGCATCAACAGCCATTATTGACAGTGTCATGATCTTCGATAGGGACGGACCAAGGCGCAGCGATGCTTCCAGTATGCATTCTTTATTTATACACGTAACTGGGAAAATAACAAACAAACGAACGAAGATCGTAACAAACGGAACATAACATAGACTAAACACTTAATTCCATGAACCAAACAATAACCCACAAAACCCTAGTGAAAACCACAAACATATATATGGTTCCCAATTAGAGGTAACGAAACACAGCTGCCTCTAATTGGGAACCATTAACCCAACATATAAATAAACAACCTAGAACTCAAAACCCTCCTAAACCAAAAACGAAACTAAACACGCCAGCCTGAACTCGGGCCTGGATGTGACAGACAGCCATTATTGATAAATCTATATAATTTTTTTGTTTTATGCTATTTTTCTAAGATATATTGTTTTATTATTTGTATAAAAAATAAATCTAAATCAGATTTAACTTTAGCAGGGTTTGAGATTATCATCCCCCTAATGTACACCTTAAAGGCATCCTAAATTATATCTGGGGTTAGATTTTCTCTGTCCTCTATGTCTACATTCGTAATGGTAAAGTATTTTTATTTATTTACGTACTGTATTTATTACATTTCGTGACCAGAAAATGCGCTCTGTTCATTTTCCAAATTCATAGCTTTCACCAGGATTCACCAAATCAGTCTGTCGAGGAAAGAGCAGGTATTCTTAATGTTTTGTACACTGCATTCGGAAAGTATTCATACCCCTTGACCTTTTCTATATTTTGTTACGTTACAGCCTTAATGTAAAGTTCATTAAATCGTTTTTTTCCCCTCATCAATGTACACACAATACCCCATAATGATAAAGAAAAAACAGTTTTTTAGAAATGTTAGCAAATGTAGAAAAAAACTGAAATATTCCATTTATATTCAGACCCTTTACTCAGTACTTTGTTGAAGCACCTGATTACAGCCTCGAGTCTTCTTGGGTGTCACGCTACAAGCTTGGCACACCTGTATTTGGGGAGTTTCTCCTATTCTCCTCTGTAGATCCTCTCAAGCTCTGTCAGGTTGGATGAGGAGCGTCGCTGCACAGCTATTTTCAGGTCTCTGGCTGAGGGAAGGAGGTTCTCACCCAAGATTTGAGGGTACATGGCCCCACGGCGTAGTGGGGTAACAAGCTGAGATTAGGAGCACACTCTTAACTTCTTAGGGAGTAGCGCACGAGGTGACCGTTTTGGAGAGCCTGGCGTGCCCAAAGTAAAATGCCTCCCATTCAGGCCCAGAAAATAGGATATGCACATATGCACCATGCTGATCCCTAAGAAGTTAAAGGGAGTGCTCCTAATCTCAGCTTGTTACCTGTATAAAATACCTGTCCACAGAAGCAATCAATCAATCAGATTCCAAAATCTCCACCATGGCCAAGACCAAATAGTTCTCCAAGGATGTCAGGGACAAGATTGTAGACCTACACAAGGCTGGAATAGGCTACAAGACCATCGCCAAGCAGCTTGGTGAGAAGGTGACAACAGTTGGTGCGATTATTCGCAAATGGAAGAAACACAAAAGAACTGTCAATCTCCCTCGGACTGGGGCTCCATGTAAGATCTCACCTCGTGGAGTTGCAATGATCATGAGAACGGTGAGGAATCAGCCCAGAACTACACAGGAGGATCTTGTCAATGATCTCAAGGCAGCTTGGACCATAGTCACCAAGAAAACAATTGGTAACACACTACGCCGTGAAGGACTGAAATCCTGCAGTGCCCGCAAGGTCCCCCTGCTCAAGAAAGCACATATACATGCCCGTCTGAAGTTTGCCAATGAACATCTGAATGATTCAGAGGACAACTGGGTGAAAGTGTTGTGGTCAGATGAGACCAAAATGGAGCTCTTTGGCATCAACTCAACTCGCTGTGTTTGGAGGAAGAGGAATGCTGCCTATGACCCCAAGAACACCATCCCAACCGTCAAACATGGAGGTGGAAACATTATGCTTNGGCCAAGGCAACAAAGGAGTGGCTCAAGAAGAAGCACATTAAGGTCCTGGAGTGGCCTAGCCAGTCTCCAGACCTTAATCCCATAGAAAATCTGTGGAGGGAGCTGAAGGTTCGAGTTGCCAAACGTCAGCCTCGAAACCTTAATGACTTGGAGAAGATCTGCAAAGAGGAGTGGGACAAAATCCCTCCTGAGATGTGTGCAAACCTGGTGGCCAACTACAAGAAACGTCTGACCTCTGTGATTGCCAACAAGGGTTTTGCCACCAAGTACTAAGTCATGTTTTGCAGAGGGATCAAATACTTATTTCCCTCATTAAAATGCAAATCAATTCATAACATTTTTCACATGCGTTTTTCTGGATTTTTTTGTTGTTATTCTGTCTCTCACTGTTCAAATAAACCTACCATTAAAATTATAGACTGATCATTTCTTTGTCAGTGGGCAAACGTACAAAATCAGCAGGGGATCAAATACTTTTTCCCTCACTGTATATACATTTATCATGGATCAGATCGCATAGATGCAAAAATACTTGAAATAGCTGTGAGTGGGGTCCAATTAAATGAGAGATGGTATGAATGGTAGCCTGTCCTAACGTAATTGGTAGGCTTATATGCTATTTCGCGAGAATGAAACCATCACAGTCAGAAAAAGTTAGGAATGTGTTCTGTAATGATCATGGAAGTTAAATAAATAATAGAAAATAGATGCCTATTTATAATTATTTTTCAATGCAAATATAGAATAAATAGATTTTCACTCTATTCACTAAGGTTAAATGATTGCAACTTGTTATTTCATTTATCTACCTGTCATCATATATTTCTGCACAATGCTACTAGGCTACTTTTGCCTTCTTTTGATGCAATACTTTAACCACTAGAAATTGTACGTTGTGGTGGTTCATTTCTTTACTATCAAATGAGGAGAGACAAACGTATCACACAAGTCAGAGTTATACTTAAACAAAATCTTTATTATCTTATAAGGGAGCAGGTCAATACAACGCACACATATAAAGTGAATCGATTGAGTGCTCTACGATAATGATGGCCGGTCGATGAATCACCCTCCGATGATTTGTTGAGAGCCCTGAGACAAAGGTACAAAGGTCTTTTATAACCAAGATACACCCCCTTCAGTCTACATGACAAACAACAGATGTATGGAATGGGTCACAAGGTTAGGATTTGTTTGAAAGATACTTATAAATTACAGCAGATACTGTTCTCATTGTGTAGAAACCAGGGTCTGGCCCCGAGCCATCTCTCCCTGGTACCTTATAGAACAGAAACATTAACTTACGCTCTGGAATGCGGTATCACCCAAAGACCGTAAATCTCCTGTCAGTGTTAAATCTCCCAGAGGCCCACTTTCAGTTGACACAGACACATTAGAGTTCTAAGAACCCTATATTATGTTGCATAAACAACCATTTGATGCAATTACAGTATTATAACATAATCTTGCAATTTTGCTCTCACAACGTATGCGTGGTCTGAAGTTTGCGGAGGATAAGCACATTCTCACATCAAGTTCAGTTTTTATAAATGTCAACTTTTGCGTGAAAACTGGCGCACGCATGTTTTGGGGTGTATTTTGTGCGTATGCAACAATAATAAATGAGGCACCTGGTCTTGGTGCCATAGTAAGCTATGTTCTTTGCCATAGTAAGCTAGTACATCTGATTACTGTCAGAGCTTGTCCGCAATCCCCTCCATCCCTCACTCCATCCCTATCTACAATCCCAGGAGATTAGCATGTAATAATAGCTAATGAGCGTGTGTGTGAATGTGTATGTGTGTGCATTATACACAGGGGATTGTCGCATCAGTTATGATTTGAAGTGCTGACTGACATGTCACATGTGACAACAAATCGCCTTAGCTTCCTATGATACAATGGGTCAGTCAACCCATTGACCTTTCAGTAAGTTTACCAGTGACTCGAGTGAACCCTGTGAACCTGACTCCATCCAATGCTAACCCTGAATGCATTCAGTGACACAATTTGTTCTCCTAACAGGTTGGCCATAATGGATCTGGCTATGCCTACTAGATTATGTAGCATTTCCCTTCAGATCCAAAAGCACTCTACGACACTTATCTACATGGTACCTGGCACCCATTATGTGCTGGAACCGTTATTACTGCATCTCCGCTTACCTTACTCACCATTTGTTTACTGTAACTGGGTTAATGTTCTCTCTATGCTAATTTCCTCCACTGTTTAGCTCTCTCATTCCCATTCCTAATCAGGTGACAGTGGATCTGAGGAGCCTGAGTATTCCATTCTGTAGGTCATCAGTGAAGGAAGCCCTTTCCACCTTTAGTCCACCACAGACATACTAATGTTTGATAAGTATCGGAAGCCCAGAGGCTAAGGGCGAGGAGGGAGGATGAGAGTGGGGTGAGAGGAGCGAGAGTGCTAGGGAAATAGAGAGGGGAGCACATCAGGGGATCTGTTTGTTTTGTACAGTTTGTTTCTAGCATAAAGCATCGCAGACCAAAGCACTGTTATGTATCACTTTATATAATCAGATCCGTTTTATTTTCTTCAAAATCTTAAGCTAACAAAGGTTAGGCCTGTGCTTGCTTTTTGCCATTTCCTTTAATAAAAGATAGGCCTATGGCATACCCTCTCATATCCCCTTAATAAGGAGTCTTGGTTTTAACTTAACATCCCTTCACTGACATGGAGGTAGGCTATTAAAGAGTGCATGGTGGGTGGAGGAATTGAGCAACAAAACCATGGATATAACAGCCTATAGCCTAAATTCTTCTGTCAAACAGGTACGCCTACATCTTATTTCTTAAATAGGAAGAAATTGGCTCCAACACAAAGCACTCTTGTTTTTAGTAGTCTAATTAAAATGAAGAGGGTTGAATTTGCCTACTTTGTGCACCATGAGTTGTCTATTTCCGATTGATTGTGTCGCAGCTGCTTCTTCAAGTTTCAGCACTACAATGTAAGTTACTCCAATCTGGCTTATTGTCAATAACTCTGATCAATACATCAATACATCTTCTCATCTTCGCGCCCTCATTCTCAGTATCTACCTTAGAAATATAACTTTGTTTTGTGCTTCTCTGAGCATGCACTTCATAGCCTATAGGCTATGGATGATTTGATTGAGACCACACTAAATAGCCTATAGGTACGCTTGATATTGCGCAACCAGCGGTGAATCAGAGATGAGGTGGCAGCATCGGGCACACATTGATATACAGTGCATTGGGAAAGTATTCAGACCCCTTTACTTTTTCCACAGTTTGTTACGTTACAGCCTTATTCTAAAATTGATTAAATCGTTTTTTTTCCCCTCATCAAACTACACACAATACCCCATAATGACAAAGCAAAAACAGGTTTTTGTTTTGAGATAATTATATTAATATTTTTAATGTTGACAGAATGTATGTGAACATTTGTATTTCAGAATCTAGACATACTTCATATCGAAGAGCGCACTATAACGAGTATAATGACACCAATATGTATCATGTACGTTTCACAGATCATAGGCCCTTATAGGAGACATGTATAGGTTTCATCATGATTTTCTCACAAATGGTTTTTGATGCAAATGTAAAAACAATTTAATTCATCCTTCCTCCCAATGAAGTTTCTATGTGAGAATTGACAGAACAATCTGAGATACCCGCTGACGTGGAATCTCTCAGCATTAGTCTTGGTTTCTATCACATTGGTCATGGTTTCTGTAGCCGTGGTCCTGATTTCTGTAGCATTGGTCTTCCTATAGCAGTGGTTTGTGTGTGTGCCCTCTCCCTGACAGATGCAATTAAAGCAGGATGAGAGGAGGAGGGCGAGAGAGACAGAAAGAGGGGACATTTTCTCCAGTCCCCAGGTGTCTCTAGCAGGCTGGATTAGCAGACACAGGCCCTCTGAGCTCTCTTAGCCATCACCTCCAAGACATCTCAGACAGAGGAGAGCTCTCCCTGACAACCCCAGGCAGTTTTTTAATTCACCAATGTCTGAATATGCTGATACAGTATCTCTCGTTACCCCTTCTTCCCAGAATCAAAGGGAGACCCTGCAGCCCTCTGCTCCCACAGGACAATTATGTAGAGGGCCAAGTTATACCCCCATGTTTGGTGTTAAACAACCCATCTACCCTTCTCTTTGTCTAACCCCCTCCGCCAGTTATTCCTTACCCCACTCCTCACCCCCCTCTGCATGGGAAACAGTGCTGGTCCATGACACACACATAGCAGCACTTACATGCACATACACATTCCCATGCGCATGCACACACACACACACACACACACACACTCTCCCCGAATCCGACCCCCTCGTACGTGGGGCACCTCGGAGCCCTCTTAGCTCCGTCTCAGAATAGAGCGTCCCATCTTTCAGCTCATCCATTTTTCATTGGGCTGAGTCCTTCATGCACTGCATGCCTGCTTGCCTGCCGCGATGTGGTTTGTAATCCTGGGATAAGCTCAATAAATATTTGATGTCCCAGTTCTTTCCTTCAAAAAACAGAATCGTACCCCCTGTCTTCATCCTCTAGTCACCCTTCTTCACCACATCCCTCTTTGTTCAGCACACAGGGGATTGTCTCATCAACACCCCTGTGTGTGTGTGTGTGTGTGTGTGTGTGTGTGTGTGTGTGTGTGTGTGTGTGTGTGTGTGTGTGTGTGTGTGTGTGTGTGTGTGTGTACTAAAACTGAAAACTAAAAAAATAAATAATTTAAAAACAATTTAGTAAATTGAATTGAAAGGGAAAAAGGAAGAAAGAGAGAGCGAGAGCGAGAAAGGGTGGGGTGTACCTGTACACCTCAGCATACATTTAACTCCAGGAATGGGAAAGAGATACAGAAACTGGAGGAGGTGAGAGGGAGAAAATGAGAAAGAAGAACAGTGAGAGAGAGAGCGGGAGAGAGAAAGAGAAATACCTGTTTTGATTTCAGAGTGGTCATCAGAGAGAGAACAAAGCAACACAATAAAGAACATCCATACATCCATCCAGAGCACTAACACAGAAAAACAAAGATGGACAGAGAGAGGCACAGATGCGCAGGGGAGGGGGTGGGGTTGCTATGGCATGTCAAGGTTGATATCTTGTTTTTTTTTACAGTGGTGTCTTTTCCACTGAGTCAGCATTAAATTACTGTCTTACGTAAAGTGGCATAAGCTGTGATGAATGAGTTACAAGTTTCATTAATCAATCCACTGAAAGGTGTGCAGAGAGAGAGATATTCTTTCCCTCCACTTGTTTGTCATCCGCAGCGAGCGAGCGATGATTTACGTGCGAAAGCTGTAAACCTTGCACACAAAAAGTTCTCCAATCAAAGTGAAAGTAAAAGAGCGACTCTGATCGTCATATGAGCTTGGAGCACTGGGAATAATTGTGTTCAATCATAAATTCATTCCGTGGCTGAATATCCATATGCAATTATGTTCACTAAAAGCTTTCCAACTTTTTCTCACTACCAAATGATTCATTTTTATCAAAGTTGACCTTCTGATCCCAGACCTGTGCTGTTTTATCTAGTACATTTTATCTACAGATGAAAAGAAATGGCTTTCTGCTACATTGATGGATTGAAATCACATGTTATGTTGGAACATTAATGTTTTCAACAGCATGATCATACAGTTGTTAGGTCAGCCCTACGTGTACTGTTACAGTTAAAATTATGGATAGTACAAGTATAGTATCTTCATTTGAGCCAGTTTGCTACAGCGGGAAAATAGTCCTGCAGCAACAGGAAATGGGAATTATTATGTGGATTATAATTAATGGACATTTTAGTAGGGGTTGATAAGTATTTGGTAGCAAATGTAATAAAATATTTCAGAAGCCTTTTTAAACTTCAAATACACTAAACGTTTTAAATGTACTGCATTGTAGGAAAAATTATCCTGCAACAGGGTGATCAAATTAAGATCCTACATCTGTAGCCTAAGTGTACAGTACGCCTCTATTGGTAAAAATCAAATGAATTAAAAAACTGTTTTTGTAACAGTGCAAAGTCCAGTTGATGCAATTACATTAGATAAAGATAGTCCTACTTTATTTACTATTATTTACTACTTCTTATGGCAGAATACACATAGCTATATTATTAGGAATCAAGTTAAGACCCAGATGCAGACTGTCGAAGTAACAATGTTTATTATAGCAACAGGGGCAGGCAACGACAGGTCAAGGCAGGCAGGGGTCGATAATCCAGTGTATAGGGGCAAAGGTACAGGACGGCAGGCAGGCTCAGGGTCAGGGTCAGGTCCGGCAGAGGTCGGTAATCCAGAGGTGGGGCAAAGGTACAGGACGGCAGGCGGGCTCAGGGTCAGGACAGGCAGAGTAGCCGGGCAGGCGGGCTCAGAGACAGGACAGGTAAGGGTAAAAACCAGGGGGGCGCAAAAAAGAGAGCCTGGGGAAAAGCAGGAGCTGAGGAAAAACGCTGGTTGACTTGATAAACAAGACGAACTGGCAACGGACAAACAGGGAACACAGGGATAAATACACAGGGGATAATGGGGAAGATGGGTGACACCTGGAGGGGGGTGGAGACAATCACAAGGACAGGTGAAACAGATCAGGGTGTGACAGTACCCCCCCATATCTGGTTGACCGGGGTGTCGGTGTTGAAAATCCGCGATGAGGCCTGGGTCCAGGATGTCCCTGGCGGGGACCGAGCACCTCTCTTCCGGGCCATAACCCTCCCAGTCAACCAGGTACTAGAACCTCCCCCGAGGTCGAACCTTGTAAGCCGGTTGGCCGTCAATGAGACGGGGAAGAGGGGTGGGCCTGGGGACAGGAGACAAAGGGCCGTGAGACATACGTTTGTCTCTGGACACATGAAAGATGGGATGTATACGCACACGCCTTTTCAGTTCTGCCCACAATTTTTCTATAGGATTGAGGTAAGGGCTTTGTGATGGCCACTCCAATACCTTGACTTTGTTGTCCTTAAGCCATTTTGCCACAACTTTGGAAGTATGCTTGCGGTCATTGTCCATTTGGAAGAGCCATTTGCGACCAAACTTCCTGACTGAAGTCTTGAGATGTTGCTTCAATATATCCACATACTTTTCCATTCACATGATGCCATCTATTTTGTGAAGTGCACCAGTCCCTCCTGCAGCAAAGCACCCCCACAACATGAAGCTGAAACCCCCATGCTTCACGGTTGGGATGGTGTTCTTCGGCTTGCAAGCTTCCCACATAACGATGGTCATATGGCCAAACAGTTCTATTTTTGTTTCATCAGACCAGAGGACATTTATCCAAAAAGTACGATCTTTGTCCCCATGTGCAGTTGCAAACCATAGTCTAACTTTTTTTTATGGTGGTTTTGGAGCAGTGGCTTCTTCCTTGCTGAGCAGCCTTTCAGGTTATTTCGATATAGGACTTGTTTTACTGTGGATATAGATACTTTCGTACCTGTTTCCTCCAGCATCTTCACAAGGTCCTTTGCTGTTGTCCTGGGATTGATTTGCACTTTTCACACCAAAGTACGTTCATTGCTAGGAGACAGAACGCATCTCCTTCCTGAGCGGTATGACGGCTGCGTGGTCCCATGGTGTTTATACTTGCGTACTATTGTTTGTACAGATGAACGTGGTACCTTCAGGCGTTTTGAAATTTCTCCCAAAGATGAAGCAGACTTGTGGAGGTCTACAATTGTTTTTTTCTGAGGTCTTGGCAGATTTCTTTTAATTTTGTCATGATGTCAAGCAAAGAGGCACTGAGGTTGAAGGTAGGCCTTGAAATAGATTCACAGGTACACCTCCAATTGACTTAAATGATGTCAATTAGCCTATCAGAAGCTTCCAAAACCATGACATCATTTTCTGGAATTTTCCAAGCTGTTTAAAGGCAGAGTCAACTTAGTGTATGTAAACGTCTGACCCACTGGAATTGTGATACAGTGAATCATAAGTGAAATAATCTGTCTGTAAACAATTGTTAGAAAAATTACTTGTGTCATGCACAAAGTAGATGTCCTAACCGACTTGCCAAAACTATAGTTTGTTAACAAGAAATTTGTGGAGTGGTTGAAAAATGTGTTTTAATGGCTCCAACCTAAATGTATGTAAACTTCTGACTTCAACTGTAATTACATGTTGTTATTTATTATTTACTAATAAAGTATGTAGTACTTACTTGCTTGGTTCCTAGTAAGTACATTTGGGACTAAATTGTTACCATGTATTCACTTTTTGTTATTAAGTATTTACCTAATTATTTTTTTGTAAATACTGGGCTGTAAAAAGAAGGTTTACCAAAAAACGAGGCTTTATTGACATACAGGATTTGTTACACTGTTTTACTTCACTATCTCACAATGTCTTGACTAAGCCAAACGGAAGGATTATGCTATGTCTGTATGAATTTATAAAATTGTATTTTATCGGCTGCATCTGAAATGTGTCACTGACATTTTTTCCTTTGTTTAGCATCTGGTCTAGTGTCAATAATTTTGGACTGAATTGGACCGTGTAAGTGGTGGGGTGTGTACCTTGTCTCAGAGGTACAGGTGAATAGTGAAGATGAGCAGAGAAGCCTTAATTGTTTTTTACTTTCTTCTCTTTTCCTCTCTTCTTATCCCTTCTCTTATGCCCCCCACTCTCTCTCTCTTTATACTGCATATACTGTATATGGAAGAAGTGAATGGAAGGGACATTTACCACAGAGGGATAAATAGATTGGGAACAGCAGTGATGAAGGAATTAGACAGCTCATTTGGCAACAAAAGGGTTGGAACTGCAGATACGGTTACTGCAGCGAGGGTTGCCGTACAGAAAGGTTATTGATTATTTCTGGATGGATTTGTGTCTGATGCTTGGTGGAGCAGGAAAATAGCCATGCTGAAACAGAGAGATGGCCCGAACAAACCAATTATCCATATCCTGTGTTTGTGTATGTGTCGGCAATTGGCTGACTGGGCTGGTGATCCGTGTCTAGCCTGATTCCACAGCAGGACCACAGCCAAGGGGAGAATCTATATGTGTGTATACTCTTGTGTGTATAAGGTAGTTGTTGTGAATTTGTTAGATTACTTGTTAGATACTACTGCATGGTCAGAACTAGAAGCACAAGCATTTCGCTACACTCGCATTAACATCTACTAACCATGTGTATGTGACAAATAAAATTTGATTTGTGTTTGTGTGTATGTTAGTGTGTGTGTTCAGTATATGTTTGCACATATGTTCTGTCATATGTTCTGTGTGTGTGAGCGTGTGTGTGTGTGCATGCGTTCTGTGTCTTTGTGTGTGAGTGACAGATATAAGGCTAAAGCCCAGAGATGGCTGGCTGCACATGGGCAGTGCCCCACTGAGTGTGTATTGCTGCTGCTCGGATTTCTATTCTAGCCCAGTTTTAGGGCTTTTTACCATTTTAATACAGAGAGATGTATGTCAACAACATGCTCTAATGTAGGCCCCCCTTCCAGTATTAGGGAACTTCCCGCGCGCCAAGTCTATTTCTATGGGCACAAGCACTGTTCGTGACACAAACTGTTAACACCCATCTTGTTGGCAGAGAGAACATTTCGCTATTTTAAAGCTAATTTCCTGCAATTCTACACATTTTGCCATGTCTTATGTGTGTTCATGTGATATTTGAGTGGCTCAAACATTACAACAAAATCAATGAGCTAAAAAACCTATCTAGAATACTGACATGGGCTAGTTGATCTGGACATTTATGACAATTTTCTAGCTCTCTAAGGTCTGCATTGACTGACATGACAAGAGGAAAACTGCTGATGCACTACCCAATTTCACAATTGCATGGGGGGGAGGGCGCAACCCACAGTTTGGGAACCACTGATCTAATCCACTGTACAGTGGCTTGCAAAAGTATTCACCCCCCCTTGGCGTTTTTCCTATATTGTTGCATTACAACCTGTCATTTAAATTGATTTTTATTTCGATTTCATGTAATGGACATACACAAAATAGTCCAAATTGGTGAAGTGAAAATGAAAAAAATAACTTGTTTAAAAAAAATCAAAAAAATGTATGAAGCCCCTAAATAAGATCTGGTGCAACCAATTACCTTCAGAAGTCACATAATTAGTTAAATAAAGTCCACCTGTGTGCAATCTAAGTGTCACATGATCTGTCACATGAGAGGCAAATAAGGGACCAAAGATAACCCTGAAGGAGCTGCAAAGCTCCACAGCGGAGATTGGAGTATCTGTCCATAGGACCACTTTTAGCCACACACTCCACAGAGTTGGGCTTTACGGAAGAATGGCCAGAAAAAAAGCCATTGCTTAAAGAAACAAATAAGCAAACACGTTTGGTGTTCGCCAAAAGGCAAGTGGGAGACTCCCCGAACATATGGAAGAAGGTACTCTGGTCAGATGAGACTAAAATAGAGCTTTTTGGCCATCAAAGTAACACTACGTCTGGCACAAACCCAACACCTCTCATCATCCTGAGAACACAATCCCCACATTGAAGCATGGTGGTGGCAGCATCATGCTGTGGGGATGTTTTTCATCGGCAGGGACTGGGAAACTGGTCAGAATTGAAGGAATGATGGATGGTGCTAAATACAGGGAAGTTCTTGAGGGAAACCTGTTTGTCTTCCAGAGATTTGAGACTGGGACGAAGGTTAATCTTCCACCTGGACAATGAGTGGTTTAAGGGGAACATTTAAATGTCTTGGAATGGCCTAGTCAAAGCCCAGACCTCAATCCAATTGAGAATCTGTGGTATGACTTAAAGATTGCTTTACACCAGCGGAACCTATCCAACTTGAAGGAGCTGGAGCAGTTTTGCCTTGAAGAATGGGCAAAAATCCCAGTGGCTAGATG
>QNTS01000532.1:646983-659728 GCA_003317085.1 Hucho hucho | reverse complement strand
AAATCAAATTTATTTATAAAGCCCCCCTTACATCAGCTGATGTCACAGAGTGCTGTACAGAAACCCAGCCTAAAACCCCAAACAGCAAGCAATGCAGGTGTAAAAGCACTGCAGGTGTAAAAGCACGGTGGCTAGGAAAAACTCCCTAGAAAGGCCAAAACCTAGGAAGAAACCTAGAGAGGAACCAGGCTGTGAGGGGTGGCCAGTCCTCTTCTGGCTGTGCCGGGTGCAGATTATAACAGAACATGGACAAGATTTTAAAATGTTCATAAAACAGGCAGAACAGTTGAAACTGGAGAAGCAGCACGGCCAGGTGGACTCGGGACATCAAGGAGTCATCAGGCCAGGTAGGCCTTGAGGAATGGTCCTAATGCTCAGGTCCTCCGAGAGAGAGAAGAAGAAAAAAGAAAGAAAGAGAGAGATAATTAGAGAGAGCATACTTATATAACTGTAGAGTTAGTGTGTGTTTTCAACCACAAAGGTCATCTGCATTTACTGCTGAGCAGAAACATTTTCAGCAACAAAAGTTTGATCAAATCAATATTCTACATCTGTATGTTATTGAAGTGGGATATGAGGTAGCGGAATCTGTGTGTTGTTGGGATGATTGACTTGAGTGAAGTGCTATGTTTATTTTTTGTAGTGTGGGTGGAAGGGTTATTTCTTGTTTAGATTGGGGACGTCTGTGTCTTTTTATTAGGGCTGGTGGAGGGGGCATTGTGCATCCTAGTTGATGTTTTAAGAGAGTGCTGTCATACAACTGGTTTAAGTGGTAGTGTGTGTTCCTGAGAGGCTCTCTCAGCTCTATTGAGACATGTTGTGTTGGGCTCACTCAACATGAGAATGTAAGCACACACACACATGCGCGCACACACACACACGCTCTCTCACACACAGACAGACACACACACACACACGCACAGCTGTCATTGGCTCAATCTTTTCTAGCTTCAACATCAGTTAGCCTGTATTAGCGCAGTAGCCTCAGATCACACTACTCTGCCTGAGCGTAGCGCGCTTGCCTCAGTGTGAAGCCTTTCACTGCACGCTAGGTTCCAGATGGAGGAGGGAGTATTGTTAGCGGGCTGGTGTGAGGTGAGCTTAGAGCCCTGGACAGAAATCTACTACATCAATGACCATTTATTTCACAATGTACTGTTACGATAGAGTACAGAAACACATGTAATTAAACTACCAGTACTTTAGTCTAGGCCTATCTCTAGCCTTACCTCCAGTACCTTGTATTATGTCATCCACTCATATGACTGACTACTGCTTCAATATGGCCCATACAGTAATAACTAGTGATGCACCGACATTACATTTTTGGCCGATACCGATATAAAATATTTTCCTTGACAAAAAAACCCGATACCGATACACGATATTTACAATTTTAGTGGACTTTTAAGCATTCTAGTACAGTTAAAATAGTTAACCCACACACACACACATGGACGCAGTGGTCTAAGGCGTCACTACAGTCCCTGGTTCGAATCCAGGCTGTACCACATCCGGCCGTGATTGAGAGTTCCATAGGACGGCGCACTATTGGCTCAGCGTCGTCTGGGTTTGGCCGGGGTAGGCCGTCATTGTAAATAAGAATTTGTTCTTAACTGACTTTCCTAGTTAAATAAAGGTTACACTCACACCACACTGACCAAAAGGTTATTTTGTTGGCATTTACAGTTGAAGTCGGAAGTTTACATACACCTTAGCCAAGTACATTTAAACTCAGTTTTTCACAATTCCTGACATTTAATCAGAGTAAAAATTCCCTGTTTTAGGTCAGTTAGGATCACCAATTTATTTTAAGAATGTGAAATGTCAGAATAATAGTAGAGAGAATGAATTATTTCAGCTTTTATTTCTTTCATCACATTCCCAGTGGATCAGAAGTTTACATACACTCAATTAGAATTTGGTAGCATTGCCTTTAAATTGTTTAACTTGGGTCAAACGTTTTGGGTAGCCTTCCACAAGCTTCCCACAATAAGTTGGGTGAATTTTGGCCAATTCCTCCTGACAGAGCTGGTGTAACTGAGTCAGGTTTGTAGGCCTCGTTGCTCGCACATGCTTTTTCAGTTCTGCCCACACATTTTCTATAGGATTGAGGTCAGGGCATTGTGATGGCCACTCCAATACCTTGACTTTGTTGTCCTTAAGCCATTTTGCCACAACTTTGGAAGTATGCTTGCGGTCATTGTCCATTTGGAAGACCCATTTGCGATGCGACCAAGCTTTAACTTCCTGACTGATGTCTGGGGATGTTGCTTCAATATATCCATATAATTTTCCATCCTCATGATGCCACCTATTTTGTGAAGTGCACCAGTCCCTCCTGCAGCAAAGCACCCCCGCAACATGATGCTGCCACCCCTGTGCTTCACTGTTGGGATGGTGTTCTTCAGCTTGCAAGCCTCCCCCTTTTTCCTCCAAACATAACGATGGTCATTATGGCCAAACAGTTCTATTTTTGTTTCATCAGACCAGAGGACATTTCTCCAAAAAGTATCATCTTTGTCCCCATGTGCAGTTGCAAACCGTAGTCTGTCTTTTTTATGGCGGTTTTGGAGCAGTGGCTTCTTTCTTGCTGAGCGGCCTTTCAGGTTATTTCGATATAGGACTCGCTCTGTGGATATAGATACTTTTGTACCTGTTTCCTCCAGCATCTTCACAAGGTCCTTTGCTGTTGTTTCTGGATTGATTTGCACTTTTCGCACCAAAGTACGTTCATCTCTAAGAGACAGAACGCATCTCCTTCTTGAGCGGTATGACGGCTGCGTGGTCCCATATTTGCGTACTATTGTTTGTACAGATTTCCGTGGTACCTTCAGGCATTTGGAAATTTCTCCCATGGATGAACCAGACTTGTGGAGGTCTACAATTTTTTTCTGAGATCTTGGCTGATTTCTTTTGATTTTGCCATGTTGTCAAGCAAAGAGGCACTGAGGTTGAAGGTAGGCCTTGAAATACATCCACAGGTACACCTCCAATTGACTCAAATGATGTCAATTAGCCTATCAGAAGCTTCTAAAGCCATGACATAATTTTCTGGAATTTTCCAAGCTGTTTAAAGGCACAGTCAACTTAGTGAATGTAAACTTCTGACCCACTGGAATTGTGATACAGTGAGTTATAAGTGAAATAATCTGTCTGTAAACAATTGTTGGAAAAATTACTTATGTCATGCACAAAGTAGATGCCCTAACCGACTTGCCAAAACTATAGTTAGTTAACAAGAAATGTGTGGAGTTGTTGAAAAACGTGTTTTAATGACTCCAACCTAAGTGTATGTAAACTTCTGACTTCAACTGTATATCACAATCCATTTGAAGTAACTGTCATCCCTTATTAACATATTTTCCATTCTATATGCAGACTGAACACAGAACCTCTGTATATTTACCCAAAGACCAGGACCTCAGGGAACTGGTAATTTTCCCTGTCGAATACGTGATTCAAAAACAACATGTTAAATCAAGAATAAACTAATTTGAATAACTAATCAACTTAGAATTACAAGTCTTTATAACTCCCTGCGGAAATAATAATATCTCAAAGTAATGTTACAATTTGAATATAGACTGGCGTTTCTCATTCATTTTATAATTAAATCCCACTTGTTCTGATCATTTCTAGTGAGATTGATCAGGCCTCACCAGCACGTCAGGATACAGGGCATTCGACATCATTAAAATATTTCCTCTCCCTTTTCTTTCCATGTCCTTCAGAACCCATTTCACAACCTTAGTATCTCATACTTCCATCCTTTTGCATACCCAATTTAAAACTGAATTGAAAAGACCCATCCAAAATAAATCCCACAGTATCAACACGTTCTGCATACCCAATTTAAAACTGAATTGAAAAGACCCCATCCAAAATAAATCCCATAGTATCAACACCACTAATGCACATTCTAAACCAGTAAATGGTGTGTGTGCGTGCTGGTGAACCGTAGGTACAGAACACACATGAACAGGCCCACAGTCTCTGGGGACCTTCCAACGAGAAATAATGAACCCCTCTTTTGGAAAAGAAAGTGTACATTTTGTTAGCATTCACTATGCTACATTTTAATCAGCAATCCAAAAGTATTAATTATAAACCAAACCTGATAATTGTAAATCCACTGTCCTTACTCCTATCATCAAATGTTTGTTTCAATCCACCACAATGTTCATGAACTAACAAACATTTTTAAAGTTCATTTTAGGTTTAGTAACTCATTTTCTAATTCCTTGTTACCCCTCCACCCTTTCGTATATTCTAGAAATCTATTTCAGAATAAGACGACATAAAACGTAAATCTATTTCAAAATAAAACCGCATAAAATGTCTCATGAGATAAAAAAAAAAACAAGGCTTTCTGAATTTTCAATGAGGGTTTGGCCATATAATTTAAATGTGTTTACCTTTAGAATCCCTTCCCCTGGAATTTCGCCTAGATTCTTCAACCCAAAATACGTTTTCCTGTGGCAAATTTAGCCAATTTCTCATCATAAGGAATCCGCAATATTTGATCCCTGGCCTCTCCTAAAAAGTTAGGTAAGACGTGATCTCATACGTCTTCCTTCACATAGAAACTGTAATCTCTATGAACCACTATTGATCGAATCGAGGCTATACACCGATATGTGACATTTCCTCTCCTGTTACTCTCAAAAGGATTTCTTGTTGCTCTTTTGAAAAAGATGCAAACGCTTGCCTGGCAGCATTTTCTCAGAATACGGCAGGCTCCATACCCACGTTACACTCCCTTTTCCAATGACCAATGCCCAATGATAATGACCAATGACCAATAGCCCCACACCTAAAACAGGACTCTGTCTCCCTACGCTTTGATGCTTTTCCGCTCCATTGGTTTACCTTGGCCATTGAAACTATAGTTTGCATGTCTGCGAAGTGAGCGGAGTTATATTCCACTCTCAAAACATCCTGCCCTATTTCATCCACTACCCCCGCAATTACCATTTTGATCACAGGGTTCAAACCTGCCATCAAAGCAGAAGTGCAAATTCTATCAATGCACCTAGCTCCATATTACAGGGAGAATCGGGGCCGTTTGTCACCGTATCAATAGTTATTATTCCCTAACCTCTCCCAACGGTGTTCAGGGTGTTTTGGATTTCTTTACTCCCGTCTATAATATGCACCTTCTATTAACTCAGGGATCACTGGGGCGCTAGCGCCCCACTCCCGACACTACCAGGTGAAATGCAAGGCGCCAAATTCAAAATCCAAAAGTTTAATTATTAAACATCCACCAATATACAAGTGTTCCATACTCATCAAAAGCTCTGTTTCTTGGCAATATCAGATTTCAAAAAGGCTTTACGGCGAAAGCACAACATTTGATTGTTTGAGGGTAGCACCTCACATACTTTTCCCATAGCCATGAATTCATTAGCCAGCTTGGCACACACATAACACATTTCACAGCGAAAACAAATCAATTACCTGTTGAAGAACTTCTGCTGAGGTCTTCCTAAGTGTCCAACGAAGACAATCCATGGTTCTTTTGTTAGAAAAAGTCATGTATTTTATCCATAAATCTCCATTTGGTTCGCGCGTTATTATCAGAAACTACAGCGTCGACTGAAACGTGACTAGAACTCGTTCAAATTAAACCTATAAACTTGTCCAAGAACAATCAAACATCATTTTAAATGTATCCTTAGGAACACTTTTACGTATATTTACTATAATAAATCAACCGGAATATAAACTGAGCTCTAAAGACGGAAAAAANTTCCAAAGGGACACTTCCTGATTTCCTCTTCTTCTCTGCTCTATTTCATCTGAACAGAATCAAAACACTTTCTCGAGACTGTTGACATCCAGAGGAAGCGATAGGTACTGCATTCATATGCCCTTTTATGGGCATTTTCATGAGGGAGGGGTTCCAAATGAGGCACTCTGTGAAAACCACTTTCTCCAGGACAGAAATTCCTCGGGGTTTCGCCTGCCATATCCGTTCTGTTTTACTCACAGACAAATGGTTAACAGTTTTGGAAAATGCAGAGTGTTTCCTATCCAATGGTACCAAATATGTGCATATCCTATTTTCTGGGCCTGAATGGGAGGCATTTTACTTTGGGCACGCCAGGCTGTCCAAAACGGTCAAGTCGTGCAATGATCCCCTAGAGGTTAACTATTTTCCAAGGTAGCGCTACCCACTACACCGGATAATAATTAATTGGTCATGGCACTTAATACCTTGTATTAGAACCTATACTATAGTGTCTGCAAATGTATTACCGGAGAATACGGTTGACTTAATGTCTTTTTCCAGTATTTCCTCAAATATCACTATTATTGATAACCCACATTACCAAAATTATTCACACTTGTCTTCCTCTTTCACATAATCTTTCTTGGTTCCCCATCCCATAAGGGCATAAAACAAACCTCTCACACACACTCACACCCTGCGCTCTCACGGCCACTGCGACTGGGCTTCCACCTGCTCGTTACAGGTTTAGCAGGGAACCAACCCCACCCGGAATTTATCCCCTATGACTTTCCTTTCGCAGGTTCCAGCCTGCGCAGGCTTACCTTCCAGGACTCACCCTATTATTATAGTAGTCACATGAACTATCCCAATTGGGATTTACCCCCTAGGACTTACCCTACAGGTACTAGCCTGCTCTAGTTTACCTTCTGGAACTTACCCTATTCTTTATAGTACTAGCAGGAACTAACCTACTAGGGATTTACCCCCTAGGACTTACCCTACAGGTACCAACATTTTCGGGTTTACCTTCCGGGACTTACTAGCTACAACCGGTCTTTATACAATGGGCCTACCGAATTAAACTCAGGCTCTGCAGGTCCATATCCTATAATTTGTTCAGCCTAAGATTCTCATCTCACCAAGATGTCAAAATGAGTGGAAACAGGTATAGGAACTTATGCCTACCTTATTTGTTGTGCCGGCTCCTGTTCCACTGATCTGAACTCTTTGGTTTGACTACAAATCGTGGTGAACCCTGCTCGCAGCGCCATCTGTTAGGTTAAAAATTTCAGAGTGAATAACTCACGGACACTAGAGAAGCTTAACCAAGTTTAATTCTTCCCAAAGGGTCGACACAGCTGTATTCAGAAACAGACATGCCTTCCCCCGTGGTAGTATTCATACCCCATTTTGGGTGGAGTCTCCTTATCGCAAAACATTGCATCATTATTGCTAAGCAGGGAGCTAAGTGATATTATCCTTCAACGGTTTCTCCCCTTGTCAGTACTGCCACATACGATCGTGTTCCCTGCACTCAGCCCCTCCCAAGCTTCATTATGGCACCCCTCATGTCTCTTTTGTAACTAATGTTCCCATACTTCTGAGTATAACAATGTTCCAAGTTTAACCCCGAATCAGCGCTTAGTGGGACTATCATTTGTTTTTCAACAGGACAATGACCCACCACACCTCCAGGCTGTGTAAGGGCTATAAGGAGGAGAGTGATGGAGTGCTGCATCAGATGACCTGGCCTCCACAATCACCAGACCTCAACATAATTGAGATGGTTTGGGATGAGTTGGACTGCAGAGTGAAGGAATAGCAGCCTACAAATGCTCAGCATATGTGGGAACTCCTTTAAGACTGTTGGAAAAGCATTCCAGGTGAAGCTGGTTGAGAGAATGCCAAGAGTGTGCAAAGCTGTCATCAAGGCAAAGGGTGGCTACTTTGAAGAATCTCAAATATATTTAGACTTTTTGGGATACTACGTGATTCTATGTGTTATTTCATAGTTTTGATGTTTCACTATTATTCTACAATGTAGAAAATAGTACAAATTAAGAAAAACCCTTGAATGAGAAGGTGTGTCCAAACTTTTGACTGGTACTGTACATTGGGGGTAGAAGCTGTTACGGAGCCTTTTGGTCCTAGACTTGGCGCTCCGGTACTGTTTGCCGTGCGGTAGCAGAGAGAACAGTCTAAGACTTGGGTGACTGGAGTCTTTGACAAGTTTTTGGGCTTTCCTCTGACACCGCCTAGTATATAGGTCCTGGATGGCAAGAAGCTTGGCCCCAGTAATGTACTAGGCAGTACGCACACAAAGATGAATGTATGTGCAGTTTGCCTGGCTTCCATCTCCATTACTCTCTAAAATACAGTAAATCCACAGTGTTACAGTACTTACATTATGCATAGCTATGTATGTACCCTGTTTGATTATTGAAAAGACATCTTACCTGGACATATTGATACTGGAGTTCTTTCACACGTTCACCGTTTCTCTCAAAGGGTACAGTGTACAACTGCTTCATCCTTATTTTATGTTTCTCTAGGACTCTGGCAATTGTCGTTGTGGTGACCGTATTCACATTCCCAAAAGTGATACTGTCTGCCAGCACTCTGTCCTGATTTTACCGCAGTTTTATTGCATTGTTTCCAATTACCATGTCAACAATGGCAATTTCCTGCGGATCTGATAATATTCTGCCCCTCCCTCCCGTGGGAAGCAACCTTTGGATCCTTGAAAAACACAAAACAATCAATATATTTCAAAATGTCAGTACATGTAAAAATGTGAACATATTGTGTTGTACTGTAATATGTAGTTCAAATATCATTGAAGGATGCATATCTCACCTGTTGTTTTGCCGGAAAATGTGTACTATTGATGCAACTGTTGAACGCTGCAGATTTGGTTGCACCCTTAAACTGGCCTCTCTCAAAGAGAGACCATGGTTTACAACATGGTCAATAATTGTGGCTCTTATCTCATCAGAGACCACCGCTCTTGGTCTTCCTCTCCTTTGTCCTCCACACATTCTCCTTCTTCTTGTCACTCTTCTTTCCCCACCAACCTGTTTTCCTTGAGCCATGTGCGTTGTGTATTTATATTAAAAAGATTTGTATATTTCCAAACTAAATTATTCCGAAACAGTCCTCTTTTGTTTGTTTGGTAACGAGACTAAAAACAGGACACTTGAGTAGGCTTTCAGCTGAAATTGCAATCAGCTGTGTTTGGAATGATTAAATATTCTGCTGAGATTTTCTATGTTTCAATCTGGTTACTGCAGAAATGCAGTACCTGATGCTTGCCTTAGGTGAGTCGTTATTGTTTCTGTTCCTGTGTCATGCCTGTGCGTTGTTCGTGTTTCTTATTTTGTATTATGTTGTGTTTATTTATTAAAACACTCACTCCCTGAACTTGCTTCCCGACTCTCAGCGCACATCGTTACCGAATAACGCCTCCCCTAAGGGAGTGTGTTTTTAACAGTTTTGGAAACAGTGTGTTAGCGTTTGAAAACATGTGCTGCAAATATATAGTTTTGCAGGTGGTGGAGTATGAATGAGAAAAGAGTTAATGGATTTCGGATAATGTGGTCATTTAATGCATTTTGTGTGAAAGCAATGAAAAATAATTTACAGTTTGGTCCACATACACTTCTGTTTCGCTGACTGTGTGAAAAGTTCTGACAATGTGACTTCAGTTTTGACAAATGCATGTTATTATTGAAAAAAACTAAGTGATACAGTAGGTTGACTGTCAAATCCATGTATTTATTTGTGGCCAGCGGCTTTTATAAAGAGAGTGCCCCAATTTTCCCTTGCCAATTGAGTTTGAAAATGACATCTGCGTTCTAAATCCTGCGACAGACAAGCACGTATGTAAAAATCTATTTTACCAAACCAAAGATATTAATCTGTTTAAAGTAATCGATTTAGTGTCATCTTGATAAATGTTAACTTTTATATTAGCATCACCAATCTGAGGTAAAAATGATGTGCAATTTCATGAGGTAAAACTGTGAGCTGTGTAAGATAGTAACACAAACTCTCCACATTATGGAAATGAGTGCATTATAAAATATGGTGCTATGGCAAAATAATTGAACATGTCAATTTTGAATAATAGTATATGTTGCCCACTCACAAACTATTGCAACAATTACATCTATTTCTCACTCACTTAACCATTTATAGAGTAATGCTCTTAAACACAATTTAACTAGGCACTCTAAACTAGAGCTTCCATAGTGTCTGTGCAGCTGCTAGCCCTAGTCCCGAGAAGGATCCTTCTCCCCACCGGAGATTTTGATAAAAAAATTAAAAGCTGCTGGACCAATCACATATGGGCCTGTCTCGGCGAAAGAGGATGATGTCAACATTTCAAGCATGTTTTGAAACAGTTGTTTCAAAAACAAGTTTGAGATGGGATTTTACTGTTTTTTCTCAAATGTATGCTTTGGCCACAACTACAAGTAAAGGACAAGTTAACAACAGAATATATTTTTTGTTTTCACTGGACAGTTACTTTAAGTGCCTTGCCCAAGGGCACACCAGTAGATGTTTAACCTTGCTGGTTCTGGGATTTGAACTAGCGACCTTCCAGTTACTGGTTCAACGCTCTAACTGCTAAGCTACCTGCCACCCCCTGCTGTGTGTGTTTATCATAACAAAAAGGTATTGTGAGAAGAATCTTGGGTGATGAAAATTATTTGATTGTTCTTCATGGTTTCTTCTCTTCGTATTCATTATGAATACACTGTTTGACAGAAGAGGCTTCAATGGCTAAACCTCTTCACAGCCACAGACACACACATACACTTCTCTTGGCAGATGCCATGAAACCCTAATGTACATGAAGGGATTGAAGAAATGCATATAAAATCCTCTATAGAAAAACGTAATACTTCTTTTCATTTTACAGTTCAAGGTTATCTTTGCATAGTATAAGAGTCTTCTTTTCTCCTCTGTTTGCAGCGTGTTTATTTGCATTGTTTTTGTCCCTCTTTGATAAGGTTCATGGAAAATAATTGTATTTCTTATTCAAGACACTGAAGAGACAGGCTAATTAAAAGAGTGTGGTCTGTATTTAAAAAAGGGTATTGGTATCTGTTGAATGTTTTGAACCACACACACACACACACACACACACACACACACACACACACACACACACACACACACACACACACACACACACACACACACACACATGGGTTGACTGGGCTGCATTGAACAGAATGCTCCACTGAATAATTTGTGGAAGATAGCAGGGCTGTGCTCTGGCCTACATTTACAGTCTTCAACTGAACTGTGCCAATTATTGGATATTGGAGCATGTACATACTCCCTCTATCTACACTATATATACAAAGTATGTGGAAACCCTTCAAATGAGTGGATTTGGCTATTTCTTTATTAACAGCTCAACACAGAATAGCCGTATGTGTGCACTCCCTCAAATCATTTGGAGAAAATATAATTTATATTTAATTCAGCTTTGTTCAATTGTATTCTTCATGCTATAAAATAATGCCACGGAAATATAATCAAATCTTGTCTGATAAATGAACTAGTGTAGCCCACAGCCATATGGCTTAGCCAGATCAGGACCTATCATAAGGACAACTCAGAATATGCTATTCTATTCTTCTGCAATAGGCTACATTTTCTTCATATCATGTTTCTTTAGACCTGTCTAAAATAACTAATGAATTTATTGTGAAGGTGTAGGCTATATTACATGAATTTTAAAATGTAGATGTTAAAAAAGTCTGCATCAGTGGATTGTAGTGTGGAAGCCAGTAGATTAAAATGTGTTTATGTTAATTAACAGTTTTTTGCTTGACAATCACCGGGTGAAGAAATTTTGTGACTGCCACAGCCTTTGTTAGAACACTAACTACCGAGTTCCAAACTGCCTCTGGAAGCAACGTCAGCATGAACAAGAACTGTTCTTTGGGAGCTTCATGAAATGGGTTTCCATGGCCTAGCAGCTGCCCACAAGCCTAAGATCACCATGCGCCAGCTGGAGTGGTGTAAAGCTTGCCGCCATTGGACTCTGGAGCAGTGGAAACGCGTTCTCTAGAGTGATGAATCACACTTCACAATCTGGCAGTCCGACGGACTAATCTTGGTTTGACGGATGACAGGAAAACGCTACAGTACCTGCTCCAATGTATAGTGTCAACTGTAAAGTTTGGTGGAGGATGAATAATGGTCTGCGGTTGTTTTTCTTGGTTCGGGCTAGGTCCATTAGTTCCAGTGAAGGGAAATCTTAACCCTACAGCATACAATGACATTCTTGACGATTCTGTGCTTCCGACTTTGTGGCAACAGTTTGGGGAAGGCCCTTTCCTGTTTCAGCATGACAATGCCCCCATGCACGAAGTGAGGTCCATACAAAAATGGTTTGTCGAGATCGGTGTGGATGAACTTGACTTGCCTGCACAGAGCCCTGACCTCAACCCGATTTAACATCTTTGGGATGAATTGTAACGCCGACTGCGAGCCAGGCCTAATCGCCCAACGTCAGTGCCCAACCTCACTAATGCTCTTGTGGCTGAATGGAAGCAGGTCCCCTCAGCAATGTTCCAACATCTAGTGGAAAGCCTTCCCAGAAGAGTGGACGCTGTTATAGCAGCTAAGGGGGGACGAACTCCATATTAATTCCCATGATTTTGGTATGACATGGTCGATGAGCAGGTGTCCACGTACTTTTGGTCATGTAGTGTATCGGTCAGTGACACACACGCACATAGACATAGTAGAAAACTAAGTCCATTCTCCTTACCTTAATTATATACAGTGGGGCAAAAAAGTATTTAGTCAGCCACCAATTGTGCAAGTTCTCTCACTTAAAAAGATGAGAGAGGCCTGTAATTTTCATCATAGGTACACTTCAACTATGACAGACAAAATGAGGAAAACAAATCCAGAAAATCACATTGTAGGATTTTTAATGAATTTATTTGCAAATTATGGTGGAAAATAAGTATTTGGTCA
>QNTS01000532.1:611931-646514 GCA_003317085.1 Hucho hucho | reverse complement strand
TGACCAAATACTTATTTTCCACCATAATTTGCAAATAAATAAATAAAAAATCCTACAATGTGATTTTCTGGATTTCTTTTTCTCATTTCGTCTGTCATAGTTGAAGTGTACCTATGATGAAAATTACAGGCCTCTCTCATCTTTTTAAGTTGGAGAACTTGCACAATTGGTGGCTGACTAAATACTTTTTTGCCCCACTGTATATACTGAGTGTACAGTCGAGGCCAAAAGTTTTGAGAATGACACAAATATACATTTTCAAAGTCTGCTGCCTCAGTTTGTATGATGGCAATTTGCATATACTCCAGAATGTCATGAAGAGTGATCAGATGAATTGCAATTAATTGCAAAGTCCCTCTTTGCCATGCAAATGAACTGAATCCCCCAAAAACATTTCCACTGCATTTCATCCCTGCCACAAAAGGACCAGCTGACATCATGTCAGTGATACTCTCGTTAACACAGGTGTGAGTGTTGATGAGGACAAGGCTGGAGATCACTCTGTCATGCTGATTGAGTTCGAATAACAGACTGGAAGCTTCAAAAGGAGGGTGGTGCTTGGAATCATTGTTCTTCCTCTGTCAAACATGGTTACCTGCAAGGAAACACATGCCGTCATCATTGCTTTGCACAAAAAGGGCTTCACAGTCAAGGATATTGCTGCCAGTAAGATTGCACCTAAATCAACCATTTATCGGGTCATCAAGAACTTCAAGGAGAACGGTTCAATTGTTTCTTGGGCTTCAGGGCGCCCAAGAAAGTCCAACAAGCGCCAGGACCGTCTCCTAAAGTTGATTCAGCTGCGGGATTCGGGGCACCACCAGTACAGAGCTTGCTCAGGAATGGCAGCAGGCAGGTGTGAGTGCATCTGCACGCACAGTGAGGCGAAGACTTTTGGAGGATGGCCTGGTGTCAAGAAGGGCAGCAAAGAAGCCACTTCTCTCCAGGAAAAACATCCGGGACAGGCTGACATTCTGCAAAAGGTACAGGGATTGGACTGCTGAGGACTGGGGTAAAGTCATTTTCTCTGATGAATCCCCTTTCCAATTGTTTGAGGCATCCTGAAAAAAGCTTGTCCGGAGATGACAAGGTGAGCTCTACCATCAGTCCTGTGTCATGCCAACAGTAAAGCATCCTGAGGCCATTCATGTGTGGGGTTGCTTCTCAGCCAAGGGAGTGGGCTCACTCACAATTTTGCCTAAGAACACAGCCATGAATAAAGAATGGTACCAACACATCCTCCGAGAGCAACTTCTCCCAACCATCCAGGAACAGTTTGGTGACGAACAATGCCTTTTCCAGCATGATGGCCTGGTGATGACCTTGCCATATGCAAAAGTGATAACTAAGTGGCTCGGGGAACAAAGCATTGATATTTTGGGTCCATGGCCAGGAAACTCCCCAGACCTTAATCTCATTGAGAACTTGTGGTCAATCCTCAAGAGGCAGGTGGACAAACAAAACCCCACAAATTCTGACAAACTCCAAGCATTGATTATGCAAGAATGGGCTGCCATCAGTCAGGATGTGGCCCAGAAGTTAATTGACAGCATGCAGAGGTCTTGAAAAAGATGGGTCAACACTGCAAATATTGACTCTGCATCAACTTCATGTGATTGTCAATAAAAGCCTTTGACACTTATGAAATGCTTGTAATTATACTTCATTATTCCGTAGTAACATCTGACAAAAATATCTAAAGACACTGAAGCAGCAAACTTTGTGGAAATTAATATTTTTGTCATTCTCAAAATTTTTGGCCACGACTGTACAAGATATTAAGAACACATTCCTAATATTGAGTTGCACAGGGATGCTGGCACATGTTGACTCCAATGCTTCCCACAGTTGTGTTAAGTTGGCTGGATGTCCTTTGGGTGGTGGACTATTCTTGATACACATAGGAAAAAAAACTAGCAGCGTTGCAGTTCTTGACACAACCTGGTGCGCCTGGCACAACAAGCTCTCACAATCGGATGTCAGAATTAGATGTTCATCCATGTTTCTCAAACATCAAATTTCTAAGTGGTTCCAAGCGTCAAAAAGTGTTTAAGGTTCAGTTTAGGAATTAACACCACATTTTTAATGGCACACATACACAATCCAAGTCTCAATTGTCTCAAGGCTGAAAAAAACTTCTTTAAACTGACTCCTCCCCTTCAACTACGCTGATTGAAGTGGATTTAACAAGTGACATCAACAAGAGATCATAGCTTTCACCTGGTCAGTCAATGTCATGGAAAGACCAGGTATTCTTAATGTTTTGTACACTCAGTATATATAGTTGAAGTCGGAAGTTTACGTACACTTAGGTTGGAGTCATTGAAACTCATTTTTCAACCACTCCACAAATTTCTTGTTATTAACAAACTATAGTTTTGGCAAGTCGGTTAGGACATCTACTTTGTGCATGACACAAGTAATTTTTCCAGCAATTGTTTACAGACAGATTATTTCACTTATAATTCACTGTATCACAATTCCAGTGGGTCAGAAGTTTACATACACTAAGTTGACTGTGCCTTTAAACAGCTTGGAAAATTCCAGAAAATTATGTCATGGCTTTAGAAGCTTCTGATAGGCTAATTGACATCATTTGAGTCAATTGGAGGTGTACCTGTGGATCTATTTCAAGGCCTCATTCAAACTCAGTGCCTCTTTGCTTGACATCATGGGAAAATCAAAAGAAATCAGCTAAGACCTCAGTAAAAACAATTGTAGACCTCCACAAGTCCGGTTCATCCTTGGGAGCAATTTACAAATGCCTGAAGGTACCATGTTCATCTGTACAAACAATAGTACACAAGTATAAACACCATGGGACCACGCAGCCGTCATACCGCTCAGGAAGGAGACGCGTTCTGTCTCCTAGAGATTAACATACTTTGGTGCGAAAAGTGCAAATCAATCCCAGAACAACAGCAAAGGACCTTGTGAAGATGCTGTAGGAAACAGGTACAAAAGTATCTATATCCGCAGTAAAACGAGTTCTATATCGACGTAACTTGAAAGGCTGCTCAGCGAGGAAGAAGCCACTGCTCTAAAACCGCCATAAAAAAATCCAGACTACGGTTTCCAACTGCACATGGGGACAAAGATTATACTTTTTGCAGAAATATCCTCTGGTCTGATGAAACAAAAACATAACTGTTTGGCCATAATGACCATTGTTATGTTTGGGAGGAAAAAAGGGGGAGGCTTGCAAGACGAAGAACACCATCCCAACCGTGAAGCACGGGGGTGGCAGCATCATGTTGTGGGGGTGCTTTGCTGCAGGAGGGACCGGTGCACATCACAAAATAAATGGCATCATGAGGAAGGACAATTATGTGGATATACTGAAGCAACATCTCAAGACATCAGTCAGGAAGGTAAAGCTTGGTTGCAAATGGGTCTTCCAAATGGACAATGACCCCAAGCATACTTCCAAAGTTGTGGCAAAATGGCTTAAGGACAACAAAGTCAAGGTATTGGAGTGGCCATTACAATCCCAATCAAAATTTGTGGGCAGAACTGGAAAGGCGTGTGCACGCAAAGAGGCCTACAAACCTGACTCAGTTACACCAGTTCTGTCATGAAGAATGGGCCAAAATTCACCCAACGTTTGACCCAAGTTAAACAATTTAAAGGCAATGCTACCAAATACTAATTGAGTGTATGTTAACTTCTGACCCACTAGGAATGTGATGAAAAAAATAAAAGCTAAAATAAATAATTCTCTCTACTTTTATTCTGGCATTTCACATTCTTAAAATATAGTGGTGATCCTAACTGACCTAAAACAGGGAATTTTTACTTGCAGTAAATGTCAGGAATGTTGTGAAAAACTGAGTTTAAATGTCTTTGGCTAAGGTGCATGTAAACTTCCGACTTCAACTGTACAGTGAGGGGAAAAAGTATTTGATCCCCTGCTGATTTTGTACGTTTGCCCACTGACAAAGAAATGATCAGTCTATAATTTTAATGGTAGGTTTATTTGAACAGTGAGAGACAGAATAACAACAAAAAAATCCAGAAAAACGCATGTGAAAAATGTTATAAATTGATTTGCATTTTAATGAGGGAAATAAGTATTTGACCCCCTCTCATTCAGAAAGATTTCTGGCTCCCAGGTGTCTTTTATACAGGTAACGAGCTGAGATTAGGAGCACACTCTTAAAGGGAGTGCTCCTAATCTCAGCTTGTTACCTGTATAAAAGACACCTGTCCACAGAAGCAATNCTGAAATCCTGCAGCGCCCGCAAGGTCCCCCTGCTCAAGAAAGCACATATACATGCCCGTCTGAAGTTTGCCAATGAACATCTGAATGATTCAGAGGACTACTGGGTGAAAGTGTTGTGGCCAGATAAGACCAAAATTGAGCTCTTTGGCATCAACTCAACTCGCCGTGTTTGGAGGAGGAGGAATGCTGCCTATGACCCCAAGAACACCATCCCCACCGTCAAACATGGAGGTGGAAACATGCTTTGGGAGTGTTTTTCTGCTAAGGGGACAGGACAACTTCACCGCATCAAAGGGACGATGGACGGGGCCATGTACCGTCAAATCTTGGGTGAGAACCTCCTTCCTAAGATTGAAAATGGGTCGTGGATGGGTATTCCATCATGACAATGACCCAAAACACACGGCCAAGGCAACAAAGGAGTGGCTCAAGAAGAAACACATTAAGGTCCTGGAGTGGCCTAACCAGTCTCCAGACCTTAATCCCATAGAAAATCTGTGGAGGGAGCTGAAGGTTTGAGTTGCCAAACGTCAGCCTCAAAACCTTAATGACTTGGAGAAGATCAAAGAGGAGTGGGACAAAATCCCTCCTGAGATGTGTGCAAACCTGGTGGCCAACTACAAGAAACGTCTGACCTCTGTGATTGCCAACAAGGGTTTTGCCACCAAGTACTAAGTCATGTTTTGCAGAGGGGTCAAATACTTATTTCCCTCATTAAAATGCAAATCAATTTATAACATTTTTCACATGCGTTTTTCTGGACTTTTTTGTTGTTATTCTATCTCTCACTGTTCAAATAAACTTACCATTAAAATTATAGACTGATCATTTCTTTGTCAGTGGGCAAACGTACAAAATCAGCAGGGGATCAAATACTTTTTTCCCTCACTGTATATAACTGCCACAGACCCAATACTTTATTTTTTATTTAACTAGGCAAGTCAGTTAAGAACAAATTCTTATTTACAATGATGGCCTACACCGGTCAAACCTGGACACCACTGTGCGCCTCCCTATGGGACTCCCAATCACGGCCGGTTGTGATACAGGCTGGATTCAAACCAGTGTGTCTGTAGTGACTCCTCTAGCACTGAGATGCAGTGCCTCTCTCTCTCTCCCTCTCTTTCTATGTTCTGGTCCAAGACCTGACAAGGTTCACACACATGCGCGTAACCATTGACACACACTCATGTGCGTAAGCACACAGTAATATTTCAACAGACTCACATCAAAGGCACACAACCACACTCAAGCTTATATTGAATGCATTCACGTGCTCAACAACATTGTTTGTCAGTTCTTCAGTGTTATTCCATTGACTGTAGAATCCCTTTCTGGTGGACTGTTTTCCTCATGTCATCACTTTTGTCATTAATGCTGGGGCTGGGTGTGCTGGGTGTCTCTGTGGGTCTGTATTGATTATTGTAATATATTGTTTTATTCCTCCAGGAGTGGATGAGAAGCCCTGTGGATCAATTGCCAGTCAGGACCCACAGTCAGGCCAACCCATACAAACATGCACACGCGCGCACACACACACCAAATACAATTACACTGTCAGACACATACAATATTTAAACATTTCAATAGCTCCAAATTTCATTGACTTAAAAACCTCAAACCAACTATAAATTGTAGAAATTCATATGCAAATATTGAAAGCATTTAATGAGAAAACCAAAAGCCTTTCCACATGTAAATATTGCCCCATTTACATTGTGTAATTTATTGACTGTCCCTAACTTGCCCCACAGATAGGCTATCCAAAGTCAAACCATCTTTGCCACTGTCGCACACTGGGTGCTGAAGCTAATTAGCTTACCAGCTAGCCTAGGCTACTTCCAGACACAATACCTGGTCAGACTGTTTCAAGTTATCTAAAAGGGTGAATGACTGTAACTGTGTAATGTTTTGGCAGAGTGGAAATACTAACGCTTCCTATGTGCGAACACACACACAAGAGACACCCACATCAAAGCACGCCTCCAAGACCCAAATCTCATTCTCAGTTGCATTTCCTAATGAGGAGGATTAAAACTGAGGCTAAATCAGTCAGTTCAACTCCCTTTAATAAATTATTCAATGCAATGTTTACTTTCCAGGTTAGGGGATGTGTATGCGAGGGAAGTGGCTGTGTGTGTGCGCTAGAGAGTGTTGGCTAGTGTGTGTGTGTGTGTGTGTGTGTGTGTGTGTGTGTGTGTGTGAGTAAGTGGGAGTGTGGAACCATCATGGAGTCCCTGTTGAGGTAAATGCCAGGTTGTTTGGGAATGTGGAAGGGGGGTGGGCTATCTATCAGAGTTGATGAATGGGGTTGAGATGGAAAGAAGTAGAGTGGAGGGAGGTAGATGGAGAGATGGGGAGGAAGAGGAAGCGGAGGGGGGGAACCCGGCTAGATGTCTGCCCAGGGAAATGGCTCAGGGGCTGGGGAAGCTGTCTCTGGCTGGGCCTCTCATCAGTCAGAGAACCAGGCTATAGACAGGTTCTCAGGATAAAGAGCACTTATTGACACAGAGGACCAGTGTGACAAGTAGAGGGAGAGAAAGATCAGGACGGGTAGGAGGAGAGGAAAGAGAGGGATGAGAGAGATGTTCCAGGTAAGCAACGCTATGATAAATTGTAAATAATTAGTCAATGACACAGAGTACAAGGAGTGAAATGTTAGCTAAACAGACAGGTACGCAGACTAACAGAATATGCCTTCAGAGTAAAAGTACAGTAGCCAATAACTAACTGTTTTTCAGTTCCCCCACAGTATTACTTGATAAGCACACATACAAAGACATTGAAACCTTCCCTGACAGTGTGTCAGTACACAGTCATTACCACTAGCAGTAGTACCTTTGGACATCATCACTGTAGCATGTGTGCCCATTACCCTGCCAAAAGCATGAGTTAAACCCACCACAGCCATCTGTGCAGATTGACAGTGACTGACTGACTGTGCAGTGGGTATTGCTGTACTGTCTGTCTGGTACACTGAGAGAAGAGAAGAGATGGGGTAGTTGGAAGTTGGTACAGAGAGTAATTCTAGCCGTTAATGAGTGTTCTAAGTTAACTGGGAACAAACTGTTCTGTCGTTTGTCTTATTTAGCCATGGTGAATAATAGATGGTGTGCACCACTCCGCCTGTCCGTCCAGCCATCTGTCTGTCTACGTACGGAGGCTCCGTACGGGGGCTGGTAACCACATACACTACACTACACTAAAGGCTAAACACTTCACTACATAGGGTCGACATAAAGGCTTCATAATGCTGTTGTGAGCTGTCATTAGAGTAACATAACATCTGTCCGCCATGATACACCTGTACCTGGATCTCTGTCTAGTCTCAGTGAGGATACGAGTGATGGGGGTTTCTGTCTGTCTCTCTGTCTGTCTGTCTGGTAAAGAATTAGGGGCCAGTGTAAAACCATTAGGAGGGTGGGGGGGAATGGAAGGGATGGGAGGATAGGGGTAGTGGTGGTTGGGGGTGATACGGAGGATGGTAGATGAGGATAGGGGTGGTGGTGGTTTAGGGTGATAGGGGAGATGGTGGATGAGGATAGGGGTGGTGGTGGTTGGGGGTGATAGGGGAGATGGTGGATGAGGATAGGGGTGGTGGGGGTTGGGGGTTGCATCCTGTTACAGGTCGGAAAGACTGAAATGAGGAAAACGACCCCCCCTTCCTCTTTTCATATTCTCTTCCTCTCTTTTTCTCTACCCTCTCTCACCTCATCTGACACTAGCCTACCCCCAGACCGCCAATGTGTACATGTGTGCATGCTTGTGTGTGCGTGTGTATGTGTGTGTGTGTGTGCGTGCACGTGCATGCGTTGGTGCATGCAAGCTTGAATGTGTGTATGTGTGTACATGTGTGCTTTGTGAATCCATCTTATATTGCATACCTCTACAATCTCCCTCACACAGAGCACACACACACATTGCAAGTAATTTAACATGAGAAATATTCACAACGCTGCTTGATTCCGATGGCCTGGGGTTGTAGTCCTTGTCACCTCATTTCACACTAGTCTACCCCCAGCCCGCCACTGTGCATGTGTTCATGCTTGTGTTTGTGTGTGTGTCTGTGTGCGTGCGTGGGTGGGTGAATGCATGCTTGTGGGTGTGTGCGTGCGTGTGTATGTATGTACATACATGTGTGCTTTGTGAACCCATCTTATATCACGTACCTCTACAATCTCCCTCACACAGAGCACACACACTACAAGTCATTTAACATGATACATATTTACAACACTGCTTGATTCTGATTGCCTGGTATTACTAGATCATTATATTATATTATATATTCATACTTTCCTCAGGTTATTATTAAAGTAATGTGTTTTAATGACATCAAGCTCATACAGTACAGTACTAATGGTGCAGTGTCCAGTCAGACTGGCTGTCACATGCCCCCTAGTGTGACCATCAAGTCACTGCAGGCCATGCCAGGGCTGCTGCTAGAAACAATTCTGTTTATCAGCAGCAGCACTACTCTCCGCTTAGAGATACTGTAGTTGAGGGAAATAGATAGGTTAACATACACAGTGATCCACATGTATAAAACATATATACAACCTACATTGAAGCACATACACTGAGTAGACCAAACATTAGGAACACCTTCCTAATATTGAGTTGCACCCCCTTTTGCCCTCAGAACAGCCTGAATTCGTCTGGGCATGATCTCTACAAGGTGTCGAAAGCATTCCACAGGGGTGCTGGCCCTTGTTGATTCCAATGCTTCCCACAGTTGTGTCATGTTGGCTGGATGTTCATTGGGTGGTGGACCATTCTTAATACACATGGAAAAGTGTGAAAAACCCAGCACCGTTGCAGTTCTTGACACAAACAGGTGTGCCTGGCATTTACTACCATACCCCACTCAAAGGCATTTAAATATTTTGTCTGAATGGCACACATACACAATCCATGTCACTATTATCTCAAGGCTTAAAAATACTTATTTAACCTGTCTTGGAATTAACAAGTGACATCAATAAGGGATCATTGGATTCACCTGGATTCACCTGGTCAGTCTATATCATGGAAAGAGCAGGTGTTCTTAATGTGTAGTATATTCAGTGTATAAATCTTCCATTTTATCATACCTCACACTATGAATATCAGCCACCATCAGATATGTATTTATTGATATACAATACACCTTCTTACATAGTATACACCCCCAGTATAGGTAACCTGCTCTCCCAGCTGTGTGTATGGTATGTTGAAGGCAGTATAGGTAACCTGCTCTCCCAGCTGTGTGTATGGTATGTAGAAGGCAGTATAGGTAACCTGCTCTCCCAGCTGTGTGTATGGTATGTAGAAGGCAGTATAGGTAGCCTGCTCTCCCAGCTGTGTTTATGGTATGTAGAAGGCAGTATAGGTAACCTGCTCTCCCAGCTGTGTGTACAGTATGTACAATACCAGTTTAACATTAGCAAACATGGATATGCTAATCCATAATTGGGATGCTTATTTCTTTCTTTCGTCTCCTAATTGATTCCCAAAAGTGAGAATTTCACAGCTGCTCTCAGTTCTACTTGGCTTCTTCTATATGAATCTTAGATGTTGTTAACCCTTTAACTGCTAGTTGTGGGTACTGGGTATGTAGACCCATTGGGGCCATACTTGCGAACATTGTAAAAAGTTTAAGTATCAGCCAATTAAAATTGTTGACGTAGTTGCATGTGATATTGTGTGTTTTTGTTCTACCTTGTTATTTTTAGTATTACATTGTTATTGATTATTGCATTGTTGGGGTTAGAGCTTGCAAGAAAGGCATTTCACTGTACTTGGGCATGTGACAGTAAAACTTGAAATTTGATCAAAAATGTCATGTTAGCTGTTCCCATTACATAAGCTTGCACATGTAGCCCTATGCTAACCCCAGCAGGTTGATGTGATTATTTCCTCTACCATATTGCCCATCAGCCTATCAAAGATTTAACCAATGGCATTTCTTAAAATAGGTCAATTTTGCCACCAGAGGGATACATTTAAAGTCCTACTGTATTACACTTTGTAATGCTTGTCCTTGAGTCAAATAACGCATATGTGACAAAGTAGATGATTATAAAAATATAGGCCTACATTTAGGTGTACAGGTCCATGTAATATAGCCTATGCAATATGATTATTAGGCCATAGCAGTGTGTTTGTCTGCAAGGCTGAAAAACTAGGTAGTTCTTTATTACAGTAAATGCATTCTTAATCTTCAAGCTGTTAGCTTTTGGCTATGTCCCTTTTCAACACACTACCACATTACATATAATTCCACATTTCAAAGGGGGGAAAAAATCTCATGTGAGATTTGACCCCTTGCCACAATCTGCGACAATTACGTGGAGCTAGGCACTCTACACAGAGAGCAATTTGACCAGTCAGTCAAATAAACGTGATGTAGTTGCTTTGATTATCAGAACGTGCTGTTTGACTTATGTTAAAGACGCTTCCATGAACAAGTGTTGGAACACGTCCAACTACCTCAACGATTTTAATTGGCTGATGCTTGAACTTAAACTACACGGGACCGCAAACCGATTCAAATGTAGCATGTATCGTTCCGAAAATCTATTCAAACGTTGCGAATCCTCGGTTCACTAACATTTGTTGCTCATATTACTTTCTTTCTACCTTCCGAAAATACCTTTTCTTTTGTGACAACTGATGCGTCTTCTCCTTCAGTGTCGAACTAATAAGCATGTAACTGCGTAATTAGATGAGTGACAACCAATGTAATTTGATCATTTCATAACGAGGACAGCAAATCACTTTTGCAAGCAAAACTGCCCACAGGAAAGTGAGTGCCTTCAGGCCTGGAGGGCAGAAAAAGTAATTCCGCTACCCAAGAATAGCAAAGCACCCTTTACTGGCTAAAACAGCCAACGAATAAGCCTGTTAACAACCCTTAGTAAACTTTTGGAAAAAAATATGTTTGACCAGATACAATGCAATTTCACAGTAAACTAATTAACAACAGATTTTCAGCAAGGTTATAGGGAAGGGCAGTCAACATGTACGGCACAAATGACTGATGATTGACTGAGAGAAATGTATAATAAAAAGATTGCGGGAGTTGTTTTGTTAGACTTCAGTGCAGTTTTTTGACTTTATCGATCATAATCCTCTGCTGTGTTATGGCTTTACATCCCCTGCTATATTGTGGATCGACAGTTACCTGTCAAACAGAACACACGTGTGTTTATTAATGGAAGCCAACATAATCCAGGGCGAGTCAGGCATTTCCCAGGGCAGCTGTGTAGCCAACTTACTTTTTTCAATCTTTACTAATGACCTGCCACTGGTTCTGAGTAAACCTGTGTGTCTATGTATGCTGATGACTCAGCTACCACAGCAAGTGAAATCACTGCTACACTTAACAAAAAGCTGCCGTCAGTTTCAGAATGGGTGGAAAGAAATAAGTTATAAGTTAATAAGTTAATCCTAAATATTTAAAAAACGAAAAACATTGTATTTGGGACAAATTATTCACTAAACCTCAATAAAATGTTATAATGAATAATGTGAAAATTTAGCAAGTTGAGGAGACTAAACTGCTTGGAGCAACCCAGTATTGTAAACTGTAATGGTCAAAACATATTGATGCAACAGTAGCTAAGATGGGAAGAGGTCTGTCCATAATAAAGCACTGCTCTACCTTCTTAACAACGCTATCAACAAGGCAGGTCCTACAGGCCCTGATTTTGTCGCACCTGGACTACTGTCCAGTTGTGTGGTCAGGTGCCACAAAGAGGGGAAAATTACACTTGGCCCAGAACAGAGCAGCACTGCTGGCCATTAAATGTACATGGAGAGCTAACATTAATAATATGCATGCCAATCTCTACTGGCTCAAAGTAGAGGAGAGATTGACTTCATCACTACTTGTATTTGTGAGAGGTACTATACAAACATGTACGCATGGATTTTGTGTTGTAGATATGTTGTAGTAGAGTAGTGGCCTGAGGGCACACACTTAATGTGTTGTGAAATGTATTGTTAAAAAAATATCTCTCTCTCTCACACAGTGGGATGGGGGTAAAAGATGAAGGTGGCATGTGTGAGTGGGGAGAGTGCATTTGTCACACGGAGCAGGAGAGCGGAATTGAAATGCTGCTCCTGAAATAGACAGAGATGCACAGAGACAGTACAGGTCAAAGATTTAAGCATGCACATGCTCTCTCTCTCTCTCTCTCTCTCTCTCTCTCTCACACATTTTCTGTTCTACTATGTGGTTGTGTGTGGGTCAGCAAAGTGATGCACTAAGGGAATTTGCTTGTCTTCTTGTGTTTCTCTTGATTCAGTGTGTATGTCTTATGTGTGTAGCATCTCTGATCATTGTTCTCTCTGTCTCTCTCCCTCCCTTTCCCTCTCATCCTCTTTATATCTCTCTCTCCCCCTCTTTACACCCTCTCTCCCATCTCCCTCTCTCTTGCTGTCTCTTCTCTCTAGGTGGGGGGCCAAGGGAGGCCCCAGAGGTGTGTGCCCTGCCTGAGAAGGCTCCTGTGGCGCTGCACAGGCTGATAGAAGCTCTGGAGAGACAAGGTAAAAACTTCCACAACTTAGAGAAAAAAAACATGTTGGTAATTCATATTGTACACAATTCAGGAATTATTATGACTCCATGTTTGATCTCTTCAAATGCATTTTTATGAATATATAATTATTATGTAGTAGGCCTAAAGTATGTTGTGGATGCATTGAAATGTAACTATTTTCACTAAATCCTCTGCCCCTCTCTAGGCTTGGAGAGTGAGCCACTGTACCGGACGCCCCCAGCCAACACCGGACCCCCAGAACTGAGGCAGGCTCTTGACACAGGTACATAAACCCCTACATAACCCTACATAACACAGGTACATGCACTCACATGCACATAACACAGGTGTATGCACTCACTACTGGATAAGAGCGTCTGCTAAATGACTAAAATATACATGTAAAATGTACATAAACCCTACATAACATAACGTACATAACACAGGTACATAAACCCTACATAACCCTACACAACACATGTACATCAATCCTACAAACCCCTACATAACACAGGTACCTTAACCCTACATAACACAGGTTCATACTATCTGTGCAACTACAAACTAAATAGTTTTTTCTCATGTCAGGGCACAAGTTGTGGAGTTACAGTATTTGAGGAGTTGTGGAGTTACAGTATTTGTATGCAAAAATTGCAGCATGTCAACTCAACAGGTGTCAGCCTGCTAGGTATTAAACGGACGCACTGGGCCTAATAAGTCTTGAATATAATCTCTCAGTACAGCATATCTCCTGTGTGCTGACTCATACAGAAGGCATACAGTAGCCTACTGCTGAAAGCCAGAATTGGTAGTCTATCCCAGTAGAGAGAAAGTTGGGAAAGTTTGTGCTGAAGTTCAGGCTGGCTCCACAAGGGAGTGCTCTGACTCTGTAATATTTGCACAGACAGAACAGACAGAACTCTAACTTAGACCCATTGAGCCCACAGCATTACAAACACAGTGGTGACAGAACCAGTAGAGGCACAATGGTATACACAGCATCTTATACACTCACAGCATCTAATTAAGCATTAAGGCCTGAGGGGGTGTGGTATATTTTCTTATATGACTTCAAAATTGGACTTCTATCCAGACATAGGGGCAACAGTGAGCACTATTACCATAAAGTAGTGTTGGGTTTTGGAAGGGCGTTGTGGACAGAGTTGGTGGATGGGTGTAATCCCATGACTTGCATGTTCGATCCCAGTGATTTGAAATGTCTAATTCTGCAGTGAGACTGTGAGAGCATGTTGATCAACATTGAGACTAAGGTCTCTTTTGCAATGGAACCCTGCATTAACACAATTTACTAAATAAAAAAAATACAATGTAAAATAAAATACAGTATAATACAAATATTCAAGAAAAACAATCACATTCCTCAGGCAAGGAGGTCTCCAATCAACATGTTGAACTGCCCAAGAGGCACTAGAACATCCAGTTGTAGGGAAGGCTGTAGGGTGTTCCATACATAGGCTGCAGAGACAATTAAAGCAGATTTACCTAACTGAGTAAACCGGAGGGATTTCCATAGTTAGCCATCCCTTAGATTGTTTTTTTTGCACTATTGGTTAGAGCTTGTAAGTAAGCATTTCACTGTAAGGTCTACACCTGTTGTATTCGGCACACGTGATAAATAACCTTTGATTTTGATTTGATTTAGACCGGGTATCGTGACTCGTACGTCTAAAGGTTAATAATATGGCCAAGGTGGAGTGCCTGGAAACAGCCCTTAGCAGTGGTATGTTGGCCATATACCACAAACCCCCAAGATGCCTTATTGCTATTATAAACTGGTTAGCAACATAATTAGAACAGTAAACACGTAATTTTGCATTATACCCATGGTATATTGTCTGGTATACCACAGCTTTCAGACAATCAGCATCCAGTACACAAACTACCCGGTTTATAATACACAATATGACACACATCATCTCATACACACTCAGCATCTCATACACACTCAGCATCCCATACACACTCAGCATCCCATACACAATATAACACATACAGTGCCTTGCAAAAGTATTCATCCCCCTTGGCGTTTTTCCTATTTTGTTGCATTACAACCTGTAATTTAAATAGATTTTTATTTGGATTTCATGTAATGGACATACACAAAATAGTCCAAATTGGTGAAGTGAAATGAAAAAAATTACCTGTTGATCTGTCACATTATCTCATCTATATATACAGTTGAAGTCAGAGGTTTACATACACTTAGGTTGGAGCATTAAAACTCGTTTTTCAACCACTCCACAAATTTCTTGTTAACAAACTATAGTTTTGGCAAGTCGGTTAGGACATCTACTTTGTGCATGACACAAGTAATTTTTCCAACAATTGTTTACAGACAGATTATTTAACTTATAATTCACTGTATCACAATTTCAGTGGGTCAGAAGTTTACATACACTAAGTTGACTGTGCCTTTAAACAGCTTGGAAAATTCCAGAAAATGATGTCATGGCTTCATTTGAGGCAATTGGAGGTGTACCTGTGGATGTATTTCAAGGCCTACCTTCAAACTCAGTGCCTCTTTGCTTGACATCATGGGAAAATCAGAAGAAATCAGCCAACACCTTAGAAAAAGAAATTGTAGACCTCCACAAGTCTGGTTCGTCCTTGGGAGCAAATGCCTCAAGGTACCACGTTCATCTGTACAAACAATAGTACGCACATATAAACATCATGGGACCACGCAGCCGTCATACCTCTCAAGAAGGAGACACGTTCTGTCTCCTAGAGATGAACGTACTTTGGTGCGAAAAGTGCAAATCAATCCCAGAACAACAGCAAAAGGACCTTGTGAAGATGCTGGAGGAAACAGGTACAAAGTTATTTATATCCACAGTAAAATGAGTCCTATATCGACATAACCTGAAAGGCCGCTCAGCAAGGGAGAAGCCACTGCTACAAAACCGCCATTAAAAAGCCAGACTATGGTTTGCAACTGCACGTGGGGACAATGATCATACTTTTTGGAGAAATGTCCTCTGGTCTGATGAAACAAAAATATAACTCTTTGGCCATAATGACCATCGTTATGTTTGGAGGAAAAAGGGGGAGGCTTGCAAGACGAAGAACACCATCCCAACAGTGGCAGCATCATGTTGTGGGGGTGCTTTGCGAGAAATAAAAGCTGAAATAAATCATTCTCTCTACTATTATTCTGACATTTCACATTCTTAAAATAAAGTGGTGATTCTAACTGACCTAAGACAGGGAATTTTTACTAGGATTAAATGTCAGGAATTGTGAAAAGCTGAGTTTAAATGTATTTGGCTAAGGTGTATGTAAACCTCCGACTTCAACTGTATATATACTGTTGTATACTGTATACATGATCTCAGTATATATACACCTGTTCTGAAAGGCCCCAGAGTCTGCAACACCACTAAGCAAGGGGCACCACCAAGCAAGCGGCACCATGAAGACTAAGGAGCTCTCCTAACAGGTCAGGGACAAAGTTGTTGTCACGCCCTGGCCATGGAGAGCCCTCTGGTTTCTCTATGGTGTGTTAGGTCAGGGCGTGACTAGGGGTTTCTAGTTTTTTCTATGTTGAGTTTGTATGTGGTTCCCAATTAGAGGCAGCTGTTTGTCATTGCCTCTAATTGGGAATCCTATTTAGTTTGTTCATTCCCCCACCTGTGTGGTGGGATATTGAATGTGTTGAGTAGTTAGTGCCTATGCGCTACACCATTTGTCAGATCTTTGTTCTTTGTTTGTTTATTTTGTGAGTTTCATTTAAATAAAAAGATGTGGAACTCAACACACGCTGCGCCTTGGTCCGTCTTTGAAGATCGTGACAGAATATCCCACCAAACCAGGACCAAGCAGCGTGCCATGGATGAGAAGCAGTTCTGGACCTGGGAGGAGATTATGGGGGGTAGCGAGAACCTTCCTTGGCGGGAGTCGCCAAGGAGAGTAGGAGGACATCGACGACACCAGGGGCCCCGTACCCATGCAGCCCAGGGACAGCCCCAAGATTTATTTTGGGGGGGGCACATGGGGCTAGCGGTCAGGCTGAGGGGAGAGCCCGAATGGAGGACGTACGAGGAGTTTAATGAGGGATATAGGAGAGAAGTTTTGGCGAGGAAGGAGCTGCAGCGCAGGCGCCTAGAGGAGCGTCTGTCCAGCCCGGTACGTCCTGTGCCAGCTCTCCGCACTCGCCCTGAGGTGTGTGTCGTCAGTCCGGTGGGACCTACGCCGGCTCCACGCACCAGGATGCCAGTGCGCCTCCCCAGCCCGGTACGTCCAGTGCCAGCTCCCCGCATTCGCCCTGAGGTGCGTGTCGTCAGTCCGGTGTGATCTACGCCGGCTCCACGCACCAGGATGCCAGTGCGCCTCCCCAGCCCGGTACGTCCAGTGCCAGCTCCCCGCACTCGCCCTGAGGTGCGTGTCGTCAGTGTTGTGGGACCTACGCCGGCTCCGTGCACCAGGATACCAGTGCGCCTCCCCAGCCCGGTGCGTCCAGTGCCAGCTCCCCACACTCGCCCTGAGGTGCGTGTCGTCAGTCCCATGGGACCTACGCCGGCTCCATGCACCAGGATGCCAGTGCGCCTCCCCATCCCGGTGCGTCCAGTGCCAGCTCCCCGCACTCGCCCTGAGGTGCGTGTCGTCAGTCCGGTGGAACCTACGCCGGCTCCACGCACCAAGAGTCCAGTGCGCTTTCTCAGTCCGGTGAATCCTGTTCCGTCTCCACGCACCAGGAGTCCAGTGCGCTTTCTCAGTCTGGGTAAACCTGGTCCGGATCCACGCACCAGGAGTCCAGTGCGCTTTCTCAGTCTGGTGAATCCTGTTCCGGCTCCATGCACCAGGAGTCCAGTGCGCTTTCCCAGTCCGGTGAATCCTGTTCACCGGACTGAGAAACGCTATGTCTGACTCAAACCCAACACCTCTCATCATCCCGAGAACACCATCCCCACAGTGAATCATGATGGTGGCAGCGTCATGCTGTGGGGATGTTTTTCATCGGCAGGGACTGGGAAACTGGTCAGATTTGAAGGAATGATGGATGGCGCTAAATAGATGGAAATTCTTGAGGGAAACCTGTTTCAGTCTTCCAGAGCAACACTTGAGTTGTTTAAGGGGAAACATTTAAATGTCTTGGAATGGCCTAGTCAAAGCCCAGACCTCAATACAATTGAGAATCTGTGGTATGACTTAAAGTTTGCTGTACACCAGCGGAACACATCCAAGGAGCTGGAGCAGTTTTGCCTTGAAGAATGGGCAAAAATCCCAATGGCTAGATGTGCCAAGCTTATAGAGACATACCCCAAGAGACTTGCAGATGAAATTGCTGCAAAAGGTGGCTCTACAAAGTATTGACTTTGGGGGGGTGAATAGTTTTGCACGCTCAAGTTCTGTTTTTTGTCTTATTTTTTGTTTGTTTCACAAGAAAAAATATGTTGCATCTTCAAAGTGGTAGGCATGTTGTGTAAATCAAATGATACAAACCCCCCAAAAATCTATTTTCATTCCAGGTTGTAAGGCATCAAAGTAGGAAAACGTCAAGGGGGGTAAATATTTTCGCAAGCCACTGTATATATAAACTCCTCTCACTGTCAACTGATATTTATTTTCAGCAAACTTAACATGTGTAAATATAATATTTGTATGAACATAACAAGATTCAACAACTGAGACATACACTGAACAAGTTCCACAGACATGTGACCAACAGAAATGGAAAAATCACAGGGACTTGTTTCCCCCCCCCCCCCAGTTTTAGTTTTCATTGTCAGTCATAGACCACACCGGTGGTCGACGTAATTCATGACGTCACGTAGAGGAGGAGTACCTGACGTGGTCTAAACGGTCAAGAACGACACTCTACAATGGGGTGAGAAGGTGGTTCCGTGGACGTTCAAGGGCCTGTAAAGACCCCCCTTACCGGGATCGGCTCACCCATCCAACAGGTCCCAGACGTGCTCAATGAGATTGAGATCCGGGCTCTTCGCTAGCCATGGCAGAACACTGGCATTCCTGTCTTGCAGGAAATCACTCACAGAACGAGCAGTATGGCTGGTGGCATTGTCATGCTGGAGGGTCATGTCAGGATGAGCCTGCAGGAAGGGTACCACATGAGGGAGGAGAATGTCTTCCCTGTAACGCACAGCGTTGAGATTGCCTGCAATGGCAACAAGCTCAGTCCGATGATGCTGTGACACACCGCCCCAGACCATGACGGACCCTCCACCTCCAAATTGATCCCGCTCAAGAGTACAGGCCTTTGAGTAACGCTCATTCCTTCGACGATAAACGCGAATCCGACCATCAGCCCTGGTGAGACAAAACCGCGACTCGTCAGTGAAGAGCACTTTTTGCCAGTCCCCTCTGGTCCAGCGACGGTGGGTTTGTGCCCATAGGCGACGTTGTTGCCGGTGATGTCTGGAGAGGAGCTGCTTTACAACAGGCCTACAAGCCCTCAGTCCAGCCTCACTCAGCCTATTGCAGACATTCTGAGCACTGATAGAGGGATTGTGCGTTCCTGGTGTAACTCGGGCAGTTGTTGTTGCCATCCTGTACCTGTCCCGCAGGTGTTCGGATGTACCGATCCTGTGCAGGTGTTGTTACACATGGTCTGCCACTGCGAGGACGATTAGCTGTCCGTCCTGTCTCCCTGTAGTGATTGCAATGTCCGTACTGTGAGACGCCTACGACAGCGCCTCACAGTACGGACATTGCAATTTATTGCCCTGGCCACATCTGCAGTCCTCATGCCTCCTTGCAGCATGCCTAAGGCACGTTCACGCAGATGAGCAGGGACCCTGGGCATCTTTCTTTTGGTGTTTTTCGAAAGTCCTCTTCAAGTCAGTCGAAAGGCCTCTTTAGTGTGCTAAGTTTTCATAACTGTGTCGTTAGTGTCTTAACGACCATTCCACAGGTGCATGTTCATTAATTGTTTATGATTCATTGAACAAGCATGGGAAACAGTGTTTAAACCCTTCACAATGAAGATCTGTGAAGTTATTCGGATTTTTACGAATTATCTTTGAAAAAGGGACATTTTATATGTGTGTGTGATATGTGTGTGTGTGTGTGTGTGTGTGTGTGTGTGTGTGTGTGTGTGTGTGTCGGAGTCAAGCATCCACAGAAACCTGTCTAGAACCATTACCTCATTGAGCAGACTGCCGGTTGGTAAATGGCATGGGTGTTGCCATAGTGACAGCTAGCCGTTTTTAGCTGTTAGTTCACAGTGTTTCGGGGTAATAAACTACATTTTGCAGTAGCTTGGTGGTAGAACTAAATAAAAATATTGGCAGTGTTTTCAATGTTTTGCCATGTAGTGGTGTAGCTAACTACTGGAACTACACACACCTTTTTTAATATAAAATGAAATATGGGTGAAGTAGGCAAGAATATCAGATCGTCCTAATTCTCACTTGAAACATATTTTTGGTGTTTAATAGGCTAAATTACACATCTGTTCTTGCATTTTGTAGTCTATGACATTTCAGATTTAGATAAAAAAATTCTTCACAAATTTGTTTGGATGTAGTGAACTACTTTGTCAAAGTAGTTTTAGTTAATATTTTTTATTAAGGGTAGCTTTAGTGTAGCTTAACTTCTTCCAGTGTGAAGTAATTGGCAGTTTGGTAAACTATGATTTCAGAGTAGCTTCCCCAACACTGTTGGTTGAGTGATGCCCACACTCCTTGTTGTTTTAGCTGCACGGTACGGTAACAGACCTGGTATATGAATCATGCTCATTACATGCATGCAGTCATCCAGCCGCCAACTTCTCTGGCATAGAGTGAGAACAGTTTTGGAGAGGATGACTCATACACACACACACACACTCAAACTCTGCAGAACAATTAGATGAGACCGCCGCTGAAAAAACAGGGTAGACTGAAGTACTAACACAACTTGCTAATTGCCTAGGTGAAGAGCATACCTACCGGTACTAATTGCTGATTGCATAGGAGATTAGAAACCACTCCCCCTTCAATACAGCCACTGATTACCAAAACAACAACAATCACAAACTGCCCTGCCCCTTAATCCTGGCTGATGTGTCAACAATCAGCTGCAAGTTATGAGCAGTCAGAAGTTCACACACCAAGTAGGCTTCTGGGAAGACAGGCAGCACTTAAAGTAGATGGCCCTAGCTAGCAAAAAGACAGTACTAGACAACAACAGATTAAGACATTTCTACTTATCACTCATGTAAATAGCAGACACACACAAGCACGCACACACACGTACATACTTACATGTTCTACTCATAGTTTCACGCACAGCAACCTGTATTTTTTCTGAATAAACCCTGGGACTGGGATCTGTAGTTTTACCAAATCAACCGAACTGCCTCATCTCCTCTTCGGCATCTTTATCCTGCCTGGACGATGCCTAGGAACAGAGTCACACCCTCTATGCCCAATGAAGATACAGAGAGCCTACACACACCCACGTCATACCTTCACCCCTTTCTTCCCACCTTCTCTGCCTCTTCACCCACTCTTTTTTCATTCACTCGTTCATCACCATCCCTTTTTTCCCTCCCTACCTCCGAGACAGGACGCGCTGAGATCATGAAATCACACATTAAACCACTCCTTCCACTCCTTCCTCTTCTCCTATTGGATTCAGGTGATGTCACCATGTCTCCCTATCTTTCTCCCTCTCTTTCTCTGTCACCATCTCTCTCTCTCTTTCTCTTTTTCATTCTCTCTTGCCATTTGACACTGTGGGACTGTTCTACGTTAGAATCTGTTACCAAATCTCCCGAACCTCCACATCCCCTCTTCGGCATCTCCAACCTGCCTGGACGATGCCTAGGAACAGAGTAACACCATTTATGCCCAATGAAGACACAGAGAGCCTACACACACCCACATCATACCTTCACCCCTTTCTTCCCACCTTCTCTGCCTCTTCACCCACTCTTTTTTCATTCACTCATTCATCACCATTCCTTTTCCCCCTTCCCTACTTCTGTGACAGGACCCATTAAGATCAGGAAAACACAAATTAAACCACTTCTTCCACTCCTTCCTCTTCTCCTATTGGCTTCAAGTGGTGTCACCGTGTGCTGTATGCACTCGTCGATAACCTATTAGAGGCCAGCGTTGGTTTTACAGTCCGCTGGGGATTTCTCTCCTAGCTGCTCTTCTGCCTAAGCTCCTACACAGACCATAGTCATATTTACCTACCTACTTTACCTAGCTACCGTACGTACGCCTTTTGTTTTATGGCAGTCATTTAACTAAAGATGTGTGATTAACAGAAAGGGAACGGTTGTTTGTCACCAAGCGAGCTACGACTTCCTTCCTTTTTTCCTTCTGAGGAAGGAACACTGTTAAAGCCCACCCCCCGCTGCAAGGGGATGATGCGATGCCTCTCTCTCAGTGGTATTGTCGATTTGTTTGCCTATTTGTTCAGAAGAATAGTTCCTTAGTCAGCCTGGACGGAGACGTGAGAGGCTCTTCTAGTCATTCTCTCCTGTCATTAACTCCTATCAGCCCTAATACATTATTATATTATATTGGAAAGCTGGGCTCTCACTCCTCACACATTCTAGTGCTCAGCTCAGCTGTCTCATGTGTTGCTTCCTGATGAAACAGTAAGCAGAGTAGCACTGTACTGGGGTGGATATTGTATTGTATGGGTAGACCATTGCCCTCAATAGTGGCATAATTGTGTATCAGGTTGTCCTTTTCCACTCCAAATTCTCCCACAATCCGATCATCCCAGTAACACTTTATACACTCTGTTCCAATTAGTCTGCTGCAGTTTGTACCTTTGACATTTTGTCCTAACCCTTTCCCCTCTCTCCCCTCCACTTCCACCTCCTGCTATCTTCCACTCAGGGGTGTGAGTGGAGGTAAAGCATCCGTCTCTCCCTCTCTCTGGTGATGATGTCACCTAGCAAGCAGAAGCAGTCCAATTTTCTTGGAGTCAGGCCTGTTATGACAGAGCAGAGAAACACTAAGCGTGAATCATTCTTTCTCAATCTGCCCCTCCATCTATCCATCTCATACCCTGTGCTTCCCCTCGGTTTCCCACCATTTCTCCCGCTCTATCCCTACCTCTCCCTCCCTATTTCTTCTCTCTCTATCACCATCTCTCTCTCTGTCTCTCCTTCATTCTCTCTTTCCAGTTGACACTGTGGTGCTGTTCTATGTTAGATGCTGTTCTGACTGTTTATTGTTCTGGTACTGGGGTGCGCTGTGTGTTTTCTGTGTTGGGTGCTCTAGCCCTGTCCTGTCCTAGTTCCAGTCCTCCTCACCCTCAGACCTCACTGTAACCCTCAGCACTTCCTTCCTCACAATCATCACCACTGGCCTAGTGTGTACACGTATCTGTATACTTGACAGCATGTCAAGGACAGATGGGTAGACAGAGAAGTGAATGAGTTCACATTCACTCACGTAGGCAGGCACACACACCCACACACACACTGACATACAGGAATGAGACTTGTCATCTTCACCGATATTTTCCTCTCTGAGAGGGCGTCGAATTTACTAGAAGTGTCCTGTTTTACAGCCAACAGCAGAGTACTGCTTATACAGCGTACAGTATGGTTAGTGACACTAACAACAGTGCCAGGAACTTAGGGACAGTTACTAGAACCAGGAAACCAGAAACAGGGTTGTGGGGAAAAACTCTGGGATAATTCACGGAAAAAATAATTGTTGAACGCCTACTTTATTGTACCTTGTGAAGCAACTCAAGTTCAAGTAAGACAGTAAGACACACTTGAATCTTTACAAAAAATGTGTCATCAGTATCAGAAACTGAACGCCCCGAATTGCGGGCCGCAATTGCACCCTTCTCCGTCTTGTTACTACGTGGGAGAGAACGGTGTAGACTGGAGATACAGTTGAAGTCGGAAGTTTACATACACCTTAGCCAAATACATTCAAACTCAGTTTTTCACAATACCTGACATTTAATCCTAGTAAAAATTCCCTGTCTTAGGTCAGTTAGGATCACCACTTTATTTTAAGAATGTGAAATGTCAGAATAATAGTAGAGAGAATTATTTATTTCAGCTTTTATTTCTTTCATCATGTTCCCAGTGGGTCAAAAGTTTACATACACTCAATTAGTATTTGGTTGCATTGCCTTTAAATTGTTTAACTTTCAAACGTTTTGGGTAGCCTTCCACAAGCTTCCCAAAATAAGTTGGGTGAATTTTGGCCCATTCCTCCAGACAGAGCTGGTGTAACTAAGTCAGGTTTGTAGGCCTCCTTGCTTGCACAAGCTTTTTCAGTTCTGCCCACACATTTTCTATGGGATTGAGGTCAGGGCTTTGTCATGGCCACTCCAATACCTTGACTTATGTATGCTTCGGATCATTGTCCATTTGGAAGACCGATTTGCGACCAAGCTTTAACTTCCTGACTGATGTCTTGAGATGTTGCTTCAATATATCCACATAATTTTCCATCCTCATGATGCCATCTATTTTGTGAAGTGCACCAGTCCCTCCTGTAGCAAAGCACCCCCACAACATGATGCTGCCACCCCCGTGATTCACGGTTGAGATGGTGTTCTTCGGCTTGCAAGCCTCCCCCTTTTTCCTCCAAACATAACGATGGTCATTATGGCCAAACAGATCTGTTTTTGTTTCATCAGACCAGAGGACATTTCTACAAAAAGTATGATCATTGTCCCCCATGTGCAGTTGCAAACCGTAGTCTGGCTTTTTAATGGCGGTTTTGGAGCAGTGGCTTCTTCCTTGCTGAGCGGCCTTTCAGGTTATGTCGATATAGGACTTGTTTTACTGTGGATATAGATACTTTTGTACCTGTTTCCTCCAGCATCTTCACAAGGTTCTTTGCTGTTGTTCTGGGATTGATTTGCACTTTTTGCACCAAAGTACGTTCATCTCTAAGAGACAGAACGCGTCTCCTTCCTGAGCGGTATGACGGCTCCTTGATCCCATGGTGTTTATACTTGCATACTATTGTTTATACAGATGAACCATAACATCATTTTCTGGAATTTTCCAAGCTGTTTAAAGGCACAGTCAACTTAGTGTATGTAAACTTCTGACCCACTGGAATTGTGATACAATGAATTATAAGTGAAATAATCTGTCTGTAAACAATTTTGGGGAAAATGACTTGTATCATGCTCAAAGTAGATGTCCTAACCGACTTGCCAAAACTATAGTTTGTTGACAAGAAATTTGTGGAGTGGTTGAAAAACGAGTTTTAATGACTCCAACCTAAGTGTATGTAAACTGTATATCAGTTTAACTACTCCTATAGAAATGGTAGTCTTCCAGGTACTCAGCAGGAAGGTCTGATTTCACTATGATTAAAACAAGACCCTGATGGCAATTATAAAGTTCCAGTCTATCTAACAATCTGGAGGCCTCTTACACTTTACTGTTATGATGCAAAAATACTAGCGAAATGCATAGCACTCAAAATTAAAAACGTTTTACCAGAGATTGTTCATCCTGATCAGACAGGTTTTTTTACATGAAAGATACATTGGGGATAATATACGACAACTACTAGAAATAATAGAACATCTAAGAAGCCAGGCCTGGTATTTATAGCGGATTTTGAAAGGCCTTTGATAAAGTAAGCCTGGATTTTATTTATATATGCCTGTTTTTTTTCAATTTTGTTGAATCTCTGAATCTCTGGGTAAAATTGGGTAAAAGTAATGTATAGCAACCTCAGCTGTAAATTAGTAAATAGCAGCTACTTCTCAGAGAGTTTTGAATTGTCAAGAGGAGTTAAACAAGGGTGTCCACTCTCACCATATCTATTCGTTATGGCCATCGAAATGCTAGCTATTAAAATCAGATCAAATAACAACATTAGAGGACTAGAAGTCCAAGGCTTAAAAGGTGTCCATGTATGCCGATAACTCAAGTTTTATATTATGTCCGCAAGCTAGATCCCTGCAATGTCTCATTGAAGATCTAGATAACTTTTCTGGACTCTCTGGACTAAACATTATTATGATAAGTGTACAATATTACGTATTGGATCTTTAAAAAATACAACTTTTACATTACCCTGCAGTTTACCTATAAAATGGGCTAACGGTGAAGTAGACATACTTGGTATTCATTTCACAAAAGATATAAATGACAAGATCCTGCAACCATGGAGAGGTAAATTCCTGCCTATTTATGGAAAAATTGCCCTGATTAACTCGTTAGTCATATCTCAGTTTACTCAAAAACTTATGGCGCTGCCTACTCCTGATTATAAATTTTTCTAATCATATTAGCAAAAAATATTTCCCTTTATCTGGGATGTTAAACCAGACAAAATAAAGCGTGCCTATCTATGTAATGAATATGAATTGGGTGGGTTTAGATTATTAAATATAAAAGCAATTGATTACAGCATTACCCAAAAAATGGAGGAGGCAGGAGGCAGGTGGCAGCGGGAGGAGGCAGGGAACTAGTCTGTCTGCCCAATATTACAACTGGTAGAGGAATAAAAATAGCATAAATAGGAAAGTATACCAGTTTCATTTGAGGACCAGGATCTTGACAGCTGTGCCATACAGATTGCAAAATAGTTGGGAAGATATTTTTTATGTACCGATTCTATGGTACAGGGTGTGTGAGTTGATATATAAAACGACTCAAGATTCAAGACTTCTTGCCACCAACAAAATGTTGAATATTTGGGTCATACAATCATCGAAGCTCTGCAGATTTTGTTGTGAGGATACAGAATCAATAGACCATTTATTTTGGTATTGCCCTCAGGTAACCTGTTTCTGGTCTCAGGTTCAGGAATGGCTGAAAATGCATAACATTGATCTAAAATTGACCCTATAAATAGTACTGTTGGGAGATCTGGAAAGACCGGCTCAGTCAATTACTATTATGCTAATACTCTTTTAAAAGTATTTATCTTCAACTCGCAATCTGGTGATTCTATTCGATTAGATAGATTGAAATTGTGTGTTAAACATCACAGCATAGTTGAAAGATATATGGTGCGTAGAAATTCGAAGAGGATGGCCAGCAGAGGTAGGTGGGATGGGCTGAAGGAAGCTGAGGGTTGGGATGTGGAATTGGAGACAAGTGGGAGTGGAGTTGCTGGGTGGGGGATAGAATGACAGTCAAAGATAAAAGTATACAAAATAAAGTCTAAATAAAACATAACAAAGAGTATGTTTGAATGACTCTGAGGGGCAGTGTTTTTACAGCAAATGCTGGTTTGCCTGAGGCTGATGCCGTGTAGGTATTTGTACACGTGCATATACACACACACACTCATTCAAATGCACACAGGTGCACATACACGGACACACACACATGTAAATAGTGCCATACATGCACTCAAACATATTCAGTTGGCCTTGTTGTTATGATTTTTTTGGCCTTGATGTCTTTTGTTTTTTGTATTGTTGTTTTGTTTTCCTTTGTCTTTCTCTTTTTTTTTCTTTTGTTGATTTTCTTGGTTATTGGGGGGAGGGTATTGAGGGTGGGGAATGGAATATTTTATTTATTTCTATCTTATTTTCTCGGGGGGGGACTGTGGGGGGTGGCTCGGATGGTTGAGGTGCAGCTCTTGGGGAACTGTGGGGGGATCTTGGAGGGCTGGTGGCCTGGTGGTTGGGAGCTTGGGCTGGTGGCTGATGGATCGCTGGTTCGGGACCCAGTTTTTGACCTTGTGGGAGATCTGTCGATGTGCTCTTGAGCAGGGTGTTGACCCTGGTTGCATCTGTATGTCGCTCTGGATGGGAGTCTGTTAGATGACTAATGTGATGTAGTTGTTGAGCGGCTTAACTGCAAGTATATTGTATGTTTTAAATATTCAATAAAAAATAAAAATGATGGTCTTGTAAGTATAAAAGCAAGGCTTGTTTTCATTTCAGAAAAAGGTAGTGGAATGCGATTAGTCTGTGTGAAGAATCTAATACTTTAACTTGTATGCGGTACAAATCACATTATAAACTGGGTGGTTCGAGCCCAGAATGCTGATTGGCTGGCAGCCGTGGTATATCAGACCGTATACTATGGGTATGACAAAACATGTATTTTTACTGCTCTAATTACGTTGGTAACCACTTTATAATAGCAATAAGGCACCTTGGGGGTATGTGATATATGGCCAATACAGTGGCTTGCGAAAGTATTCACATTTTCCCTATTTTGTTGCCTTACAACCTGGAATTAACATTTATTTATGGGGGGTTTGTATCATTTGATTTACAGAACATGCCTACCACTTTGAAGATGCAAAATATGTTTTATTGTGAAACAAACAAGAAATATGACAAAAAACAGAAAACTTGAGCGTGCATAACTATTCACCCCCCCAAAGTCAATACTTTGTAGAGCCACCTTTTGCAGCAATTACAGCTGCAAGTCTTTTGGGGTATGTCTCTATAAGCTTGGCACATTTAGCCACTAGGATTTTTGCCCATTCTTCAAGGCAAAACTGCTCCAGCTCCTTCAAGTTGGATGGGTTCCTCTGGTGTACAGCAATCTTTAAGTCATACCACAGATTCTCAATTGGATTGAGGTCTGGGCTTTGACTAGGCCATTCCAAGACATTTAAATGTTTCCCCTTAAACTCAAGTGTTGCTTTAGCAGTATGCTTAGTGTCATTGTCCTGCTGGAAGGTGAACCTCTGGATTCTCTGGAAGACAAACAGGTTCCCCTCAATAATTTCCCTGTATTTTGCGCCATCCATCATTCCTTCAATTCTGACCAGTTCCCCAGTCCCTGCTGATGAAAAACATCCCCACAGGGATGGTGTTCTCGAGGTGATGAGAGGTGTTGGGTTTGCACCAGACATAGCGTTTTCCTTGATGGCCAAAAAGCTCAATTTTAGTCTCATCTGACCAGAGTATCTTCTTCCATATGTTTAGGGAGTCTCCCACATGCCTTTTGGCGAACACCAAATGTGTTTGCTTTTTTTTTCTTTGACCTGTTAGGGATAATTAGGGAGCAGTGGGTCACAGGCGCCCCACCTGCGACAACTTCCGTCAAAATGCAGAGCGCCAAATTCAAATTACAAAAGTAGTAATATAAAACATTCATGAAAATACAAGTGTTGCATACTGTTCAAACGCTTAGAATATTGGCAATCTCACAGCGTTGTCAGATTTCAAAAAGGCTTTACGGCGAAAGCATAACATTTGATTGTCTGAGGACAGCGCCCCGCATATTTTCTGCATTAGCATAATAACATAACCAGCACGGGTGTCACAAAACTCTGAAAAAGCGATAAAATAAATCGCTTACCTTTGAAGATCTTCTTCTGATGGTAATCTGAAGGGTCCCAGCAAGACAATAGATGTTCCTTTTGTTCAAAAAAGTCCCTCTTTATATCCATAAAGCTCCTTTTGGTTGGTGCATTTTGTTCAGAAAATCCACCGTCCACTCGTACACCGTCCACAAGACATACAAAGCGTTAAAAGTATACCTATAAACTTTGTCCAAAGAAATCAAACAACGTTTCTAATCGATCCTTACGAACACTAATATGTATATTAACAATAATATTTCACACGGATAATATCCTGGGCGATAGAAAAGGAAAAAAACTGAGGCGCGTGCTCACTGTCCCACGTGTTCAAAATGTGAAAATGTGACTTCCTCACTCCCCTTGTCTTATTCCTCGATTTGTCTAGATAAACGCATGAAACCTTGTCTAAAGACATCTAGTGGAAGCCATAGGTACTGCCATAGGTACTACTAATTATGTACATATCCTAATTTACTTTGGGCATGCCAGACTCTCCAAAACTCCGAACACTGCTGAGTTTTGGTGGGCGGCCCTCTCTTGGCAGGTTTCTTGTGGTGCCATATTCTTTCATTTTTTTTATAACGGATTTAATGGTGCTCTGTGGGATGTTCAAAGTTTCTGATATTTTTTTATAACCCAACCCTGATCTGTACTTCTCCACAACTTTGTCCCTGACCTGTTTGGAGAGCTCCTTGGTCTTCATGGTGCCGCTTGCTTGGTGGTGCCCCTTGCTTAGTGGTGTTGCAGACTCCTTACAGAACAGGTGTATATATACTGAGATCATGTGACACTTAGATTGCACACAGGTGGACTTTATTTAACTAATTACGTGACTTCTGAAGGTAATTGGTTGCACTAGATCTTATTTAGGGGCTTCATAGCAAAGGGGGTGAATACATATGCAAGCACCAATTTTTCGTTTTTTTCATTTATTTTTATTTTTTGAAACAAGTAATTTTTTTCATTTCACTTCACCAATTTGGACTATTTTGTGTATGTCCATTACGTGAAATCCAAATAAAAATCTATTTAAATTACAGGTTGTAATGCAACAAAATAGGAAAAGCGCCAAGGGGGATGAATACTTTTGCAAGGCACTGTATACCACAGCTAAGTGCTGTGTCCAGGCACTCCGCTACTGGGCGTATACCACACCTCCTCGGGCCTTATTGCTTAATTATAAACTTGGTGGTTCGAGCCCTAAATGCTGATTGGCTGACAGCCATTTTATATCAAACGGCTGTGTCCAGGCACTCTGAGTTGCGTCGTGCATAGAACAGCCCTTAGCCATGGTATATTGGCCATATACCTCACCTGATAGGGCCTTATTCCTTAATTACACCATGGTATTGTTGAATACTTGTTTCTGATTGGCTTGATGGGTATTCTGGACAGTGAATTATTTTCCTAGAATGCAGTATATTTGCACGGTAGAATTCAATTGCTATAGTTAATTCTTACATGTTATATGTTTGAGCTGCTTTTTAAAGCAAATGTCGAATTGAAAACAATTGGCACAATTGGCATTGTTGAATTCGATTTTCATAATGGCAAGCTGGACAGATGGTTTGGTTAGATAAACAAGCAAGTCTCTTTGTTTTTTTTACCAAGGCAACTACTGTAGCTATCTAGTAAACTTGCTAGCTACTTCAGTGGATGTTGAACATATTTATACCGGAAAATTAACATATTTCTAGCGGCAAATGTGTTCTATTAGAGCCATATAATAAAAGGGTTATAATCAAGGGCTCTATGCTTTCTCTGGAAAATAATGCAACTCCGTGGAAGGTGTGTTCCACTCCGCTAGCACATTGTGGAACACACATTCCATGTCGTTCATTATTTTCCAGAGAACGCATAGCCCCTCGTAGATTATCCCTTCCTTATTGTGGGAGCTCCTCCTCCAAGAGTACAGTGAGGGGAAAAAAGTATTTGATCCCCTGCTGATTTTGTACGTTTGCCCACTGACAAAGAAATTATCAGTCTATAATGTTAATGGTAGGTTTATTTGAACAGTGAGAGACAGAATAACAAAAAAAATCCAGAAAAACGCATGTGAAAAATGTTATAAATTGATTTGCATTTTAATGAGGGAAATTGTCATGGAAAAACATCCGGGACAGACTGATATTCTGCAAAAGGTGCAGGGATTGGACTGCTGAGGACTGGGGTAAAGTCATTTTCTCTGATGAATCCCCTTTCCAATTGTTTGGGGCATCCGGAAAAAAACTTGTCCGGAGAAGACAAGGTGAGGGCTACCATCAGTCCTGTATCATGCCAACAGTAAAGCATCCTGAGACCATTCATGTGTCGGGTTGCTTCTCAGCCATGAATAAAGAATGGTACCAACACATCCTCCGAGAGCAACTTCTCCCAACCATCCAGGAACAGTTTGGTGACGAACAATGCCTTTTCCAGCATGATGGAGCACCTTGCCATATGCAAAAGTGATAACTAAGACCGAGTCCCTTGTTTTGTAGCTATAAAACCCAGGTACCGGTCCTTTGAGGGGTCTGGAATTAGGGTAACTCTTGAACACCAGTTAGGAGTTCTCCGCCCACCTGTTTGTTTTTGGGTGTTTAAGACTGTTTGAGGTTCGTAACTAATACGTTCTTACCCGACGGTAGTCAGTCCTACACCGGGTCTTCTTAATTGACAGCATGCCACGGCGGATTGCAGAGGTCTTGAAAAAGAAGGGTCAACACTGCAAATATTGACTCTTTGCATCAACTTCATGTAATTGTCAATAAAAGCCTTTGACACTTATGAAATGCTTGTAATTATACTTCATTATTCCATAGTAACATCTGCCAAAAATATCTAAAGACACTGAAGCAGCAAACTTTGTGGAAATTAGTATTTGTGTCATTCTCAAAACTTTTGGCCACGACTATACATATGAGATGATTAATGTAGGTTATGTAAACATTATATAAAGTGATATTGTTTAAAGTGACTAGTGATACATTTATTACATCCAATTTTGTATTAATAAAGTGGCTAGAGATTTGAGTCAGTATGTTGGCAGCAGCCACTCAATGTTAGTGATGGCTGTTTATCAGTCTGATGGCCTTGAGATAGAAGCTTTTCAGTCTCTCGGTCCCAGCTTTGATGCACCTGTACTGACCTCGCCTTCTGGATGATAGTGGGGTGAACAGGCAGTGGCTCGGGTGGTTGTTCTCATGATTATCTTTTTGGCCTTCCTGTGACATCCGGTGGTGTAGATGTCTTGGAGGGCAGGTAGTTTGCCCCCGATGATGCGTTGTGCAGACCTCACTACCCTCTGGAGAGCCTTACGGTTGTGGGCGGAGCAGTTGCCGTACCAGGCGGTGATACAGCCCGACAGGATGCTCTCGATTGTGCACCTGTAAAGGTTTGTGAGTGTATTTGGTGACAAGCCAAATTTCTTCATCCTCCCGAGGTTGAAGAGGCGCTGTTGCGCCTTCTTCACCACGCTGTCTGTGTGGGTGGACCATTTCAGTTTGTCCGTGATGTGTACGCAGAGGAACTTAAAACTTTCCACCTTCTCCACTACTGTCCTGTCGATGTGGATAGGGTGCTGCTCCCTCTTCTGTTTCCTGAAGTCCACGATCATCTCCTTTGTTTTGTTGACGTTGAGTGTGAGGTTATTTTCCTGACACCACACTCCGACGGCCCTCACCTCCTCCCTGTAGGCCGTCTCGTCATTGTTGGTAATCAAGCCTACCACTGTAGTGTCGTCTGCAAACTTGATGATTGAGTTGGAGGCGTGCATGGCCATGCAGTCATGAGTGAACAGGGAGTACAGGAGAGGGCTGAGAACGCACCCTTGTGGGGCCCCAGTGTGGAGGATCAGCGGGGTGGAGATGTTGTTTCCTACCCTCACCATCTGGGGGCGGCCCGTCAAAGTCCAGGACCCAGTTGCACAGGGCGGGGTCAAGACCCAGGGTCTCGAGCTTAATGACAAGTTTGGAGGGTACTATGGTGTTAAATGCTGAGCTGCAGTCGATGAACAGCATTCTTGCATAGGTATTCCTCTTGTCCAGATGGGTTAGGGCAGTGTGATTGCGATTGCGTCATTTGTGGACCTGTTGGGGCGGTAAGCAAATTGGAGTGGGTCTAGGGTGTCAGGTAGGGTGGTGGTGATATGATCCTTGACTAGTCTCTCAAAGCACTTCATGATGACGGAGGTGAGTGCTACGGGGCGATATTCGTTTAGCTCAGTTACCTTAGCTTTCTTAGGAACAGGAATAACGGTGGCCCTCTTGAAGCATGTGGGAACAGCAGACTGGGATAAGGATTGATTGAATAAACACACCAGCCAGCTGGTCTGCGCATGCTCTGAGAACGCGGCTAGGGATGCCGTCTGGGCCAGCAGCCTTGCGAGGGTTAACATGTTTAAATGTTTTACTCAAGGAGAGCCCGCAGGTTTTGGTAGCGGGTCGTGTCGGTGGAACTGTATTGTCCGCAAAGCGAGCAAAGAAGTTGTTTAGTTTGTCTGGGTGCAGGACATCGGGGTCCTCGACGGGGCTGTTTTTTTCTTTGTACCCCATGATTGACTGTAGACCCTGCCACATACCTCTCGTGTCTGAGCCGTTGAATTGCGACTCTACTTTGTCTCTATACTGACGCTTAGCTTGTTTGATTGCCTTGCGAAGGGAATAGCTACACTGTTTGTGTTCGGTCATGTTTCCGGTTGCCTTGCCCTGATTAAAAGCAGTGGTTTGCGCTTTCAGTTTTGCGCGAATGCTGCCATCAATCCATGGTTTCTGGTTGAGGAAGGTTTTAATAGTTGCTGTGGGTATAACATCACCGATGCACTTGTTAATAAACTCGCTCACCGAATCAGTGTATACATCAATGTTATTATCCGACGCTATCCGGAACATATCCCAGTCCACGTGATCGAAGCAATCTTGAAGCGTGGAATCAGATTGGTCGGACCAGCGTTGAACAAACCTGAGCACGGGCGTTTCCTGTTTTAGTTTATAGGCTGGGAGCAACAAAATGGAGTCGTGGTCAGATTTGCCGAAAGGAGGACAAGGGCGGGCTTTGTATGCGTCGCGGAAGTTAGAGTAACAATGATCCAGCATTTTGCCAGCCCGGGTCACGCATTCGATATGCTGATAAAATTTAGGGAGCCTTGTTTTAAGACTAGCCTTGTTAAAATCCCCAGCTACAATAAATGCAGCCTCAGGATATGTGGTTTCCAGTTTACATAGTGTCCAATGAAGTTCTTTCAGGGCCGTCGAGGTGTCTGATTGGGGGGGGGGATATATACGGCTGTGATTATAATCGAAGAGAATTTTTTTGGTAGGTAATGCGGTCGGCATTTGATTGTAAGGAATTCTAGGTCTGAGGGCTGGTATAATTTGGTTCTCGTTGTTTCCGGGTTGTTTGTTTCGCCCGTTATTTTTGATCGTGTGGGTATTTGTCTCACCAGCGAGTGTTGTACTATTGACTGGTGGCGTTATTAAATTACCTTTTCACACGCATCTCAACCTCCTGCGCCTGACTCCTTTCCACTACGGAACCACTGCCTTGACAATGAGGCTATACACAGGGGGTACCGGTACCGAGTCAATGTGCAGGGGAACAGGTTAGTCGAGGTCATTTGTCCATGTAGGTAATTTGTACATGTGTGGGGGGGGGGGG
>QNTS01000532.1:580554-611734 GCA_003317085.1 Hucho hucho | reverse complement strand
GGGGGGGGGGGGGGGGGGGGTGTCAATGCAAATGGTCCGGGTGGTCTTTGATTAATTGTTCAGCAGTTTTATGGCTTGGGGGTAGAAGCTGTTAAGGAGCCTTTTGGACCTAGACTTGGCGCTCCGGTACTGCTTGCTGTGCGGTAGCAGAGAGAACAGTCTATGACTTGGGTGACTGGAGTCACTATCACTATGAACTTAAGGTGGATCAATAGTAGAGGGCAGACCCATATTGGGCTGGTGGCAGGATTTGACACTTGATTCAATCGTCATGGTGCGTGTGTACAGTGTGTGTGTGTGTGTTGTGTGTGTGAGGAGGAGAGTCAAGCCTGATTGATGAGCTAAAAGAGTGTGTTAGCTAGCGATGGGGAGGCTGAAAGCTGAGCATCGATATGAGGCCTGGAGAAATACCTGCTTGGTATGGATTTGTTTGTTCAGAGGCAAGCAGACCTCCTTTGGGACGATGCTTAGAAAAATGTCCCCAAATATGTCAATAGATCAGATGGACAGCTGGACCAATAATCAGAGATGTATAGGAATAGTTGATCATAGCTGTGTGTTGTGTTGTGTGTGTTTGTGGGTGTGTGTGTGATTGAGGGGGAGGGGAGTTGTCTTCGCGTGTATGTGTGTCTTCGTGTGGGTGTGTTTGTGGGTGTGTGTACAGCGAGGGAGTGGTCATTGTTGAAATGTTTGTTGTTAAATGCTAAGCCAGTCAACATTTACAACACACCTATCTTATCTGTCATCTACATAATGTAATGGGGGTTTGAAGGTAAAAGTCTGTGATGGATAGTGAGATGGATAGTGAGATGGATAGTGATGATGATGATGATGATGATGATGATGATACACACTAGTGGTACTGAGGTCAATGTCATTTCAATTCCACTCAACTCTGGGATTGGATTAGGAATGAAGTTGGAATTGGAAAACGGGCCATAATTATTGGCACCCTTGATAAAGATGAACAAAACAGACTGTATAAAATAAATAATAGTTATATTGTATTTCTTTTTAAACGTTATTATTTTATAATAATACAATTGCTCAGAAAAATATATGTTGTTTAACAAATATATTATTTATTATTTTATACAGTCTTTTTTGCTAATCTTTATCAAATCAAATTTTATTTGTCACATACACATGGTTAGCAGATGTTAATGCGAGTGTAGCGAAATGCTTGTGCTTCTAGTTCCATGCAGTAGTATCTAACAAGTAATCTAACAATTTCACAACAGCTACCTTATACACACAAGTGTAAAGGATTGAATACGAGTATGTACATATAAATATATGGATGAGCGATGGCTGACTGGCATAGGCAAGATGCAGTAGATGGTATATAGTACAGTATATACATGTGAGATGAGTAGTGTAGGATATGTAAACATTATATAAATGGCATCGTTTAAAGAGTCGATGGCCGAACGGCATAGGCAAGATTCAGTAGATGGTATAGAGGTCCGGGGTCAGGCCCTGACAGTGTCCTATGACGGTCACACTTGGCGTGGGTGGAGTTGGCCTGGTGTGCCCTGGCCCTGCTGAATTGTTGGGAAGCTAATCCTTTCTGGAGGGGATTAAACAACTGTTTGTGACGCCACATCTCAACTCTGAGATCAGGCAGGTATTCGGAGAGAGGGGTGTGGAGAAGAGAAGGGATAGGAGGGAATTGGAAGAGAGTGAGAGAAGAGAGTGGAGAAGAGATAGCCTTCCTACTTGGATTCTCCAGGCCCAATAAAGCAGAGAGTAAGTGGTAGCCAGAGAGAGAGAGAGAGAAGGAATGAGACAAAACAAAGAGAGGTAGCAAGATACAAAGGAAGAGAGAAATTCAGGGAATCCATGGATAGGCAGACCATTACATAAAAAAATAGAGCTCTTTAGGAGAAAGCCCTGCCTGCAGCTGTTTGCCTAGAAATTCTAGGGACAGTAAGGAGGCCTGCGTCTTGTGACCGTAGCGTACGTGTAGGTATGTACGGCAGGACCAAATCGGAAAGACAGGTAGGAGCAAGCCCATGTAATGCTTTGTAGGCTAGCAGTAAAACCTTGAAATCAGCCCTTGCCTTAACAGGAAGCCAGTGTAGAGGGGCTAGGACTGGAGTAATATGATCACATTTTTGGGTTCTAGTCAAGATTCTAGCAGCCGTGTTTAGCACTAACTGAAGTTTATTTAGTGCTTTATCCGGGTAGCCGGAAAGTAGAGCATTGCAGTAGTCTAACCTAGAAGTGACAAAAGCATGGATTAATTTTCCTGCATCATTTTTGGACAGAAAGTTTCAGATTTTTGCAATGTTACATAGATGGAAAAAAGCTGTCCTTGAAACAGTCTTGATATGTTAGTCAAAAGAGAGATCAGGGTCCAGAGTAATGCCGAGGTTCTTCACAGTTTTATTTGAGGCGACTGTACAACCATCTAGATTAATTGTCAGATTCAACAGAAGATCTCTTTGTTTCTTGGGACCTAGAACAAGCATCTCTGTTTTGTCCGAGTTTAAAAGTAGAACATTTGCCGCCATCTACTTCCTTATGTCTGAAACACAGGCTTCCAGGTAGGGCAATTTTGGGGCTATATATAGCTATATATAGTGAAAACATTAGTGGTCCTAAAACAGAGCCTTGAGGAACACAGAAATTTACAGTTGATTTGTCAGAGGACTAACCAGCCACAGAGACAAACTGATATCTTTCCGACAGATAAGATCTAAACCAGGCCAGAACTTGTCCGTGTAGACCAATTTGGGTTTCAAATCTCTCCAAAAGAATGTGGTGATCGATGGTATCAAAAGCAGCACTAAGGTCTAGGAGAGCGAGGACAGATGCAGAGCCTCGGTCTGACGCCATTAAAAGGTCATTTTCAACCTCCACAAGTGCAGTCTCAGTGCTATGATGGGGTCTAAAACCAGACTGAAGCATTTCGTATACATTGTTTGTCTTCAGGAAGGCTGTCACGTCCTGGGCTGGGATAGCCGGCTGGCTAATCATTTGTGTTTAGGTCAGGAGGGGTTTTTGTTTCTAGGTGGTGTATTTCTATGTTTGATTTTGATGGTTCCCAATTAGAGGCAGCTGACTGTCGTTACTTCTAATTGGGGACCATATATGTTTGTTCTTGCCCACACTGGGATTGTGGGTTATTGAATGTCTGTATGTACGTTTGACTGTGTGTTGTGTTCTACACAGTTGATATCGATCGTTGTGTTTTCTTTATTTTTTTTATTGCATATTTGTACGTTCCACTTCTTACTATTAAACATGTGGAATGGCACCCGCGCTGCATTTTGGTCCGCTCATTCCAACGGTCGTGACAAAGGCAGTGAGTTACAGCTTTTTCTAAACAAAAATGTTGGGTCCCAATCCCTGTAAAAAAAAAAAATGGTCCCAATCCCCAGTAGTCTGACTGGGCAGCAGTGGTGTAATGATGCTGGTCGAGGTCCCCAGAGCCTGTTCATTAGCTATGATTAAACTGGGAGGCAGCACTGCCTTGAGAGGAGTATCTTCATCCAATCCTCACTCCTCATCCTATCCTCACTTCTCATAACAACTTGTTTATTAATCAAAACCCAGCCCTTTCACACTACCGCCAGCAATTGCATTCATAATAATGGCTGTGAAATAGCAAAAATATTTCTGACACACCCCCAGACCTGTAGCGCAACCGACAGCCATTAGATTTACCATTGGTTTGTTAAAATAGAGCCCTCAAAGTGATAGCAGCAAAGAAATAGAGGGAGAGATAGCAGAGCAAGAGTTAGAGAGTGAGAGGGAATTTCTTGGTCCCAATCCCCTGTAGTCTGACTGGGCAGCAGTGGTGTAATGATGCTGGTTGAGGTCCCCAGAGCCTGTTCATTAGCTGTGATTAAACTGGGAGGCAGCACTGCCTTGAGAGGAATGTCTTCATCCAATCCTCACCCCTCATCCTATCCTCATCCTGTCCTCACTCATCCTGTCCTCATCCTCACAGTAGAGCCACTACTGTCAGCCATGAGAGCGCTGTCCTCATCCAGTCCTCATCCTCACAGAGAGTTACTACTGTCAGTCAAACACAGTCAACCCCAGCATAGAAAAACAGTTAACCCCAGCACAGGTTGACTGTCACTAGCGTGTGCCATGAAACATACATTAATATCGTTCTTCTGTCCTCTATGTCACTGAACACAGTGAAAATTAATATAATGTCTTGCCCTCTGTATGACTTTTCCACATGGAGGGGCAGGATCAGTGACTCCACAACACACCCACACACAAGCTACAGGACTGTTCTCTAATTATCATATTGTGTTGGAAGGGGGTCAGAAAGAGGTCACAGTGATATAAATATACCTCTGGTTTAGTGGACCGTCATGATTGGAAAGTTTATTTGACAATTAGTTATAGAGAAATCAATGCTTGTCCTACAGTGTGTCAATGCTTGTCCTCCCCTAATGCAATGAACCTGATCACCCAGGTCACACACACACACACAAATATTATCTCTGTGACTGTTTTGTCTACATCCCGCTGGTTTAGGGCATTCTTTCTCTCTATGTAGTACATCTGGGAAGTTCTTTATCTGTTTCTAACTGATATGTTCCTGTTTCCCCAGAGCTAAATGAACATGACACTCCTTTGACTCATTTCATTACAGCTCAGAATACCATCCAGTGTCAGGCTGCTGCTGTACCAACACTTCTGTCTGTCTCCACTAGTACAGCTGAAAGATGAGCTGCCAGTCACATTTCATTTTTTGTGTTCTCTTGTTACATAGGATTGAAGAATTTTTTGATTCTTAACACAAGCCTCTTTCTCGTACTCTCTTCCTCCCTCTCGTACTCTCTTCCTCCCTTCCATTCTCCCTCCCTCCCTCTCAGACCCAGTCTCAGTGGATGTGGACCAGTATGAAGTGGCAGTGTTGTCTGATACTCTGAGGGGTTTCCTCCAGGACCTGCCCTCCCCTATCATCCCAGCTGTGGTCTACAGTGAACTGGTCTACACTGCCCAAGGTACAGTAACAGTACACTCACAATGGTAATTATTAACTAACATAAAACATCACAGTCCATAATCAGCTAGGCCATATGGTATAGCTACAGTTTGCACAGACTTATTGCGGCTAGCCCATCACAGAGTTCTGCTGTCACTTGAAATAAGGTTAAGTTATGAATTTTAACCCAGGATTAAAGGAATACTTCGGGATTTTGGCAATGAGGTCCTTCATCTACTTCCCCAGAGTTAGATGAACTTGTGGATACTATTTGTATGTCTCTGTATCCAGTATGAAGGAAGTTAGAGGTAGTTTCGTGAGCCAATGCTAACTAGCATTAGCGCAATGACTGGCAGACTATGGGTATCTGCTAGAATGCTAGAAGATGTTAGCAGATACCCATATACTTCCAGTCATTATGCTAACGCTAGTTAGCAACTATGCTAGAGACATAACAATGGTATCCACAAGTTCATCTGCCTGGTCTTTCTGCCTATAAGTACCCACTAGAGAACGTTGCCTGGTGTCCCCTTTAGCATAGCATATGCATCAGATGCATATCAACCCGCAAGGTGCAGCAAACATAAGCACCAATTCTTGATAAATAGTACATAAACTATTATAAATGATTAATTGTATGAAGAAATATTAGTGGAAATATACACATAAAAAAAAAAACAATAGTTAAGGATATGTTTTGTGTAGTTCTACAAAGTCCTAGAAAAAACGTAGGCCTAAAGCCTATTTTCATTTCTATTACAATAAAAACATTTGTGTAATCTATTTGATGAACTTTATTTGTAGATTTGATTAGTAATAGAGTTATAGTAATTAATAAAGTCCAGTTACAGCTTCTTTTGACAAAGTTGAAACTAAAAATATAATAAATTATATAACCAGCCAGGTGCACAGGTGAAATGATCTGCTGTATTCCTAAACAACAGCACCAGTGCATGAACAATTGTAAAGGATGAATTGCATAAATAAATAGTATATTTTAATTTTAAGTTGATTATGTTACTCGTTTTTGCTTAGTAGCCAGAGCAATACTGCCGCACAGACAGCACAGATACAGTTGAAGTCGGAAGTTTACATACACCTTAGCCAAATACATTCAAACTCAGTTTTTCACAATACCTGACATTTAATCCTAGTAAAAATTCCCTGTCTTAGGTCAGTTAGGATCACCACTTTATTTTAAGAATGTGAAATGTCAGAATAATAGTAGAGAGAATAATTTATTTCAGCTTTTATTTCTTTCATCACATTCCCAGTGGGTCAGAAGTTTACATACACTCAATTAGTATTTGGTAGCATTGCCTATAAATGATTTATCTTGGGTCAAACTTTCCTGGTAGCCGTCCACAAGCTTCCAACAATAAGTTGGGTGAATTTTGGCCCATTCCTCCTGACAGAGCTGGTGTAAGAGTCAGGTTTGTAGGCCTCCTTGCTCGCACACGCTTTTTTTTTTTTTTTCAGTTCTGCCCACACATTTTCTATAGGATTGAGGTCAGGGCTTTGTGATGGCCACTCCAATACATTGACTTTGTTGTCCTTAAGCAATTTTGCCACAACTTTGGAAGTATGCTTGGGGTCATTGTCCATCTGGAAGACCCATTTGCGACCAAGCTTTAACTTCCTGACTGATGTCTTGAGATGTTGCTTCAATATATCCACATAATTTTCACTTCCTCATGATGCCATCTATTTTGTGAAGTGCACCAGTCCCTCCTGCAGCAAAGCACCCCCACAACATGATGCTGCCACCCCGTGCTTCACGGTTGGGATGGTGTTCTTTGGCTTGCAAGCCTCCCCCTTTTTCCTCCGAACATAACGATTGTCATTATGGCCAAACAGTTCTATTTTTGTTTCATCAGACCAGAGGACATTTCTCCAAAAAGTACGATGTTTGTCCCCATGTGCAGTTGCAAACCGTAGTCTGCCTTTTTTATGGCGGTTTTGGAGCAGTGGCTTCTTCCTTGTTGAGCGGCCTTTCAGGTTATGTCGTTATATGACTCGTTTTACTGTGGATATACAGTTTGCCCACTGACAAAGAAATGATCAGTCTATAATTTTAATGGTAGGTTTATTTGAACAGTGAGACAGAATAACAACAAAAACATCCAGAAAAATACATGTGAAAAATGTTATAAATTGATTTGCATTTTAATGAGAAGAAATAAGTACTTGACCCCCTCTCAATCAGAAAGATTTCTGGCTCCCAGGTGTCTTTTATACAGGTAACGAGCTGAGATTAGGAGCACACTCTTAAAGGGAGTGCTCCTAATCTCAGCTTGTTACCTGTATAAAAGACACCTGTCCACAGAAGCAATCAATCAATCAGACTCTCCACCATGGCCAAGACCAAAGAGCTCTCCAAGGATGTCAGGGACAAGATTGTAGACCTACACAAGGCTGGAATGGGCTACAAGACCATCGCCAAGCAGCTTGGTGAGAAGGTGACAACAGTTGGTGCAATTATTCGCAAATGGAAGAAACACAAAAGAACTGTCAATCTCCCTCGGCCTGGGGCTCCATGCAAGATCTCACCTCGTGGAGTTGCAATGATCATGAGAACGGTGAGGAATCATCCCAGAACTACACCGGAGGATCTTGTCAATGATCTCAAGGCAGCTGGGACCATTGTCACCAAGAAAACAATTGGTAACACACTACGCCGTGAAAGACTGAAATCCTGCAGTGCCCGCAAGGTCCCCCTGCTCAAGAAAGCACATATGCATGCCCGTCTGAAGTTTGCCAATGAACATCTGAATGATTCAGAGGACAACTGGGTGAAAGTGTTGTGATCAGATGAGACCAAAATGTAGCTCTTTGGCATCAACTCAACTCGCTGTGTTTGGAGGAGGAGGAATGCTGCCTATGACCCCAAGAACACCATCCCCACCGTCAAACATGGAGGTGGAAACATTATGCTTTGGGGGTGTTTTTCTGTTTAGGGGACAGGACAACTTCACCGCATCAAAGGGACGATGGACAGGGCCATGTACCGTCAAATCTTGGGTGAGAACCTCCTTCCCTCAGGTAGGGCATTGAAAATGGGTCGTGGATGGGTATTCCAGCATGACAATGACCCAAAACACACGGCCAAGGCAACAAAGGAGTGGCTCAAGAAGAAGCACCTTAAGGTCCTGGAGTGGCCTAGCCAGTCTCCAGACCTTAATCCCATAGAAAATCTGTGGAGGGAGCTGAAGGTTCGAGTTGCCAAACGTCAGCCTCGAAACCTTAATGACTTGGAGAAGATCTGCAAAGAGGAGTGGGACAAAATCCCTCCTGAGATGTGTGCAAACCTGGTGGTCAACTACAAGAAACATCTGACCTCTGTGATTGCCAACAACGGTTTTGCCACCAAGTACTAAGTCATGTTTTGCAGAGGGGTCAAATACTTATTTCCCTCATTAAAATGCAAATCAATTTATAATATTTTTCACATGCGTTTTTCTGGATTTTTTTGTTGTTATTCTGTCTCTCACTGTTCAAATAAACCTACCATTAAAATTATAGACTGATAATTTCTTTGTCAGTGGGCAAACGTACAAAATCAGCAGGGGATCAAATACTTTTTTCCCTCACTGTAGATACTTTTGTACCTGTTTCCTCCAGCATCTTCACAAGGTCCTTTGCTGTTGTTCTGGGATTGATTAGCACTTTTCGCACCAAAGTACGTTCATCTCTAGGAGACAGAACGCGTCTCCTTCCTGAGCGGTATGATGGCTGCGTGGTCCCATAGTGTTTATACTTGCGTACTATTGTTAGTACAGATGAACGTGGTACCTTCAGGCGTTTGGAAATTGCTCCCAAGGATGAACCAGACTTGTGGAGGTCTACAATTGTTTTTCTGAGGTCTTGGCTGATTTCTTTTGATTCTCCCATTATGTCAAGCAAAGAGGCACTGAGTTTGAAGGTAGGCCTTGAAATAGATCCACAGGTACACCTCCAATTGACTCAAATGATGTCAATTAGCTTCTAAAGACATGACATCATTTTCTGGAATTTTCCAAGCTGTTTAAAGGCACAGTCAACTTAGTGTATGCAAACTTCTGACCCACTGGAATTGTGATACAGTGAATTATAAGTGAAATAATCTGTCTATAAACAATTGTTGGAAAAATAACTTGTGTCATGCACAAAGTAGATGTCCTAACCGACTTGCCAAAACTATAGTTTGTTAACAAGAAATGTGTGGAGTGGTTGAAAAACGAGTTTTAATGACTCCAACCTAAGTGTATGTAAACTTACGACTTCAACTGTATTCTTGGAAAAAGTGAAATTTGGAAACAGAGCTGCACCTCTTGAATTATGAGAGTTATTTGACAAAGGTAAGTGTAATAGAAACTGCAGAATATGCTCTGTCTGATACTATATATAAAATGTTTTACCTCCATGTGACTCTGAAGGAAGATTTGATAAAGTGATGATCCTTTCCTTGCATCTTTAAATGTAAATTAAAAGATGCTCCCATCTCTTCATGTTCAATTTGACAACTGATAGGCCTAATATTGTCACTCATCAGATTATTGTCAATTTAATATTGTCTATACTCTTATTATGTCTGAAAATAGTTTTGGTATAATTTAGGTGTAGTTTCGATGGGCCAGATGTGCAGGCTGAATGGCATCATTTGTTTCCCGCTCATCGAGTTGGATAGTCAATGATGTGTTTTGCATTTTTCTAAAGGCCTACTGTAACGCATTGCATGTTTTCATTTCCCTTACAGTAAATTAGATTAGTAATAGAGTTACAGTAAATAAAATAGTCCTGTAACAGCATCTTTTTTTTGAGGGTACAAAGTAAAACATAAAAGAGAATGGTATCAACCTGCAAGACGTGCGGTCAAATTATTAACATGAGAACCAACGCTGATACATAGGGATATGGCGCCGGAGGGGAGGGCTGCCGTTTTATGGGCTCCTAACCAACTGTGCTATTTTATTATTTTTTTCGCATTGTTTGTAACTCATTTTGTATATAATGTAGCTGCTACCGTCTCTTATGACCGACAAGAGCTTTTGGACATCAGAACTGTGATTACTCACCTCGAACTGGACGAAGATCTTTTCTTTAATGAGACCGACATGAAGGATATATTGCTTTGTAGAGACAAGGTCTAAATCCCTGTCATCATCGTGAAGAAAAGACAGAGAAAATGGGGGAGGAGGGCGGGGTGCCTTGTAAGAATTAGCCAACGGTTAGGTAAACCCCACTACCCTCGGTATTATTGGCCAACGTGCAGTCATTGAAAAACAAACTGGACGATCTACGATCAAGACTTTCCTAACAACGGGACATTAAAAACTGTAATATCTTATGTTTCACAGAGACTTGGCTGAACAACAACACGGCTAATATAGAGCTGGCTGGCTTGTCCGTGTTTCGGCAGGACAGAGCAGCTACGTCTGGTAAGACGAGGGGCGGGAGTGTGTGACTATTTGTCAATAACTGCTGGTGCGTGATGTCTAATATTGAAGAAGTCTTGAGGTATTGCTCACCTGAGGTAGAATACCTCATGATAAGCTGTAGACCACACTATCTACTAAGAGAGTTCTCATCTATATTATTAGTAGCCATCTATTTACCACCACAAACCGATGTTGTCACTAAGACCACACTCAACGAGCTGTATAAGGCCATAAGCAAACAAGAAAATGCTCATCCAGAAGCAGGCGCTCCAAGTGGCCGGGGACTTTAATGCAGGCTAACTTAAATCCCTCATTTCTACCAGCATGTCACATGTGCAACCAGAGGGAAAAAAACTCAAGACCACCTTTACTCTACACACAGAGACGCATACAATGCTCTCCCTCGCCCTCCATTTGGCAAATCTGACCATAATTCTGTCCTCCTGATTCCTGCTTACAAGCAAAAAATGTAAGCAGGAAGTACCAGTGACTCGCTCAATACGGAAGTGGTCAGATGACGCGGATGCTACACTCCCTGATTGTTTTGCTAGCACAGACTGGAATATGTTCCAGGATTCATCCAATGGCATTGAGGAGTGTACCACCTCAGTCACTGGCTTCATCGATAAGTGCATCGACGACGTCGTCCCAACAGTGACCGTACATACATTTCCCAACCAGAAGCCATGGATTACAGGCAACATCCGCACCGAGCTAAAGGCTAGAGCTGCTACTTTCAAGGAGCGGGACACTAATCTGGACGCTTATAAGAAATCCCACTATGCCCTCAGACGAACCATCAAACAGGCAAAACATCAATACAGGACTAAGATTGAATCCTACTACACCAGCTCTGACGCAAGTTGAATGTGGAAGGACTTGAAAAATATTATAGACTCCAAAGGGAAACAGCGAGCTGCCCAGTGACACGAGCCTACCAGCCGAGCTAAAAGCCTTTTATGCTCGCTTCGAGGCAAGCAACAATGAAGCATGTATGAGAGCACCAGCTGTTCTGGATGACAGTGTGATCACGCTCTCCGTAGCCGATGTGAGCAATACCTTTAAACAGGTCAACATTCACAAAGCCACGGGGCCAAACAGATTACCAGGACGTGTACTCAAAGCATGTGCGGACCAACTAGCAAGTGTCTCACTGACATTTTCAACCTCTCTCGCCGACAACGATGAGACAGCCTATAGGGAGGAGGTCAGAGAACTGGCAGTGTGGTGCCAGGACAACAACCTCTCTCTCAATGTGAGCAAGACAAAGGAGCTGATCATAGGCTATAGGAAAAGGAGGACTGAACAGGCCCCCATTAACTACTTACGGAGTGGTGGGGCGCCCCACTCCCGACACTACCCGGTGAAATGCAAGGCGCCAAATTCAAAATCCAAAAGTTGAATTATTAAACATTCATCAATATACAAGTGTTGCATAGTCATCAAAAGCTCTGCTTCTTGGCAATATCACAGCGTTGCTTTACGGCAAAAGCACAACATTTGATTGTTTGAGGGTAGCACCTCCAATATTTTTACCATTAGCATAAATTCATAAACCATCGCGGTTCACACAAAACACATTTCACAGCGAAAACAAATCCCTTACCTTTTGACGAACTTCTGCTGAGGGCTTCCCAAGTGTCCAACGAAGACATCTAATGGTTCTTTTGTTAGAAAAAGTCATTTATTATATCCATAAATCTCCGTTTGGTTGGCGCGTTATGATCATAAAATACATCGTCCACTCGCCCATTGAACCGTGAAGAGAACGCGTTCAACCTATACCTATACACTTGTCCAAGAACAATCAAACATCATTGATAATGTATCCTTAGGAACACTTTTATGTATATTTACTATAATATTTCAACCGGATTATAAACTGGACGATAGGAAAGGAAAAAACCACAGCGCGCGCGAGCCCGTGAACGCGTATCCTCTTCTGTTTACATCCGATGACCAGTTCGAAATTCTTCTTCTATTACCATCCAGAGCAACTATAACATCACCAAACACTGTCTAGAGACTGTTGACATCCAGTGGAAGAAATAGGTACTGCAACCTTACTCCCAGAAATGGCTGTTTTCAATAGGGAGGGGTTTTAAATGAGGCAATGTGTCAAAAACACTTTTTCCAGGACAGAAATTCCTCTGGTTTTTGCCTGCTATATCCGTTCTGTTATACTCACAGACATTATGTTAACACTTTTAGAAACTGCAGAGTGTTTCCTATCCAATAGTACTAATTATGTGCATATCCTATTTTCTGGGCCTGAGTGGGAGGCATTTTACTTTGGGCACGCCAGACTCTCCAAAACCGTCACCTCGGGAGCCGCTCCCAAAGAAGTTAACAATCGATGGGACTGAAGTGGAGCGGGTCGAGAGTTTCAAGTTCCTTGGTGTCCACATCACCAACAAACTATCATGGTCCAAACACACCAAGACAGTTGTGAAGAGGGCACGGCAACACCTTTTCCCCCTCAGGAGACTGAAAAGATTTGGCATGGGTCCCCACATCCTCAAAAAGTTCTATAGCTGCACCATCGAGAGCATCCTGACCGGTTGCATCACTGCCTGGTATGGCAACTGCTTGGCATCTATCCGTAAGGCGCTACAGAGGGTAGTGCGTACATCCCAGTACATCACTGGGGCCGAGCTCCCTGCCATCCAGGACCTCTATACCAGGCGGTGTCAGAAGAAGGCCCATATAATTGTCAAAGATTCCAGCCACCCTAGTCAAAGTGTTCTCTCTGCTACTGCATGGCAAGTGGTACCAGAGTGCCAAGTCGTGGACCAAAAGGCTCCTGAACAGCTTCTACCCCCAGTCCATAAGGGCCCCCGAGTGGCGCAGCGGCCCCTGGTTCGAATCCAGGCTGAATCACATTCGGCCGTGATTGGGAGGGTGGTGCACAATTGGCTCAGCATCGTCCTGGTTTGGTCAGGATACACGGTCATTGTAAATAAGAATTTGTTCTTGACTGACTTGACTAGTTGAATAAAGGTAAAATAATAATATATTTTTTTAAACACACATGCCGCTAATAAATAGAACCCTCCATTCAGGAGGAAAGTTATTAGAAGCCATGAACCATGATCACACCGCGTACGACTGGTTCAGTGCTTATAGAGTACTTCCGTTGTGAGGTTAGCTCCTCCATGGATAACATAGCTATGAAATAGACTCCTTCATACCTATCGCCACTGCAATGGTGTAAGACACATTAACTTGTAGTAAAACCACTACAGCCCCCCTTGGCATATGGCTTGAGTTTGGCACCGATTCTTACTGACACATGGTCATTGACATGGAAATTATCTGATGACGTCAGACTCATTCTGAACAGGTTGCAGCCTACCAGGATACTTGGTTTTCTTGCCCTTGGCATGTGCGCTTGTACAAGCATAAACACACATGCACAATGGAACATTTAAATGAGGATTTATACTAGGATCACTTAAGGGTCCGAGCAAAATACCAGTCCTGATAAAGCTGAAAATAGACCCTGACGCCCCTTTGACTCTACAGCTACATTAATCACCAGTTTCTCCCCAGAGGTCCATAGGTCATTCCTGTAGTGTAGACTGTCCGAAGCTAGTGCCTTACTGCTGTAGACTTATCATGTAGTTATCAACTTAGGATAGTGCGCTAAGCAACACACCGCTAAGTAGGATATGCCTAGATATTCCATTAGACAAATGCCATGATAGAGTCATTTAACCAAGACGTGGACGTATATAGAATATAATCCAATTAGATGATTAAGGTGTGGTCACTATATTTTGTAGATCTTTTGTTTGTGTTCCCCATACAACCACAAGTTAGTGCCACAATGCTCATTTGGGGAAGAAATGTAATCATGTATTTCGTAAGTGTTGTGCGTTATTAACGTCTGTCTAAGTTACTGCCTAGATCCACCAGCCTGGACAACAGGACGACGGTCTGGAATGACGATCCACAACCAGGCCATCCCATGGCCATTCTTGTGGTTGGTCTGCAGCTTTCAGAAATCCTACTAGGTTAAACCACCAGAGTGGGACTGTCATGATGATCCACAAACCAGGACACCCCATGATCATTCTTGTGGTGGGTTGCAACTTGCAGAATCCTTCCAAGATTGAACCTACCAAGAGGGGACTGTCATGACTGTCCTGTGAGGATCCAAATAGGTCAGATCAGCTCGGCAATGGATGACTTCAACCAGACCCTCTCTCACCCACAAAGGGGGGAGGAGGGAACTGGTGGGGGGTTGATAGCTATCATGGAGAAATTACAAGATTATGCTATAATACTGTTATTACATCAAATGGTTGATTTATGCAACAGAATAAAGTTCTTAGAACTCTATTGTGTCTGTGTGAACTAAGAGGAGCTTCTGAGACGTAACTCTAGCAACGGATTGATTATGGTCTTGTCTTTTCTGAAATCTCAACACGAGGTAGAGACAATAACATCCTCTCCCGGACAATCACTGGTACGGCTGATTAGCTGTCATAAGTAAAGTATCTAGACAAGTAAATTTAAGTGGGACCATTCTACTACTCTCTTCAAACCATTGTATTATATTACTCTCATCACCACTGAGAACTATCGACACGGCTGGCTAGCCTATCTTCAAATAATTATCTTCCAGAGCGAGTGGAAGCAGAGTGAGTTCTGTAGATCTGTTCAGGACTACACGACGGGTTGCCAGATGCCGGGCGACGGCAGAGGAGAGCAACAGTAGGAGACGGGTGGGGACCCCTTTTGGACAATCAGAGCCTTACAAGTGTGCCGCAAAAAGGCCCAACAACCTTTCCAAGAAAGCCTGGTTCCGACAGAAATCCACAAAGAACCAATACATTTACACGTAATTTCATTCATGATTTCTTACTCCAAACGGGTGCAAAGTATATGATTACCTTGAGAGTAGAATCTAAATGTACCAAAGTATTATGTCTCTGTCTCTCTCTTGTGTCAGTCCGCTAGGGACCTGTTTTAATGTATTAAGTGTGTATATTTATCCTGTGATACCATTTAATTAGTCATTAAATAATTAAATCAATTTGTGTAGTACTGAATTATAAGTAAGGCTGGGTTTTTTGCAGATGCAGGAGGTTACGTCTGTTCAGAATGATGATATGATTAATACGTTGACTGTTTTATGGATGTGATAGGTAAAGACCCTAACTCTTTAAACAGCCGCTCTCGTGGTGCTCCAAATTCCTAATGAGTTAATTGTTACATTATTAATTTAATCAAGTAACAATTAAACGTAGTTAGTTGATTAGATATATAACAGTCATCAGATTCATGAATGTAAAGTCACAACAAACGTTTTAACAATCAAGATTACATTTTCTGTAGGCTACAGCAATGACATGTTGGAAGCGAAACTTGGCATGGACATTTAGCCTACAACACCTTTAAACTGGTAGAAGATTCGGTCAGTGCCATTAGTGATGATATGATGCAGCGCACTGACTGGCTTGTGTGTGGGTGTGTGGGTCAGGTGTTCTTAATGGTTTGTATACTCAGTGTATAAATGACACCTGGTCCATTTAGTTGTCTTAACCATTGGCTTTCTGGTTCTGGTTAACGTTCTAATGTCTCTGAGATGCAGGCTTGTGATGAGCACATTTAACAAGCTCTGGGTTTATTAATTTGTCTGTACAGTCGGCTTTGTTAACCTATGCTGTGTATAGTAATCATTAGCTAATCTACATGCTTGTCTCTCTGTCTGTCATGCTGCAGAGAACTCAGCCTGTCTTTCCCGGGCTCTCTCTCGCTCTCTCTATGACGATCGTCACCAATTCCCCAACCCACTTTACCTGTCCTCCCTTTCCTCCCTCCCTCAGCTCCTTTTTCAGATTTTTTTCTTCTTCATTTTCTTGATCTGCATTACACCTAATCCCCCTCAATACCATCCCAAATCCCCCTATTGTGGATTCTGTCACACCTGCAAAGCCTCCTAAACCCATTTATATAAACCCTTCTCTTTGCGAGATAGACCGACTGACCAGCCGGCGGGAGGGTCACGGTCAGTCTGACCGACCATGCGACTGACTGTGTAACCATAACTTCAGCAGACTCCGGCCAAGTGTCTCAGTCTCATCCCTTTATGTCTGTCTGTCTCAGACAAGAGAAGTGGTCAGTCGTTCTATTGGCATAATCCAGATTCAGGTTGACCTCTCTAAGAACCCAGGGCAAAGGACCAGCTTTCCCACCAGACCCAGGTCTGCCTAGCACCCAGCTCTAACCCTCCCTTTCTCCCTCCTCCCTGGGCTGCCCAATGTCCTTGTGCCCAGTAGGCCAGGTCCATATGGGAAGCCATTAGACCGGTCTGCCGCCCTATAGCACCCACGTCTACCCTCTTTCCTCCTTTCCGTCCATCCTGCTTTCCTTCCATCCTCCGATCCTCCCAGGTCTGCCCAGTGTCCAGTGTCCCTAGGGACAGATGGAAAGCCACTCGACCAATCAGTGGCACCCAAAGGTCCTCCCCCCTTCCTCCCATCCCCCCTTCCTCTGTGCCCATTCCCAGTGTCCAGTAGGTTCTCAGGCTCAGATGGACAGGCCAAGTTCCCAGCCTTGTCCTCTATTGAGCCAGGGTCAGATCGTATTGATGAAGACCGAGGGCGGCCATGAGGACCGAGGGGACAGGGAAGGGCGATAACAGCTCCAGACGGGATGTGGATGGATTTTGGGGGAGAGCAGGGGGTCTGGATGGGTAGCGGTCATCGGCTGCGTCTGTGGTCTGAGTAGGCGGGACGATAGAAGGTCAACACAGCTGACCTCTACCAGATCAGGCGGATTGGCCAACCATATATAATCTAACAGCTCTGACCGACACACAGCCCCCACACACGCACACACAAACACACACCCTCCATCTCCACACACATGACCATTGCCCTGCCACCACCTCCTCTGTCACCTGTGCCCAAGCACCTGCCACTTTTCCCTCCCACTCTTTTAGTGTCCTTTTGGGTGGTGGTATAATTATATATTTTTTGTATATAGTTTTTATTGTTGTTGTTCTGAAGCCACTTCCCCAAAGCTATCGTGACATTGTCAAGTTTGCCACCCCCTACTCCTACTCTGTTCTTTGGTCTGCCCTGTACAGAGCTCGCGTGCGCCTGTTTCCCAGTCTGGGTACCCTTTTTACATTTTTAACACCTGCCCCCTGAAATGTATGTGTACGGCCCTGCTAACCTTTGATCCCTGACCCTAAGACACTTATCTCATATAAGCACCCTTGGCCAGCCTTAACCAGGCCAGCGCTAATGGCCCCAGGCGTGGGTCGAACTCATTAAGAGAAAGGCCAGCTTCAGCCAGGCAACAAGAGCAGCTAACAGGAGAGTAGTCCTTATCACTAGACATGAGGTGCTCTATACTGAACACTTATGGTGCTGCATTCTGCTCTGTCGGCAGCTAAAATACACACACAAACACACACACACACACACCTCAAACACTCATCCACTCTCAGCTAAAAATCACAGTGTCAGTCAGGACAGGCAGATTTACTGAGGCCATACTGCTGGTTGTGGGAGCACTTTGAGTTATTGGGATCAATTATTGAGTTATTGGGATCAATTTTAACACTGAAAACCCTGCGAGGTCCAAATGCACCACTCTAATAGGTCAATATGGATCACATTCTGCTACCTTCAAGTACAGTATGTGTGAATGAAGATAGCTAGCTGCATTTGATTTTAGTACCTATCATGTAGTTAATACAGAGGTTCAAACAGTAAGTCTGGTCTGAATGGCTAGATCATTTTAATTTAATTCAGTAAGCACAATGTAATTATCTTTGCTGGGCATAGTGGAATGTATATGTTAGTATTACAAACATTATAATCATCAGCACACAGGGACAGATTAATGCTGGGGTTTACCGGGGCTGAAGCCCCTGGGCCCAGGCCCATAATAAAACAAATAAAACAAAAAAGGAAATATATACAGTATATATTATTTATACAGTGCATATTATATGTGAAGTATATATTTAGTATTTTTTTTGTTGCAACCGCCAACCACAGGAGGACTCAGGAGCCCGCTCTCAAGAAGGCTGCAGTTTAGGCAGCATGTGCGCCAAATATACAGCTTATTGCCTTGTGGCCATAGACATATAATCCATAGAACGGTTTTGAAACCTCTTATCCTGTCAATTTGACTGTTGGGTACATTATCAATTCCTGCCAGTCCTAACTTGAATGGGAACTGCCATCTATGGATTATATTTCTTGAGATAGGCTATTGCTTAGACAAGTAGCCTATGGCTTCATCATCATTGGGTGAGTCAGTGTGCCACTGGACATTTTATTTAGAAGCTTACCTATTATATATATATGTATATACAGTACCTTGCACAAGTATTCATCCCCCTTGGCGTTTTCCTATTTTGTTGCTTTACAACCTGTAATTTAAATTTAAAAAATAAAACATTGAAAAGGGGTGCGTGCAAACTGTATGTATTCACCCCCTTTGCTATGAAGCCCCTAAATAAGATCTGGTGCAACCAATTACCTTCAGAAGTCACATAATTAGTTAAATGAAGTCCACCCGTGTGCAATCTAATTGTCACATGATATCAGTATATATACACCTGTTCTGAAAGGCCCCAGAGTCTGCAACACCACTAAGCAAGCGGCAGCACCAAGCAAGCGGCAGCATGAAGACCAAGGAGCTCTCCAAAGTTGTTGAGAAGTACAGATCAGGGTTGGGTTATAAAAAATATCCAAGACTTTGAACATCCCACGGAGCACCATTAAATTCATTATTAAAAATGGAAAGAATATGACACCACAACAAACCTGCCAAGAGAGGGCCGCCCACAAAAACTCACGGACCAGGCAAGGAGGTCATTAATCAGAGAGGCAACAAAGAGACCAAAGATAACCCTGAAAGAGCTGCAAAGCTCCAGAGCGGAGATTGGAGTATCTATCCATAGGACCACTTTAAGCCGTACACTCCACAGAGCTGGGCTTTGCGGGAAGATTGGCCAGAAAAAAGCCATTACTTAAAGAAAAAATGAAGCAAACATGTTTGGTGTTCGCCAAAAGGCAAGTGGGAGACTCCCTAAACATATGGAAGAAGGTACTCTGGTCAGATGAGACCAAAATTGAGATTTTTGGCCATCAAGGAAAACGTTATGTCTGGCGCAAACCAACACCTCTCATCACCCTGAGAACACCATCCCCACAGGGAAGCATGGTGGTGGCAGCATCATGCTGTGGGGATGTTTTTCATCGGCTGGAAAACTGGGAAACTGGTCAGAATTGAAGGTATGATGTATGACGTTAAATACAAGGAAATTATTGAGGGAAACCTGTTTCAGTCTTCCAGAGATTTGAGGTTTGGACGAAGGTTCAACTTCCAGCAGGACAATGACACTAAGCATACTGCTAAAGCAACACTTGAGTGGTTTAAGGGGAAACATTTAACTGTCTTGGAATGGCCTAGTCAAAGCCCAGACCTCAATAAAATTGAGAATCTGTGGTATGACTTAAAGATTGCTGTACACCAGCGGAACCCATCCAACTTGAAGGAGCTGGAGCAGAAGAATGGGAAGAAGAATGCAGGTAGCCTAGTGGTTAGAGCGTTGGACCCGGAGGGTTGCAAGTTCGAATCCCCGAGCTGACAAGGTAAAAATTGTTCTGCCCCTGAACAAGGCAGTTAACCCACTGTTCCCCGGGCGCCGAAGACGTGGATGTCGATTAAGGCAGCCCCCCGCACCTCTCTGATTCAGAGGGGTTGGGTTAAATGTGGAAGACACATTTCAGTTGAAGGCATTCGGTTGTACAACTAACTAATAATGGTGACTTTTTTTGACTAGATGTGCCAAGCTTATAGAGACAGACCCCAAGAGACTTGCAACTGTAATTGCTGCAAAAGGTGGCTCTACAAAGTATTGACTTTGGGGGGGTGAATAGTTATGCACAATCAAGTTTTCTGTTTTTCTGTTCTTCAAAGTGGTAGGCATGTTGTGTAAATGTTACAAACCCCCCAAAAATCTATTTTAATTCCAGGTTGTAAGGCTACAAAATAGGAAAAATGCCAAGGGGGTAAATACTTTCGCAAGCCACTGTATATATGTATATATATTACCTACTAATATTGTACAATCTATGATTTCTTAATCCGGCCCTGGCAGCATAGTTTAATGTCTCTCCTCCTCTTTTACTATTACCCATGTGTTAGTAATTTTAGTCCTACTTTAGTAGAATTTCATAAAAGTAACAGTACTTCTTTTTGAGTATGATATTTCAGTACTCTTTCCACCCCTGGTAAGTGAGTGAAAGAGGGAGTTTGTGAATGAGGAAATTAGTGACAGAAAGTGGGAGGGAATGAGTGAGTGAAGGAAAGAGGGTGAGTGGGTGAATGTCAGCTCTGCATAGGGCTACCTGCCATCACAGCATCTGGCTCTGAGGATCATCCCTCGGAGACAAGGCCATACCCCAAACTATTTTAATACGTTTTCATATTTGCATTTTGTTTCTGTTGTTCATTCAGTTTAACCTGTTACTCGATTGAACTGAATATAAACAGTCAATTTCCAAAAGCACATACCCACTGGGCACAGATGTCAGTTCAACGTCTAGTTTTGATTTACATTATGGTTGTGGTCAACTAAAGTTAATTCAACATGAAATCAACAAAAAATGTCAATATGTCATTGGATTTAGGTTAAAAGTTGGGTGAAAAAAATATAAAATGTGACCGACCGGCTCGATTCGGTCTTATGTAGCAAAATTTTAAATTGTGTTTTTTTTCATCAAATCAAATTTGATTGGTTACATACACTTGATTAGCAGATGTTATTGTGGGTGTAGTGAAATGCTTGTGCTTCAAGCTCTGACAGTGCAGTAATATCTAACAAATTACACAACATATACCCAATACATAAAAATCTAAGTAGGAATGAATTGAGACCATATACATATGGCCGAGCGATGTCAGAGTGGAACGGACTAAGATACAGTAGATACACTAAGAGTACAGTATATACATATGAGATGAGTAATGCAAAATATGTAAACATTAATTGAATGAGATACCGTAGAATAGTATAGAAAACAGTATTAACAGTTGAAGTCGGAAGTTTACATACACTTAGGTCATTAAAACTCGTTTTTCAACCACTCGTGTTTAAAGAACAATTGTTTGATATCAAAACCGTTCAGCCAATCCTGTAGATGAAACACGTACTGTGTTCATTAAAAAGGTTGTTAACAAATGTCTGTCTAATAAAGTGAATATTAAGTGACATAGTGTTAAGGTCACCCAGTCTTCAAATGTATGTGATTTAACTGACACGGAAATTTGTCGAACCTTTTAAGGTCTTTTACTACTCATGGCTTTAGAAGCTTCTGATAGGCTAATTGACATAATTCGAGTCAATTGGAGGTGTACCTGCAGATGTATTTCAAGGCCTACCTTCAAACTTGACTGCTTGACATCATGGGAAAATCAAAAGAAGTCAGCCAAGACATCAGTCAGGAAGATAAAAGCTTGGTCGCAAATGGGTCTTCCAAATGGACAATGACCCCAAGCATAATTCCAAAGTTGTGGCAAAATGGCTTAAGGACAACAGAGTCAAGGTATTGGAGAGGCCATCACAAAGTCCTGACCTCAATCCTAAATTTGAGGGCAGAACTGAAAAAGCGTGTGCAAGCAAGGATGCCTACAAACCTGACTACTAATTGAGTGTATGTAAACTTCTGACCCACTGGGAATGTGATGAAAGAAATAAAAGCTGAAATAAATCATTCTCTCTAATATTATTCTGACATTTCACATTCTAAAAGTAAAGTGGTGATCCTAACTGACCTAAGACAGGGAATCCTTACTTGGATTAAATGTCAGGTATTGTGAAAAAATGAGTTGAAATGTATTTGGCTAAGTTGTATGTAAACTTCCGACTTCAACTGTACATACAAGATGAATAATGCCAGATAGGTGAGCATTATGTGACTAAGACACCGTAGAATAGTATAAACTCAGCAAAAAAAGAAACTGCCCTTTTTCATGACCCTGTCTTTCAAAGATAATTTGTTAAAATGCAAATAACTTCACAGATCTTAATTGTAAAGGGTTTAAACACTGTTTCTCATGCTTGTTCTGTCACGCCCTGACCTGTATGAGCCTGTTTATGTCTCATTTTGGTTTGGTCAGGGTGTGAGGTGGGGTGGGCATTCTATGTTCCTTTTTGTATTTCTTTGTTTTTGGCCGGGTATGGCTCTCAATCAGGGACAGCTGTCTATCGTTGTCTCTGATTGAGAACCATACTTAAGTAGCCCTTTTTCCCTCCTGTCTTTGTGGGAAGTTGACTTTGTTTTGTGTGTACGTGCTACACCGTATGATCTTCGTTCATTGTTTTTGTTTCGGTGAGTTAGACGAATAAACATGTTTTTCTCAACCCGGCACGCTGCACCTTGGTCCGTCATTGAAGATCGTGACATGTTCAATGAACCATAAACAATTAATGAACATGCACCTGTCGAACGGTCGTTAAGACACTAACAGCTTACAGACGGTAGGCAATTAAGGTCACAGTTATGAACACTTAGGACACTAAGGAGGCCTCTCTGAAAAACACAAAACAAAAGATGCCCAGGGTCCCTGCTCATCTGCGTGAACGTGCCTTAGGCATGCTGCAAGGAGGCATGAGGACTGCAGGTGTGGCCAGGGCAATAAATTGCAATGTCCGTACTGTGAAGCGCTACAGGGAGACAGGACGGACAGCTGATCGTCCTCGCAGTGGCAGACCACGTGTAACAACACCTGCACAGGATCGGTACATCCGAACATCACACCTGCGGGACAGGTACAGAATGGCAACAACAACTGCCCGAGTTACACCAAGAACGCACAATCCCTCCATCAGTGCCCAGACTGTCCGCAATAGGCTGAGAGAGGCTGGACTGAGGGCTTGCAGGCCTGTTGTAAGGCAGGTCCTCACCTCCAGTCAACAACGCACAAACCCACCGTCTCTGGACCAGACAGGACTGGCAAAAAGGGCTCTACACTGACGAGTCGCGTTTTTGTCTCACCAGGGGGGATGGTCGGATTCACGTTTATCGTCGAAGGAATGAGCATTACACTGAGGCCTGTACTCTGGAGTGGGATCGATTTGGAGGTGGAGGGTCCGTCATGGTTTGGGGCGGTGTGTCACAGCATCATCGAACTGAGCTTGTTGTCATTGCAGGCAATCTCAACGCTGTGCGTTACAGGGAAGACATCCTCCTCCCTCATGTGGTACCCTTCCTGCAGGCTCATCCTGACATGACCCTCCAGCATGACAATGCCACCAGCCACACTGCTTGTTCTGTGCGTGATTTCCTGCAAGACAGGAATGTCAGTGTTCTGCCATGGCTAGCGAAGAGCCCGGATCTCAATCCCATTGAGCACGTCTGGGACCTGTGGATCGGAGGGTGAGGGCTAGGGCCATTCCTCCCAGAAATGTCCGGGAACTTGCAGGTGCCTTGGTGGAAGAGTGGGGTAACATCTCACATCAAGAACTGGCAAATCTGGTGCAGTCCATGAGGAGGAGATGCACTGCAGTACTTAATGCAGGTGGTGGCCACACCAGATACTGACTGTTACTTTTGATTTTGACCCCCCCCCCTTTGTTCAGGGACACATTATTCCATTTCTGTTAGTCACATGTCTGTGGAACTTGTTCAGTTTATGTCTCAGTTGTTGAATCTTGTTATGTTCATACAAATATTTCCACATGTTAAGTTAAGTGAAAATAAGTGCAGTTGACAGTAAGAGGACTTTCTTTTTTTGCTGAGTTTAGAAAAAAGTATAAACATATGAGATGAGTAATGCAAGATATGTAAACATTATTAAGTGACTAAGATACCGTAGAATAGTATAAAATACAGTATATACATATGAGATGAGCAATGCCAGATATGTAAACATTATTAAAGTGACTAGTGTTCCATTCCTTAAAGTGGCCAGTGATTTCTAGTCTATGCCTATAGGCAGCAGCCTCTAATGTGCTAGTGATGGCTGTTTAACAGTCTGATTGGCTTGAGATAGCTGTTTTTCAGTCTATCGGTCCCAGCTTTGATGCACCTGTACTGACCTCGCTATCTGGATGATAGCGGGGTGAACTGGCAGTGGCTCGGGTGGTTGATGTCCTTGATGATCTTTTTGGCCTTCCTGTGACATCAGGTGCTGTAGGTGTCCTGGAGGAAGGGTAGTTTGCCCCCGGTAATGCGTTGGGCAGACCGCACCACCCTCTGGACAGCCTTGTGGTTGCAGGCGGTACAGTTGCCATACCAGGTGGTGATACAGCCCGACAGGATGCTTTCAATTGTGCATCTGTAAAAGTTTGTGAGGGTTTTAGGTGCCAAGCCAAATTTCTTTAGCTTCCTGAGGTTGAAGAGACTCTGTTGCGCCTCTGTGTGGGTGGTCCATTTCAGTTTGTCAGTGATTTGTACGCCAAGGAACTTGAAGCTTTCCACCTTCTCCACTGCTGCCCCGACGATGTAGATAGATGTATTCACCCTCTGCTGTTTCCTGAAATCCACGATCATCTCCTATGTTTTGTTGACGTTGAGTGAGAGGTTGTTTTCCAGGCACCACACTCCGAGCCCTCACCTCCTCCCTCTGGGATAAAAGTAGAGACTCAGAGCTAAACAAATTTATATCATACACTAAAGTTGAGGAACAATGGGAAAGTAATTTTGCTTTGAAAGTAACCTCACTTTTGAGAAAATGGCCTTTCAATATTTTGGAACTATTATTGAAGAGCCCCTCTTTGTCTACACCCATTCAGCATCGTTCACACCCTCTTAAACTTTATTCCCACCCATCTCTTTAAGGATTCACATGTGAGGCTATGTACTAAACAACCAAAGATTTCAAGACTAAAGGCTTATACTTTATATACTACGGGTATGTTCGTAAATTATATCTGGAGTGCCAGAGTGTGCTCTGGGTGTTAAGTAACCTCAGAGCGTTGTCAGATTGTCCGTTCGTAAATTTAGAGCTTTTCGCTCTCGGAGCGTTCAGAGCGCTCTGGCCGAGGAGTAGGGTTGATCCGAGCATTCTGACCTAACAACAGCAGTCAAGCACCAAGCTAACTGGCTAACGTTTGCTAGCTTGCTAGCTACTTCCAGACACAAATGAGAGAACAGCTCACTCTGACCATTTTATTCGCCCTAGCAGAGCTGGTTAGGCTGTTTTTATGTTATCCAGAGCGTTGGTGACTGAAACTGTGCTGCTGGCAACTATTTAATTTAATTACGCTTTTTTTGCCAACGGTTACTGACACCGGCCATATTCAAGGTTGAGCGTTTGTAAATTCGTCAATTATTCTGCGCTCTGGTACACTCAGACGAAAGTGCTCTGAAATCGGAGTAGAAAGTCAGAGCGAATTTACCAGCTACGTCTATCGACAGTTGTCGCAGTGACTTCATAAACATTCTATTGAAATAGTTACTTGCATAGTGGAGTATTTAGCTAGCTAAATCTTACCTGTATACATGGATGGACACTTCTCCCTCTCTGTCACGGATGCCATGGTTGCTCTTAGTTTGAAGATGTAATCCGGAGACAGGTGTTTTATACAACAGCCTTCTTTGTGTTCTCTTTTTGACTCCGTCTGCATATTTGCAATCAAACGACACAATCTCATTAGCTATCATACTCTAATTTCACTGACTTCAAAACTCGGTCCTCCAGAAAGTGGAGAGCAACACTTATGCAGTTCTATTACGTGATATCGTTCAAAAAAGCCACATTAGAAAGGATTACCTACACATAATTATCAGCTCATGTTATAGACAGAGGCGTGCTACATGGCAGACCAATCCAAACTCATCTCTCGGCATGTCCAGCCCAATCATTATCTCAGCCAATCATGGCTAGCGGGAAGGTTGCTGACTTTTTCCATGGCTAAACAAACTATGCTCGTGATTTAACAATTTGATTTGTATATACAGATGGCATACAAGTTTGTTATTAAGGCACATGAAAGTTCACATGTTCCAGAAGGCATTTCTGCCAAAAAAATGCATTTTGATAAAAGTAGTCACGCGCAACATACGCCTAGTTTCCTGAAACGAGTCACAAATTCCCTTACGCTGATGACTTTTTTCAAATCCAATCAGTTTTCCACGTTGATTCAACGTCATCACATTCAATTTTGGGGTTGAAATTACTTGGGAACAATGTTGATTCAGCCTGTTTTTGCCATGTGGGTATACTGTATGAGTTCTTATGTACAGAGTCGTTGTTATGGATGGTTTCTCCTTGGGAACAGCATCAAATCAAGGCTGGTCACAAAACATCGTTAAGCAGACTACAGAAATGAATCTAGAATAGATAGTAGCTATGTGGCTTCTTTGAAAGAAGCCCTAGCTGCCTAGACAGAACAGAGGAGAGGCACAGATGTCGTCTTGTTTGCAGAATGAAGAGAAGACCTGTGGTGAGAGCATCAATATGTCTGCTCCTCTCTAAACAACATTATTGTCTGAGCTGTGACAACACACTAAGTAGCTGAGCCTGATCCCAGGCCAGTCTGACTCCTGCTGGGTTAGCTGCTTTTACTAACATCCACGAACACAGAATACATGGTCTTTATAACTTGTCCCATTAGAGCTAAATCCATGTATGTATGGACTACATGTTGCTATGCTAGACAGCAGTGCAGCAGTTGGGGAGGCTAGAATTTTTATTCAAATCCCCCAGTATATCTCTCAAATATTCAAAGAACCGAGTATATGTGTGTTCTGTTACTAGTGCCTGGCTCTCTGTCCCAACACACACACCACATCACACACACACACACCCACCCACACACACACACACACACACACACACACACACACACACACACACACACACACACACACAAATACAATACACACTCATTCTCCCTTCTCTGTCTTCTTACTCCAGAAACTCAGAGCATGGAGGACTGTGGCGAGAAGCTGAAGAGGATCCTGGAGTCCCCCAGCGTGCCCCAGGCCAACCACCAGCTCCTGGTGCACCTCACCAGACACCTGGTCAAGGTGGCCCAGAGTGAAGCTCAGAACCAGGCCAGCCCCAGGCTTTTAGGCCAGGTATTCAGTGAGGCCATCTTCAAACACTCCCACTTCAGGTAAGACTGATTGATGAAGTGATGTGGCTGGCTGAACTCTTAGATAGACAGGTGCTATCTAGAACCTAAATGGTTATTTGGCTGTCCCCATAGAAGAAGCCTTTAAAGAACCCTTTTGGGTTCCAGGTAGAACCATTTTCATGTTGGTAGATTTCCACCAAGGGTTCTACATGGAACCCAAAAGGGTTCTACCTGGAACCAAAAGGGGTTATTCAAAGGGTTCTCCTATGGGAACAGCCGAAGAACCCTTTTGGAACCCTTTTTTCTAAGAGACATGTTAAAAATGGGTCTTATGCATGTTATATTCTCAGATATACTGTATACTGACATGTGGCTTGCAGCTACAGTCAACTAATGAAAATGTAAACAAAGCATGTTACCCTGGAGCTTTAAGATAAAAAACCTGCTATCCAGCAGCTTCAATTATGTTTTTATGTTGCTGTTGTTGTTGATAGTGATAGTGACCATTTGATAGTGATGCTGTTCCTATCCTCTTCATGTACACTCTCAAGTCTATTTTAGAAGAAGAGGAAGATTAGAATTTCCTGTGCACTAGTAGGCCTTTGGGCATGAACTGATAGAGCTGCGTTTACTAAAGGGAAAATGATGCAGTAATATTTGGCTCGGTGGTAATGCAAAAGCTCACTGGGAGAATTGCTCTGTGAATTGCTCTGAATCGGTGAGGAAAGTCTGTTTCTGGCTTCTCTTTACACATAAAACTGGAATAAGAGATCACAGTTAATGAGGCAGAACCTGTGATATGTGTGTAGCCTCTTCCACAAGCTCTGCCGTTCCCCTCTGATGTCACCAGGAGGAGTGAGCGTGCTGGATTATCCCAGAATGCATTGCTCTCCCTGGCCCGTCACTCCGTTGTGTTGTTGATATAAACTTGACCCATGGTGTTTCAGCCCTCTGACCATAACCACCAGATGGAGGCCAACTTGAGTCTATTTGTCTGAACTTTACTGGGGAGTTTAGTATGTCTCAGTCTCTTGTAGTGCACTACCTTTTACCATTTGGTACTCAGACGAAAACTCATTGGATAGAAAGTAGATAGGAACAGCAGGGCAGGGAGGAAGTCTTCTTAACCCTTTAGCTCTAGGCCAGGCAGATAATTCTGACAACAGAGATTATAGAGTGTAAAGTAGTAGTAGGTCATAGAAGTAGATCAAGATCAATAGTTGTTGAAATCAGATTCACTGTGAAAGGAAGATGAAAATGTAATCCAGTCATCTGCAGGTTACTGTAAATAACGAGTTTAGTGTTGTTTGCATGCAAATATCACCATATAGTTTACTGTACATAGTAACCATAGCGTAAACATAACATAATCTCTCTCTTCTGCACTTGTATTTCATGACAGAGTTGTGGCCTGCCAAACTACTGTAGGGAGAGCACCGCATGGCATGCAAAAATAGAGAGAGGTCATCAGCTTCCTCAGAGAGAGAGGTCACATATGTATCCATCACAGGACTTGAATTATAGGAAATAAATACATAAGTAAATCAACACTATCTCTGACCCAGTACCAGGCAAAATCCAATAGAGAGAGAGAGGGAAGGCGGGAGAGAGAGGAGAACCAGAGGAGTCTGTCTGCCAGAGACATTAGCTTACCATCCAATGGTGTGACCTGGGCTTTTTCCCCTCAATATCCCCCACCTCCTCCTTTTACTCCTTCTCTCCTGTGACCTGGTTCATTACCAAGATACTCTTTCTAGAAGAAGCTAATTGGTTCCATTTACTACTGCAGTTCAACCATACCTATGGCTTTTATGGTTATAAGAAGAATGACATGCTCTCTCTCTCTCTCTCTCTCTAATCAAGTGACATTGTAGGACTTGACTTTGATATTTACATCAGTGACCCTGTTCTCCTCATGCTTGAACTCTTGACATACCTGTATCTTCATTTGACATCTGACCTTGCCTGTCTCTCTACCTGCAGTGCGGACGTAAACCCAGAGCACCATGTGAAGATCATGGAGGCCCTGATTGCAGCCGGGGGACTGGTGGAAATGCAGGCAGCCCCAGGTAGGACACTGCCTTTTCGGATCCGAACTGCAATCTCTCCACCCTTCTCTCTTTCCTGACACGGTTGAGTGTCATGGTCTTTTACATGGCTGTGTCCCAAATGGCACCCTATTTCAGATATAGTGCACTCCTTTTGCCCAGAGCCCATAGTAAAGCCTAGGTATTTACTTCAATAGAGAGTACAGATGTCCTCCTTTTAGGCAGGGCCCATGGAGAGAAGCACATGGAGAGAAGCACAAGATTGAACTTCACTCAACTTTCTAGAGTTTTCCATGTTAGTTAACACTATCAACGTATCCCTTTACTGTGGCAATTGTGATCGAATCAACGTAATATTAGCCACTTTCAATGCAACATACCGAAACAAAACAAACTACAGTGAGGGAAAAAAGTATTTGATCCCCTGCTGATTTTGTACGTTTGCCCACTGACAAAGAAATGATCAGTCTATAATTGTAATGGTAGGTTTATTTGAACTGTGAGAGACAGAATAACAACAAAAAAATCCAGAAAAACGCATGTGAAAAATGTTATAAATTGATTTGCATTTTAATGAGGGAAATAAGTATTTGACCCCTCTGCAAAACATGACTTAGTACTTGGTGGCAAAACCCTTGTTGGCAATCACAGAGGTCAGACGTTTCTTGTAGTTGGCCACCAGGTTTGCACACATCTCAGGAGGGATTTTGTCCCACTCCTCTTTGCAGATCTTCTCCAAGGTTTCAAGGCTGACGTTTGGCAACGTTTGGAACCTTCAGCTCCCTCCACAGATTTTCTATGGGATTAAGGTCTGGAGACTGGCTAGGCCACTCCAGGACCTTAATGTGCTTCTTCTTGAGCCACTCCTTTGTTGCCTTGGCCGTGTGTTTTGGGTCATTGTCATGCTGGAATACCCATCCACGACCCATTTTCAATGCCCTGGCTGAGGGAAGGAGGTTCTCACCCAAGATTTGACGGTACATGGCCCCGTCCATCGTCCCTTTGATGCGGTGAAGTTGTCCTGTCCCCTTAGCAGAAAAACACCCCCAAAGCATAGTTTCCACCTCCATGTTTGACGGTGGGGATGGTGTTCTTGGGGTCATAGGCAGCATTCCTCCTCCTCCAAACACGGCGAGTTGAGTTGATGCCAAAGAGCGCCATTTTGGTCTCATCTGACCACAACACTTTCACCCAGTTGTCCTCTGAATCATTCAGATGTTCATTGGCAAACTTCAGACGGGCATGCATATGTGCTTTCTTGAGCAGGGGGACCTTGCGGGCGCTGCAGGATTTCAGTCCTTCACGGCGTAGTGTGTTACCAATTGTTTTCTTGGTGACTATGGTCCCAGCTGCCTTGAGATCATTGACAAGATCCTCCCGTGTAGATCTGGGCTGATTCCTCACCGTTCTCATGATCATTGCAACTCCACGAGGTGAGATCTTGCATGGAGCCCCAGGCCGAGGGAGATTGACAGTTCTTTTGTGTTTCTTCCATTTGCGAATAATCGCACCAACTGTTGTCACCTTCTCACCAAGCTGCTTGGCGATGGTCTTGTAGCCCATTCCAGCCTTGTGTAGGTCTACAATCTTGTCCCTGACATCCTTGGAGAGCTCTTTGGTCTTGGCCATGGTGGAGAGTTTGGAATCTGATTGATTGATTGCTTCTGTGGACAGGTGTCTTTTATACAGGTAACAA
>QNTS01000532.1:512382-580423 GCA_003317085.1 Hucho hucho | reverse complement strand
TTTGGCAACTCGAACCTTCAGCTCCCTCCACAGATTTTCTATGGGATTAAGGTCTGGAGACTGGCTAGGCCACTCCAGGACCTTAATGTGCTTCTTCTTGAGCCACTCCTTTGTTGCCTTGGCCGTGTGTTTTGGGTCATTGTCATGCTGGAATACCCATCCACGACCCATTTTCAATGCCCTGGCTGAGGGAAGGAGGTTCTCACCCAAGATTTGACGGTACATGGCCCCGTCCATCGTCCCTTTGATGCGGTGAAGTTGTCCTGTCCCCTTAGCAGAAAAACACCCCCAAAGCATAATGTTTCCACCTCCATGTTTGACGGTGGGGATGGTGTTCTTGGGGTCATAGGCAGCATTCCTCCTCCTCCAAACACGGCGAGTTGAGTTGATGCCAAAGAGCTCCATTTTGGTCTCATCTGACCACAACACTTTCACCCAGTTGTCCTCTGAATCATTCAGATGTTCATTGGCAAACTTCAGACGGGCATGTATATGTGCTTTCTTGAGCAGGGGGACCTTGCGGGCGCTGCAGGATTTCAGTCCTTCACGGCGTAGTGTGTTACCAATTGTTTTCTTGGTGACTATGGTCCCAGCTGCCTTGAGATCATTGACAAGATCCTCCCGTGTAGTTCTGGGCTGATTCCTCACCGTTCTCATGATCATTGCAACTCCACGAGGTGAGATCTTGCATGGAGCCCCAGGCCGAGGGAGATTGACAGTTCTTTTGTGTTTCTTCCATTTGTGAATAATCGCACAAACTGTTGTCACCTTCTCACCAAGCTGCTTGGCGATGGTCTTGTAGCCCATTCCAGCCTTGTGTAGGTCTACAATCTTGTCCCTGACATCCTTGGAGAGCTCTTTGGTCTTGGCCATGGTGGAGAGTTTGGAATCTGATTGATTGATTGATTGCTTCTGTGGACAGGTGTCTTTTATACAGGTAACAAGCTGAGATTAGGAGCACTCCCTTTAAGAGTGTGCTCCTAATCTCAGCTCGTTACCTGTATAAAAGACACCTGGGAGCCAGAAATCTTTCTGATTGAGAGGGGTTCAAATACTTATTTCCCTCATTAAAATGCAAATCAATTTATAACATTTTTCACATGCGTTTTTCTGGATGTTTTTGTTGTTATTCTGTCTCTCACTGTTCAAATAAACCTACCATTACAATTATAGACTGATCATTTCTTTGTCACTGGGCAAACGTACAAAATCAGCATGGGATCAAATACTTTTTTCCCTCACTGTATGCAAGAGATTTTGTTGTAGGCAAAACGCACCAGAGTAGGAGTCTATTGTCTATTGTGCATAACTCCTGTACTCTACACAGATCTACATGGATCTGTGCCATTTATTTTGAACTGGACTGTGTTTATGGCTGTGGTCGTGAGTAGATGCGCTTGCTTTGAAATCAAAGCAAGAGCTGCATTTAGCCACGTGTGCACATTTTGTTCATATCCTTTGCTAGTTAGTGAGTTATTCACCCAGTTATAGATCATTTGTAGTCAGCAATAGGGGAGTGATTGCTTCCTACAAGAGCACAAAATGTGTACATTTCTAGACATCTTTGAAAAGCGAGTCAGGTTAAGAGCATCTTTTGTCTTAAAGGGGCAGTGTTGTATTTTGAGACACGCTTGAATAAGCTAAGTAGCTAAAATGCAGAGGGTAGCATAATTTGTCTGATTCACTGTTGTAATGGTATGGGAATAATAATGCATTTTATTTTGTAAAGTGTTTTTTTTGCTTCAAACAACACAACAACATGTCTGAAGGACAAGTGGATAAACAACACCACACATTGGCTGCTACTGTGGGATGAATGATAGAACAGCTATTTCGATTTTAAAATGTTATAAGATGCATTTTCCCATTGTTTTTGATAGTAGGTCACTCTGGTAGGCCTACATTGTGATCAAATAGCCACAGTAGCCTACTTGGCCACTGTTAAAACTGTAACTTAAAGTGGGTACAGCTTCAGTGTTCACAGTAAACCCACGCTAGAAGTTGTACAGAATTTTCACAACATTCAAGTTTGCGCTCAACAGACCTGACATTTGCTAAGTGCCGAAAATAACATCGCCAATGAGGTACAGTACCAGTCTAAGGTTTGGACACACCTACTCATTCCAGGGTTTTTCTTTATTTTTACTATTTTCTACATTGTAGAATAATACTGAAGACATCAAAACGATGAAATAACACAATCATGTAGTAACCAAAACAGTGTTAAACAATCAAAATATATTATACATTTGAGATTCTTCAAAGTAGCCACCCTTTACCTTGATGAGAGCTTTGCACACTCTTAGCATTCTCTCAACCAGCTTCATGAGGTAGTCACCTGGAATGCATTTCAATTAACAGGTGTGCCTTGTTAATTTGTGGAATTTCTTTCCATCTTAATGCGTTTGAGCCAATCAGTTGTGTTGTGACAAGGGTGGTATACAGAAGATAACCCTATTTGGTAAAAGACCATATAAGTCCATATTATGGTGGTCTTGGGGCGATGAGAGGTGTTGGTTTGCGCCAGACATAGCGTTTTCCTTGATGGCCAAAAAGCAACATTTTTGTCTCATCTGACCAGAGTACCTTCTTCCATATGTTTGGGGAGTCTCCCACATGCCTTTTGGCCAACAAACATGTTTGATTTTTTTCTCTAAGCAATGGCTTTTTTTCTGGCCACTCTTCCGTAAAGCCCAGCTCTGTGGAGTGTACGGTTTAAAGTGGTCCTATGGACAGATACTCTAATCTCCGCTGTGGAGCTTTGCAGCTCCTTCAGGGTTATCTTTGGTCTCTTTGTTGCCTCTCTGATTAATTCCCTATTTGCCTGGTCCGTGAGTTTTGGTGGGCGGCCCTCTCTTGGCAGGTTTGTTGTGGTGCCATATTCTTTCCATTTTTTAACAATGTATTTAATGGTGCTCCATGGGGTGTTCAAAGTTTCTGATAAAAAAATATAACCCAAGCCTGATCTGTACTACTCCACAACTTTGTCCCTGACCTGTTTGGAGAGCTCCTTGGTCTTCATGGTGCCACTTGCTTGGTGGTGCCTGTGTGGCCAATGGCTTGTTTGTATAAAGGTCCACTGTAGCTCTGATTGGCTATAGCGCACCGGTCTGTGTAGACTCCGGTCCTGGACAAGACATATGTTTTTATTTGGTTTTATTTACTGCAGTTTCTATTACTTCTCCAAATGCACGGCTGTTTTCCCACTCTATATTGCTTTAGAATTTTCACAAATGCTTTGGTATACGTAATTCCCAAACATTCCAAGAATTTATAAAACGTGAAAATGACCACATCTAAGTGGTCGCTTGTCAGAAATGTTTTTTTAAAGTGTCATATTCTTCCTGGGGGTGTATATGAACAGGTTTTAATAAGATGTCATGTTGTTAAAATGCTGTCAGTTCCACTTTAAATGCAACAATGTTTCACACACAAGTTATTCTCAAAGAGATGGCTAACAACAGCAAGCGCGCTGCAATAAAAACACAGTTCTACTCACCAGATGATGATAATTTGAAACTTAACTTCTTGTTGAAAGTTATTCTTGAAAAGGGAGAAGCTAACAAATTGGCAACAACGTCCTCTTTGATAACACCTGCTGCAGCTGCTGGTAACTAGCCGACAACAAAAGCTAGTTAGCTAGAACGTGGGAAAACTACTGCTCGCTATTGCGCAGTGATTTATATATATTCTTTTATGTAACCTTTATTTAACTACGCAAGTCAGTTAAGAACAAATTCTTATTTACAAAGACGGCCTACCCCGGCCAAACCCAGATGACGCTGGGCCAATTGTGCACCGCCCTATGGGACTCCCAATCACGGCCGGATGTGACACATTGAAGGCCAACAGTCATCTGTTGGCCTTCAAGAAGGCAGAGGTTTCCATACGTTTTTGTAAAATGGCCCCACTCAATAAGTCAAAATGTGATTGGTTGATTCCACTGTCACTCCAAAATGTTTCCCTAATACAGTTGAATGGCAGATGCCTTTATCTAGCTTCTGAGGGCTTAGCCAATGGCTGACTTAGCGAGCTAGATTTATCTCCCCAGAGACCAGCAAAGAAAAATCCTGATTGGATATGTTTTTCTCTTCAGTGTTAACCCTTTCCTTTCCAACAAAAACTGAAAAATCTGAACATTATTGAAATTAATAGTATAATTATTATTATAATAATCATTATTTTATAAATCCTTAGCCCTTCTCTGATGGCATAGAAGGCCCATTGTTCCCCACTGTTTTGGGGTTAGTAATAATTTTCCCTCAGCATGCATTTTTTCACTATTCTGAATGCCTAAAGAATCCATACATTGTTTTGAAATATGAACACAGAAATCCTGGACATTTTGGACAATGGTGGTGATTTGACAAAACTACAATCGTGGTCTTGAATTGGACTCGTATTTTCCTGGTCTCGGTCTTGACTCGGTCTTGGACCCGTTGTCCCCCTCCCAGTCTTGGCTCGGTCTCGCCCCCCTCTATTTTGTCTTGAATCGGGTGGTCTTGAACACAACACTGTTGTAGGCAAAGAAACGTTTGAATGCTACAGACGTTTTCGTGAGAAGACCGATTTTCGGGATGTCTCCTGGTCTGACAAACAACGCTGTAGCTCTGCCACTTCCCACCGCAGATGTGGAAGGGCAACATAGGCAGATGTGGTGGATTGAGACACAACCCATGCAAAAATATCTCTAGCTTAAATTGACGGATGTTGGTGGGTATTTTTTTATTATGTTACTTAGATTGACGCACCGTTGTGTCAAAAGACTCTAGGGGGTTTTAACTTCAACAAACCACTCATCTGTTATTATGAAGTGCTGTGAAAGGCTGGTCATGACACACATCAACACCATCATCCCAGACACCCTGGACCCACTCCAATTTGCATACTGCCCCAACAGATCGACAGATGATGCAATCTCAATTGCACTTCACACAGTCCTCTCCCACCTGGACAAGAGGGGAAATAACTTACTTATTTACTTATTTCCCTCATCAAAATGCAAATCAATGTATAACCTTTTTCACATGCGTTTTTCTGGATTTTTTTGTTGTTATTCTGTCTCTCACTGTTCAAATTAACCTACCATTAAAATTATAGACTGATCATTTCTTTGTCACTGGGCAAACGTACAAAATCAGCAGGGGATCAAATACTTTTTTCCCTCACTGTATGTGAGAATGCTGTTCATAGACTACAGCTCAGCGTTCAACACCATAGTCCGCTCCAAGCTCATCACCAAGATGGGGACCCTGGGACTGAACACTTCCCTCTGTAACTGGATCATGGACTTCCTGACGGGAATACCTCATAATGACAAAGTGAAAACATGTTTTTTGCCATTTTTGCAAATGTATTGAAAATAAAATACAGAAGTATCTAATTTACATAAATATTCACACCCCTGAGTTGATACTTTGTAGAAGCACCTTTGGCAGTGATTCCAGCTTTGAGTCTTTATGGGTAAGTCTCTAAGAGCTTTCCACATCTGGATTATGCAACATTTCTCCATTATTCTTTGCAAAATTATTCAAGCTCTGTCAAATTGGTTGTTGATAATTGCTATACAAACATTTTCAGGTCTTACAGATAATTGTGTGTGGGGTATAGAGATGAGGAAGCCTCTCATCCAAAATCATGTTAAACACTGTTAACACGGAATGTGTCCATGCAACTTATTATGCGACTTGTTAGGAACTTATTTAAGCTTGCCACAACAATGGGGTTGAATATTGACTGAAGACGTTTTGGTTTCTCTTTTTTTATTAATTTGTAAACATTTAAAAAACATAATTCCACTTTGACATTATGGGATAATGTGTGTAGGCCAGTGACAACAAATCAAAAGTTTATCCATTTTCTGTAACACAATAAAATGTGGAAAAACTCAAGGGGTGTGAATACTTTCTGAAAGCACTTTAGCTACATTCTTGTGTATTTTATTCCTCTTGTGTTACTATTTTTCTTTTATGATTTTTTTTTTGTCTCTACATAATTGGGAAAGGGCTTACAGTATAAGCAATCATTTCACACAAGTCTACACCCGTTACAGTGGCAGGGTGTCTGTAGAATGAAATAGTGGGTATTCTGTTTAAGGACAGGCTGGTTCTAAAAGGCTTGGCAGGGTTCTGGCAGAGAGCATACACTCTGTATTCTGTCTGTCCTGTAAGAAACAGCCCACTGCCACCAAGGTGTTTGCTGGTGGTTTTAATGAAAAGACTTGAGTACCTTTCCAAAGCTGGGCCATGTAGTTTATTTAACTTATGTATTTCTCACAGTGAGAAAACGCACAACCTCCAGTGGAAAATAGACTTTTGGTTTAATAAATGTCCTGAGCTACTGTAACAAATTGTGTATAGCATGAGATAATTGCATATGTCTTCCTCCATTTGTTTGCTTAGCCATGAAAGCTGCAATAATGTAACCAGATATCTGCATTTGTCTGGCTGGTCTGCCAGTATTTATGTTGAAGAAAATTCCCTGGAGTGTCAGCCAACCTCAGTAACTCAGTTTCTCTGGACCCCCTGCAAGGTTCTTTTAGTAGGTGTGTAAATCTAGACACCAGGTGTTACTTTACGATAATAATTTCAGCCAATAGTTTTGAAAGTAGTGCTCATAAGTAAAAACTGGTCCCTGAAAGTTGTGCACAACTGTGTACATCTTCCAATTCGTAAAATATTTAACACATTTGTAAGTGCTTAAGATCCTGTTCAATGTCTTAAGTTACTTTAAGATGGCCACCTCTCCTCCCTTCAGTTAGCTGTGATCAGGAATGTTGGGCCCTATATTAACCCTTTGTCTGTGCTTGGCCTGAGCCAGGACAAAGGCACCATAACTCCGAGCCAATCATCACACTCAGCATGCCTGGAACGGAGAGGGGTTTATGAGGTGGCTTTCACCACCTTGAAAGTCAGAGTCAGGGGGTTAGATGGGGGTTATGGGGGCAAGACATGGGGTTAGAGGGTTAGTGGGACAGAATTTAGGAGAATAGAAGGGAGAGACGGGAGCAGCAATGAAAATGGAAATCAGTATCGGGTTGTTGATGCCCTTTATTTCACTGATATATCATTAGGACCCCAGCAGCTCTTATACTAGGGTCCTTTATGCTTTAATTACTATAAAAACATTTAATTTGGCATAATTACCTAGCAATTACATAGTAATGGAGTTGAAGGTTATGGTTATTGTTACATAAGTAGAGTGAGGAACGGTACTTAACAGTACATATTGTTCCAGTATAAGGCATTCAGCCTCCAGAGATACATTGTGTGGAATGAATCCCAGTGCCTTTTTTTAAGTGTGTGTGTGTGGATGATGTTTAGGTTGGCAGGGTTACATTATACCAACAAAGAGATCACAGGAGTCCTGTCTATTTGTCCCTGATATGCAACATCTTTTATAACCTGTCTTACACAAACCCACTAGACAAGCTCTCTGAGTGGATGGATGGAATCTCTTCAAGATCATCTTAACATTTTGCAACTGCTTGAATGACTGTCCAATAAAGCATACAGGATCTCCATACCTCTAGTATCACTAGCTATGATCATCTTTGTCTCTATTCTGTCAACTCAAGATGGATAATTTAAATATTTTATGTTGCAGAAGTAAAGTCCACAGACCGCTTGTTTGTCAGATTGAATCTCAGTAAAAAAGGGCCAGTAGCCACAAAGTGTGGACAGTGTGGACATGCAGGTACACAATTTGTCTAGGTCAGCTATGTGTCTTTGTTTGTGGACAGCACTTCACTGCTGTGGGGAGAAAGAGAGAGGTCAGGTTCACGTGTGAACAATTTTCTCCCCCACTGGATCTGTAACCAGCACCCCTACCACCCCTCACCCCTCCAGCTTCAGAGTCTACATTAGCCCTGGTTAAAGGTCAGACTAGCTCCCATGGGTGTACCATTAACCCCTGATTAGGCCCAACCAAGCCTACTGCAAATGGAGTCTTAAAATAATGCGACCAGATACGGTCCTAACCTGAGTGTTCAAGTTTATGTGTGTGTGTATGTGTTTGGTGGAGCAGGACCGCTTGAAATTTACACCTTGGTGGATCCCAGCTCAGCCAGTCAATCTGTCAGCCATTACCATCACGCAATAATAACGTTACCAACCAAGAAAAAATACAAACAAAAAAAAACACGCCATTTCACATTTATGCCTTTTGATGCTTTCCACTGCTGAAGGCACGCAAGCCCTTCACACAGCCTAGCAAATGTAACACACACACCCTATACACCCCCACCCCCTCCCGGCCCCAGGACATTTATTTGGGCCTTAATGTGTTCCAGGCAGGGAAAGTTTGTTGGTAAAACATTGCGTTCAAAGACAGATCTTGTGGGCTTGCGTTTGACTTCCATCGTCTCGGATGACTAGCCCTGTCAGATACTGATGGATTCATTGTGGCTGTGAGCATGTTGCTCTGAAAAAAAAGAGGGGAAGAGGGAGAGAGAGATACACCTCTCATTCAACATCTCCTCTCTCTCTGTTTTCATATCCCCCTTCTCTCTCCCTCTCTTCCACTCTCCCTCCCTCTTTTCTTTTCTCTCTGTGTTTATAGCAGGGTTTACAAACAGTACCCAGTCCAATGTTTATAATGTTCTCTAGTATATTGCAATGCATTCCATGTCCCGTAAATAACTAGCTAAAATGCTGGAGCCCATTTGCAATAAAAAATAATGATTTTAAACAAATAAAAACAAAACATCATATAAAAGAATGTGTATGTGAGAGTGGTGCAAATTTGGAACTTTTGGTGGAGACTATGACACGCTGGTTGTTTCCTTTAGCAAGTTCATGGTGTATGATCATTCTCTTTGTATGTATACAGGCCTTTATGCTGAACTTAAGTTTGCCCATTTATCATCCATTCAAAACAGGTCTCTGTCGCTCTGGTGTTCTGTGTTAGAGCATACTGTATAAATAGCATTACAAGTAGCATATCTGGTACACAGAGACTGTCACGAACCCACTCCACCAAGTTATTAGTGAGCATTAGTCATCAGGGCATCTGATTGTTTTTGTGATTGGAGAGATGTGTCATGATGTAATTCAACAGCTGTGTTAGCGTGTGTAAGATAATAATAATTTGGTGGATGTGTACATTTGTCCTATTTCACACATGTACAATTGTGTATCAATACGTGTGTGTGTGCGTAAGAGAGAGGGGATCGTGACTATGTGGATGGATAATACTAAGACAGACAGGATCGCATATCATTGACAGGTGTCTCTGTTGGTGGCAGGTTTGCTTTCAGTCTCTACTCTCACTGGTTTCTGTATGTCTCTCTCCCTCTCCTCCTCTCTCTCTCTCTTTCTGTCTTGATGGCTGACTCATGGAGTATGGTGGCATGCATGAGAAAGGCCGAACAGTTGGCCCGCTGGTTGACCATTTACAGTGCAGTTCACTTAACCACAACCAAGTCACTAGAGTGACTGAGCATGAATGTGGGTGAGAGGGTGAGGGTGTGAGAGTGTGTGTGTGTGTGTGTGTGTGTGTGACCGTATGACTTTAGAGTTTACGGTAGTTTCCTTTAGAGTGTGGCATGGGGCGGAAAGTGGCGACTTATCCTGTAATCCTTCTGTGGGGTCAGCAGCAATGCAGTACTCTAGTCTGTGGAGCTACTGCAAAGCCACCCATTGGGAAGAGGTATCTGCGTGTGTGTGTGGACATGTTTAACGATACTTTTGGGGACCAGATATAACAATTGGGGACATTTTGCTGGTCCCACAAGGAAAAGGCTATTTCTAGGGGGTTTATGGTTAGAGTTAGGTTCAGGGTTAGGGGGTTAAAGGTTTAGACATAAGTTTAGCGCTAGGTAGATCGGACATGCCCACAAACTAGATTTTTGGTTGCGTTGTTTACTTCAAACGATTTACCCCGATGCTGCCAGTGGCTTGCAACTATCAAGAATGATGCTTACAGGCTGAACTGATGGGTAATCTATTTCGATGCCAGCTGAGAAGTAATGCAATACCATTTCTTCCTTCACAAAACGGAAGATTCTCGATTAGAGGTAACCTAATGTTAGCTAGCAGATTTTTTTTGTATTATTATTATAATTTTTTTATTAAACACTAACATGCAAAACATAAACATAGGGAGAGGGATTCCACAAAGAAATAAGAGAAAAAAAACAAAAAAACACAAATCCACATTATATCAATTCAAATACAGACATGTAGCGAATACATTTCTTTTTACATTTTGTTTTGTATACGTTTTGTATACGTTTTAATGACTAAGAAAAGGTCCTTTTTCTTCATACATTTTGATTTGTGTATGAACATTGTTCCTAATAAAAATAAAGAGATTTATGACATACTCACGTTCAATTGTGGAATCAGTGTAGTAAAATAATATGTCAAACTTAGACATTTCAATGGTTATATGCATTTTGTGGCCAAGATATAGTTTTACATCAGTCCAGAACAATTCACTATATAAACAATGACAGAATAAGTGTTCAATAGATTCAGTTTCTAGTTCACAAAAACTGCATTCACTGGTAACATCAGGTATATATTTAGAAATCAAGCTAATTACATGGATAGAATCTATGGATAATCTTAAAGGAGATCTCCTTTACTTTATTGGTCACCATAAATTTGTGTGGAGTGAGCCAAGCACGGCGCAAGTTTACATCAAACGATGAAGCCCAACAAAATATTGCAGAGGGAATAGACTTCCTGTAGAAAATATCCCTTAAAAAACTATTGTTGAATTTTGTATCTAGTAGACCTATGCCATTGACCTGAATATCTCTTACAATCGGAGATATTCCAAAATATGCATTATTCTGAAGTTTTTATCCCACTAGGTATAGCTTTAATAACAGTGTCATATTCCTTGCTTGAAACCTCAAAGTTGTATCTTTCCATACATTCTCTCCGCGTAAATAGATTCCCACTAATATTAACTAATTGGCTGACAAGGACAATGTTTTTCGAGAACCAGTTACGGTAAAATAACATCTTGTTTCTATGTAATATCGACCTATTGTTCCATATAAAACATTTATGAGTTGAAAATGTGTGTTTATACAGCAAAGTCCAGTACAAAGCCCAGCCTGCTTGTGAAAATTTCACAGGAAGTTTACTCAGAATGTATGGACATTGTAGTAAAACATTAAGCCGTCCGAACTTCTTAAAAACAAAATGAGGTCTAATATTCCAGAAACGTACCTTTTAACCCAGTTGACCTTTGATATCTGATTGAAGAGTGATGTCTAAGACATTCAGACCGCCATCACAAACCCTGTTGGTGATAACATCTCTTTTTATCTTATGTGGCTTGTTTTTCCATATGAAGTTGTACAATAGCCTATCTAAGGTACAGCAAGTGGATTTGGGAATGTCAATAGATGAAAAAAGATAGGATGCACAAGATAGTCCCTCAGCTTTGGATAAAAGCACCCTTCCTTGAAGACTTAAATCTCTCCCTAACCATCAGGATTTTTGTTGTTGTTGACAGATTCAGTTACAGGGTTCAAATTAAGATCATTCACAGCCTTAAGATTTTTGGTGATTTTTATACCGAGGTAGGTTACAGTATCTTTTTCAGAGATGTTACAATCTGCTGGATTGACAGCTCCTTTCAGAACAAACATCTCACATTTGGAAAGATTTAATACCAAACCTGAGATTTTGGAGAACTGCTTCACGATATCCAATGCTAATCTAGCTTGTGACACATTTTTCAAAAAAGCGAGGTGTCATCCGTCAGTTGGGATATCTTGATCTCTCTGGCCTGGAATGTAATGCCTTCAAATTGACTTTGATTAACTAATGAGCATAAGATTTGAGATACTAACAAAAATAAAAAAGGTGAGATTGGACAACCTTGTCGTATTCCTTTGTAAATGTTAAATCTTGAGGATGTTCCATGACAGAGTTTGATACAGCTATTGCCACCATTATACAGAGTTCTAATAGCATCCACAAAAAAATGACCAAACTTCAAATGCTTAAGACAATCAAAAATATAATTGTGACTTACTGTATCAAATGCTTTCTGAAAATCCCAAAATAGGATAACGGGGAAGTCATCCAATAGATCGCAATACTCAACCAAGTCTAACACCAGCCTCAGATTATTAGATATATGGCGCCCTTTCATAAACCCTGATTGACATTCATCAATCAGATCATTCAAGCAAGACTTTAACCTTTTCGCAAAGATTAAGGCAATGATTTTGTAGTCGTTATTTAGGAGTGTGATTGGACGCCAATTATCAATATTTAAGAGATCCTTGTGTGGTTTAGGTATAAGAGTAATAACCCCTTGCTTCAGAGAGGCAGGTAGTTCTCCCTTCTTTATAGCCTCCTTAAAGGTTTCAAGTCAAAATTGTGCTATTTCTTCAGAGGTTTTGTAAAATTCAGAGGTTAATCCATCACCTGGAGATTTGTTATTTTTTAACTGAGCAACCCCATACTGGATGTCCATAATGGATAAATCTTGACAACAAGACCGATTTAATTCTTCACTAACCGAGTTAACATTCTCTATAGAATCAAGGAGATCCTTAGAGTCACTCAAATTGTTATCTAAGGAGTAAAGATTCTCATAAAACTTAGTGGTAAAGTCTGATAACAACTCTCTATCCTCAATGGTAACCCCATTAATCTTTCCGAAGTGTGTTGAGTTCCCCTCTCCTCTTTTCCAAATTAAAAAAGTATCTACTGTTCTTTTCGCCTTTTTCAAGCCATTGTTTTCTGGATCTTATGAAAGCTCCTCTCTAGCCTTTTCCTCATACAATGTATCTAGTTGTTTCTGTAAATCATTCAATTTAGCTTTCTCATTAAGATCAAGATGCTCAATCTCTGTGATATCCGCAATTGTCTTAGAGAGTTCAGCTACCTCACATCTCCTTCTTAAAGCAAGCCGTTTTCCATAAGTAGTACAGGCTGAGCAGATTTTAAATTTCAGCAGTTCCCAATATTTCCCAAATTCTGCATTAGATGTAGCTAAAATACAGTAAACAGAAATTAGATTCTTAATCACATTTTTAAATCATCATGCAATAACAAATTTAATTTCCAATAACCTCCAGAGTATTTCTTATCATAATTACTGCACATTCTTACAGTCAGCCATATGACTTTATGATCCGTCAGGACTGTAGGCAGTATTTTTACCTTTACAGTTTTGGGCTCAAGACTAGAGGTTATCACCCACAAGTCAATTCTTGATTGTAGAGAACGATCTCTATTACTCCATGCATATTGTTTCTCTCCAGGGTTTTTAACTTTCCATATGTCTTAAGTCCAGGCTTTGGCAGAAATTCACCAACTTGTTCACACCAATGTTAGTTAAGTTAGGTTAGCTAGCTAGCTAAAGTCCTGTATTGAACTCTGAAAGCCATTCGCTAACTCGTATAGCTATCTTTTGGATACACACTGCCAATCAATTTCATCTAGGCCATGGTAGTCACTGCTAGACTGGTAGCTAGCTACCTTGAGCAGAGTAAACATGTTTGTTTGTTCATTTTATCTTTGACTAATGCTAACTAATGTAAGCTAGCTAACGTTAGCAAATAAGAGTAGCTCAATCTGTTGGCCATACATTCCACTCTTTCCTGTAAAACATTCCGTTACTAAAAGTGTAATTGCCGATATAGCTTACTCACCCTCTGTTTGTATGTTGGTAGCAATGATGAATGTGCATAAATCGTCTATGGTTGGTAAGTTGGTTCTCAGCTGGTTAGCAATCTTGCTGCCAATTTAGTGATGCTAGCTAGCTAGCTGATCATTTTAAAATGTCTATGTTAGGTGTTCTAAGCTAGCCAGTGTAATAGAGATCAATACAATTAGAGCTGTGGTTAAATTGTGAATTGTTGTGTATTTTGTTGTAGGTGGTGCAGAACCTGATTCCACCAGCATGTGCTTCCAACCTCTAGCTCTGCACAAAGTGAAGCTAAGTGTTTGTAGGGGTTTGTGTTATGACGTTACCTGTGATTAGAGGTGGCCTGAGGACCACAGAGTACCATCCAGACCATGTAATCAATTTAGTCTACCCCTTTTCTCTTTTTACCTTTTCTCGCTGTAAAACTCAGGTTAGTGGAGTCCTTCCACAGTGCCCTGCTGAAATATACCCCAAAGCGGCTGCATTTTGAGTACACGAGCATGAGGGTGCGGACACACCTTGAAACAAATCAAATCAAACTTTATTTGTCACATGCGCTGAATACAACGTGTAGACCTTACCGTGAAGTGCTTACTTACAAACCCTTAACCAACAGTACAGCTCAAGAAAGAGTTATATTTACCAAATAAACTAAAGTAAAAAATTATTAAAAAGTAACACAAATAACAATAACGAGGCTATATACAGGGGGTGCCGTTACCAAGTCAATGTGCGCGGGTACAGGTTAGTCAAGGTAATTTGTACATGTAGCTAGGGGTGAAGTGACTATGCATAGATAATAAACAGCCAGTAGCAGCAGCGTAAAAAACTAATTTAGGGGGAGGGTTTTTTTTTGATTAATTTGATTAACTGTTCAGTAGTCTTATGGCTTGGGGGTAGAAGCTGTTAAGGAGCCTTTTGGTCCACAACTTGGCACTCCAGTACCGTTTGTAGTGCGGTAGCAAAGAAAACAGTCTATGACTTGGGAGACTGGAGTCTTTGACAATTGTTTGGGCTTTCCTCTGACACCGCCTAGTATATAGATCCTAGATGGCAGGAAGCTTGGCCCCAGTGATATACTGGGCTGTACGCACTACCCTCTGTAGCGCCTTACGGTCTGATACCGAGCAGTTACCATACCAGGTGGTGATGCAACCGGTCAGGATGCTCTCGATGGTGCAGCTGTAGAACTTTTTAAGGATCTGGGGACCCATGCCAAATCTTTTCAGTCTCCTGAGGGGGAAAGGTTTTCTTGTGCCCTCTTCACGACTGTCTTGGTGTGTTTGGACCATGATAGTTCGTTGGTGATGTAGACACCAAGGAACTTGAAACTCTGAACCCGCTACACTACAGCCCCGTCGATGTTAATGGGGGCCTGTTCGGCCCACCTTCTCCTGTAGTCCACGATCAGCTCCTTTGGCTTGCTCACATTGAGGGAGAGGTTGTTGTCCTGGTATCACACTGCCAGGTCTCTGACCTCCTCCCTATAGGCTGTCTTATCGTTGTTGGTGATCAGGCCTACCACTGTTGTGTTGTCAGCAAACTTAATGATGGTGTTGGAGTCATGTTTGGCCACGCAGTCGTGGGTAAACAGGGAGTACAGGAGGGGATTAAGCACACACCCCTGAGGGGCCCCAGTGTTGAGGATCAGCGTAGCAGACGTGTTGTTACCTACCCTTACCACCAGGGGGGCGGCCCGTCAGGAAGTCCAGGATCCAGTTTCAGAGGGAGGTGTTTAGTCCTAGGGTCCTTAGCTTAGTGATGAGCTTTGTGGGCACTATGGTGTTGAACGCTGAGCTGTAGTCAATGAACAGCATTCTCCCATGTGTGAAAAGGTGTTCCTTTTGTCCAGGTGAGAAAGGGCAGTGTGGAGTGTGATTGAGATTGCTTCATCTGTGGATCTGTTGGGGCGTTATGCGAATTGGAGTGGTTCTAGGGTATCCGGGAGGATGCTGTTGATGTGAGCCATGACCAGCATTTCAAAGCACTTCATGGCTACCGACGTGAGTGCTACGGGGCGGTAATCATTTAGGCAGGTTACCTTCGCTTCCTTGGGCACAGGGACTATGGTGGTCTGCTTGAAACATGTACAGTTGAAGTTGGAAGTTTACATACACTTAGCCAAATACATTCAAACTCAGTTTTTCACAATACTTGACATTTAATCCCAGTAAAAATGCCCTGTCTTAGGTCAGTTAGGATCACCACTTTATTTTAAGAATGTGAAATGTCAGAATAATAGTACAAAGAATTATTTATTTCAGCTTTAATTTCTTTCATCACATTCCCAGTGGGTCAGAAGTTTACTTACACTCAATTAGTATTTGGTAGCATTGCCTTTAAATTGTTTAATTTGGGTCAAACGTTTCAGGTAGCCTTCCACAAGCTTCCCACAATAAGTTGGGTGAATTTTGGCCCATTCCTCCTGACAGAGCTGGTGTAACTGAATCATGTTTGTAGGCCTCCTTGCTCGCACACGCTTTTTCAGTTCTGCCCACACATTTTCTATGGGATTGAGGTCAGGGCTTTGAGATGGGCACTCCAATACCTTGACCTTGCTGTCCTTAAGCCATTTTGCCATAACTTTGGAAGTATGCTTTTAACTTCCTGACTGATGTCTTGAGATGTTGCTTCAATATATCCACATAATTTTCCCTCCTCATGATGCCATCTATTTTGTGAAATGCACCATTCCCTCCTGCAGCAAAGAACCCCCACAACATGATGCTGCCACCCCCGTGCTTCACGGTTGTGATGGTGTTCTTCGGCTTGCAAGCCTCCCCATTTTTTATCCAAACATAACGATGATCATTATGGCCAAACAGTTTCATCAGACCAGAGGACATCTCTCCAAAAAGTATGATCTTTGTCCCCATGTGCAGTTGCAAACCGTAGTCTGGCTTTTTTATGGCGGTTTTGGAGCACTGGCTTCTTCCTTGCTGAGCGGCCTTTCAGGTTATGTCGATATAGGACTCGTTTTACTGTGGATATAGATACTTTTGTACCTGTTTCTTTAGATGATTTTCCCATGATGTCAAGCAAAGAGGCACTGAGTTTGAAGGTAGGCCTTGAAATACATACACAGGTACACCTCAAATTGACTCAAATGATGTCAATTAGCCTATCAAAAGCTTCTAATGCCATGACATCATTTTCTGGAATTTTCCAAGCTGTTTAAAGGCACAGTCAACTTTGTGCATGTAAAAATCTGATCCACTGGAATTGTGATACAGTGAATTATAAGTGAAATAATCTGTCTGTAAACAATTGTTGGAAAAATTACTTGTGTCATGCACAAAGTAGATGTCTAACCGACTTGCCAAAACTATAGTTTGGGAAACAAGAAATTTTTGGAGTGGTTGAAAAATAAGTTTTAATGACTCCAACTGTAGGTATTACAGACTCGGTCAGGAAGAGGTTTAAAATGTCAGTGAAGACACTTGCTAGTTGGTCCGCGCATGTATTTGAGTACACGTCCTGGTAAACCGTCTTGCCCCGCGGCTTTGTGAATGGCTTTTTGACCTGTTTAAAGATCTTTTACACATCGGCTACCGAGAGCGTTATCACACAGTCGTCAAGAACAGCTGGTGCTCTCATACATGCTTCAGTGTTGCTTGCCTCGAAGCGAGCATAAAAGGCATTTAGCTCGTCTGGTAGGCTTGCGTCACTGGGCAGCTCGCGGCTGGGTTTCCCTTGGTAGTCCATAATAGTTTTCAAGCCCTGCCACATCCGACGAGCGTCAGTGCCGGTGTACTAGGATTTAATCTTATTCCTGTATTGACACTTTGCTTGTTTGATATTTGAGGGTATAGCGGGATTTCTTATAAGTGTCTGGATTAGTGTCCCACTCCTTCAAAGCGACAGCTGTAGCCTTTAACTCGATGCGGATGTTGCCTATAATCCATGGCTTCTGGTTGGGATATGTATGTATGGTCACTGTGGGGACGACGTCGTTGATGCTCTTATTGATGAAGCCGATGACTGAGGTGGTATACTCCTCAATGCGATTTGATGAATCGCGGAACATATTCCAGTCTGTGCAAGCAAAACACTTCCGTATTGAGCGAGTCACTGGTACTTCCTGCTTTAGTTTTTGCTTGTAAGCAGGAATCAGGAGGATAGAATTAGGGTCAGATTTGCCAAATGGAGGGCGGGGGAGAGCTTTGTATGCATCTCTGTGTGTGGAGTTTGCCTGCATTAAAGTCCCCGGCCACTAGGAGTGCCGCTTCTGGATGAGCATTTTCTTGTTTGCAACTGGTTGAGTGCAGTCTTAGTGCCAGCATCGGTTTTTGGTGTTAAATAGACTGCTACGAATAATATAGATGAGACGTATTGGTAGATAGTGGGGTCTAAAGCTTATCATAAGGTACTCAGGCGAGCAATACCTCATAACTTCTTTAACTTCTTAGGGAGCAGCTCCCGAGGTGACGGTTTTGGAGAGTCTGGCGTGCCCAAAGTAAAATGACTCCCACTCAGGCCCAGAAAATATGATATGCACATAATTAGTACTATTGGATAGGAAACACTGAAGTTTCTAAGAGTGTTAAAATATTGTCTGTGAGTATAACAGAACGGATATGGCAGGCGAAAACCCGAGGAATTTCTGTCCTGGAAAAAGTGATTTTGACACATTGCCTCATTTTGAACCCCTCCCTATTGAAAATGACCATATAAGGGAGTAAGATTTCAGTACCTATTGCTTCCACTGGATGTCAACAGTCTCTAGACAGTGTTTTGATTTTGTTTAGTTGTTCTGGATGGTAATAGAAGAAGAATTAGGAAGTGGTCACAAGAAGTAAACAGAAGAGGATGCGCGTTCCCAGGCTAGCGCGTGCTGTGGTTTTTTCCTTTCCTATCGCCCAGTTTATATTCCGGTTGAAATATTATACTAAATATACATAAAAGTGTTCCTAAGGATACATTATCAATGATGTTTGATTGTTCTTGGACAAGTTTATAGGTATAGGTTGAACGAGTTCTCTTCACGGTTCAATGGGCGAGTGGACGCTGTATTTTCTCATCGTAACGCACCAACCAAACAGAGATTTATGGATATAATAAATTACTTTTTCTAACAAAAGAACCATGGATTGTCTTCGTTGGACACTTGGGAAGCCCTCAGCAGAAGTTCTTCAAAAGGTAATGGATTTGTTTTCGCTGTGAAATGTGTTTTGTGTGAACTGCGATGGTTTATGAATGTATGCTAATGGTAAAAATATTGCCAAATATTGCTACCCTCAAACAATCAAATGTAGTGCTTTCGCAGGAAAGCCTTTTTGAAATCTGACAACGCTGTGATATTGCCAAGAATCAGAGCTTTTGATGACTATGCAACACTTGTATATTGATGAATGTTTAATAATTCAACTTTTGGATTTTGAATTTGGCGCCTTGCATTTCACAGGGTAGTGTCGGGAGTGGGGCACTAGCACACCACCACTACCTAAGTAGTTAAAAGCGCACCAGCTGTTATTGACAAAAAGACACACACCCCCACCCCTCGTCTTACCAGACATAGCTTCTCTGTCCTGCCGGTGCATGGAAAATCCCGCCAGCTCTATATTATCCGTGTCGTTGTTCAGCCACGACTTGGTGAAACATAAAATATTACCGTTTTTAATGTCCCGTTGGTAGTATAATCTTGATCGTAGGTCATCCATTTTATTTTCCAATGATTGCACGTTGGCCAATATAACGGATGGCAGTGGGAGTTTATTCAGGCTAAGAATTCTCGGAAGGCAGCCCGATCTCCTCCCCCTTTTTCTCCGTCTTTTCTTCATGCAAATGACGGGGATTTGGGCCCGTTCCTGAGATAACAGTTTATCCTTCCCGTCGGACTCGTTAAAGAAAAATTATTCTTCCAGTTCGGGTTGAGTAATCGCTGTTCTTATGTCCAGAAGTTATTTTCTGTCACAAGAGACGGTAGCAGCAACATTATGTACAAAATAAGTACAAAAATAAGTTACAAACAACGCGAAAAAACGAACAAAATAGCACAGTTGGTTAGGAGCACGTCAGCCATCCCCTCTGGCGTCCCACAACAAGATTGTGGGACAGAAACCAGCAAAGGGCACTGAAAGGTATAGAATCAACAACAGTAATGACACAACAACCTTATTCTTCTCTCTGCAGATTCTCAAAACACAATACAAAGACATGTCTACAAACATACCCCTGCCAAGGGCTACTATTGACAAGAATGAGCTGTAAAAGTCAATGGGAGGTTTACAGACAGGTCTTCGAGATGAGGAAGCGGGTTTTGGTTGTGCTTAGAGATAGAGAGTACATGTATTGTTGTGTATAAGAGCCATTGAGAAGTGCCATTTCTCCTAAATTTTCCATACACAACAATGCATACTATTTAAGAACTGCCCTCCTAATACTTTTCACACCTTCTGCAGCCCTCCAGCCCATTCACTTGTTGACTGATCTTTCTTCTCAAAAGCAGCTCATGATGTCAATCATTGTCCCTAAACAATACACTAGCCTGTCTCTAAACACTTACAGTGCCTTGCAAAAGTATTCATCGCCCTTGACATTTTTCCTATATTGTTGCATTACAACCTGTAATTTAAATAGATTTTTATTTGGATTTCATGTAATGGACATAGACAAAATAGTCCAAATTGGTGAAGTGGAATGCAAAAAATTACTTGTTTTCATAAAATGCTAAAAAAAAAAACAGACAATTGGTGCGTGCATATGTATTCACCCCCTTTGCTATGAAGCCCCTAAATAAGATCTGGTGCAACCAATTACCTTCAGAAGTCACGTAATTAGTTAAATAAAGTCCACCTGTGTGCAATCTAAGTGTCACATGATATGTAACATCATCTCAGTATATATACACCTGTTCTGAAAGGCCCTAGAGTCTGCAACACCACTAAGCAAGGGGCACCACCAAGCAAGCGGCACCATGAAGACCAAGGAGCTCTCCAAACAGGTCAGGGACTAAGTTGTGGAGAAGTACAGATCAGGGTTGGGTTATAAAAAAATATCAGAAACTTTGAACATCCCACAGAGCACCATTAAATCCATTATTAAAAAAAATGGAATATATGGCACCACAACAAACCTGCCAAGAGAGGGCCGCCCACCAAAACTCACAGACCAGGCAAGGAGGGCATTAATCAGAGAGGCAACAAAGAGACCAAAGATAACCCTGAAAGAGCTGCAAAGCTCCACAGCGGAGATTGGTGTATCTGTCCATAGGACCATTTTAAACGGTACACTCCACTCTTCCGAGCTGGGCTTTACGGAAGAGTGTCCAGAAAAAAGCCATTGCTTAAAAAGAAAATAAGCGAACACATTTGGTTTTCGCCAAAAGGCATGTGGGAGACAACCCAAACATATGGAAGAAGGTACTCTGGTCAGATGAGACTAAAATTGAGCTTTTTGGCCTTCAAGAATACGGGGAAATTCTTGAGGGAAACCTGTTTTGCTTACAGAGATTTGAGACTGGGATGGAGGTTCACCTTCCAGCAGGACAATTACCAAAAGCATACTGCTAAAACAACCCTCGAGGGGTTTAAGGGGAAACATTTAAATGTCTTGGAATGGCCTAGTCAAAGCCCAGACCTCAATCCAATTGAGAATCTGTGGTATGACTTAAAGATTGCTAGAGCAGTTTTGCCTTGAAGAATGGGCAAATATCCCAGTGGCTAGATGTGCCAAGCTTATAGAGACATACCCCAAGAGACTTGCAGCTGTAATTGCTGCAAAAGGTGGCTCTACAAAGTATTGACTTTGGGGGGGTGAATAGTTATGCACGCTTACTGTTTTTTTGTCTTATTTCTTGTTTGTTTCACAATAAAAAATATTTTGCATCTTCAAAGTGGTAGGCATGTGGTGTAAATCAAATGATACAACCCCCCCCAAAAATCTATTTTAATTCCAGGTTGTAAGGCAACAAAATAGGAAAAATGCCAAGGCGGGTAAATACTTTCGCAAGCCACTGTATATATGTATATATATTACCTACTAATATTGTACAATCTATGATTTCTTAATCCGGCCCTGTCAGCATGGTTTAATGTCTCTCCTCCTCTTTTACTATTAGCCATGTGCAGAATGTCATTCACCTACTGGCTTATAGCCTGTGAGCACGGCACACTAATGCAACTCCACCATGCTTGCTGAATAACCAGAGTTGTAAAGTAACTAATTACAACTACTCTCCTTACTGTAATTGAGTAGCTTTTCTGAGTACTTTTTGAGTATTTTTCAAAGTTTGTAATTTTAGTCCTACTTTAGTAGAATTTCATGAAAGTAACAGTACTTTTGGGCCCGTACTTTTTGAGTACTTTTTGAGTATGATATTTCAGTCCTCTTTCCACTCCTGGTAAGTGAGTGAAATAGGGAGTTTGTGAATGAGGAAATGAGTGACAGAAAGTGGGAGAGTGGTAGTGTAAATCAAATGATACAAACCCCCCCCCAAAATCTATTTTAATTCCAGGTTATAAGGCAACAAAACAGGAAAAATGCCAAGGGGGGTGAATACTTTCACACGCCACTATAGGTCCCATTCGCTTTCCACCTTTACCAACAAAGGTGTGTTGCCCTACATCCCTTCCCCAACTGAGTGTAAGATGCTAACACCACAACCATGTCTTTCCAGGAGACATGCAGTACCAGCAAATCTTACAGCGGCAGCTGAGGTGTCGGTTTACATTTCACCGGGTAGTGTCGGGAGTGGCGCCCCACTGCTCCCTAAGTAGTTAAAGAACAACCAGGCATCCTCTACTGACGGGATGAGGTCAATATCCTTCCAGGATACCCGGGCCAGGTCGATTAGAAAGGAAGGTTCACAGAAGTGTTTTAGGGAGCATTTGACAGTGGTGAGGGGTGGTCGTTTGACCGCGGACCCATAACGGATGCAGGCAATGAGGCAGTGATCGCTGAGATCCAGATTGAAAACAGTAGAGGTGTATTTGGAGGGCAAGTTGGTCAGGATAATATCTATGAGGGAGCCCATGTTCACGGATTTAGGGTTGTACCTGGTGGGTTCCTTGATAATTTGTGTGAGATTGCTTAGATTGTGTTAAGCATATCCCAGTTTAGGTCACCTAGCAGAACGAACTCTGAAGATAGATGGGGGGCAATCAATTCACATATGGTGTCCAGGGCACAGGTGGGAGCTGAGGGGGGTCTATAACAGGCGGCAACACTAAGAGACTTATTTCTGGTGGATTAATTTTTTTAATTAGAAGCTCGAACTGTTTCGGCATAGACCTGGAAAGTATGACAGAACTTTGCAGGCTATCTCTGCAGTAGATTGCAACTCGTCCCCCTTTGGCAGTTCTATCTTGACGGAAAATTTTGTAGTTGGGGATGAAAATCTCAGAATTTTTGGTGGCCTTCCTAAGCTAAAAACAGATTCAACCACAAAGACCAGGGAGGTTTTCCAATGTCTCGCAAAGAAGGGCACCTATTGGTAAATGGGTAAAAACAAAAATGCATGGTGAAGTTATTAACTACTTAGGGAGCAGTGGGGCGCTAGCAGTGGGGCGCTCCCGACACTACCCGGTGAAATGTAAGGCGCCAAATTCAAAATCCAAAAGTTGAATTATTAAACATTCATCAATATACAAGTCATCAAAAGCTCTGATTCTTGGCAATATCACAGCGTTGTCAGATTTCAAAAAGGCTTTACAGCGAAAGCACAACATTTGATTGTTTGAGGATATCCCCTCTCATATTTTATGCATTAGCATAAATCCATAACCAACGCGGATCTCATAAAATGCATAAAATCGCTAATATAAAATCCCTTACCTTTCGAAGAACTTCTGCTGAGGGCTTCCCAAGTGTCCAACAAAGACATCCAATGGTTCTTTTGTTAGAAAAAGTCATTTATTATATCCATAAATCTCTGTTTGGTTGGCGCGTTATGTTCATAAAATACAGCATCCACTCGCCCATTGAACCGTGAAGAGAACGCGTTCAACCTATACCTATACACTTGTCCAAGAACAATCAAACATCATTGATAATGTATCCTTAGGAACACTTTTATGTATATTTACTATAATATTTCAACCGGATTATAAACTGGACGATAGGAAAGGAAAAAACCACAGCGCGCGCGAGCCCGTGAACGCGCCTCCTCTTCTGTTTACATCCTGTGACTAGTTCGAAATTCTTCTTCTATTACCATCCAGAGCAACCTAACATCACCAAACACTGTCTAGAGACTGTTGACATCCAGTGGAAGCAATAGGTACTGCAATCTTACTCCCAGAAATGGCTGTTTTCAATAGGGAGGGATTCAAAATGAGGCAATGTGTCAAAAACACTTTTTCCAGGACAGAAATTATATATCAGTTCTGTTATACTCACAGACAATATTTTAACACTCTTAGAAACTTCAGAGTGTTTTCTATCCAATAGTACTAATTATGTGCTATCCTAGTTTATGGGCCTGAGTGGCAGGCCTTTTACTTTGGGCACACCAGACTCTCCAAAACCGACACCTCAGCTGCCGCTCCCTAAGAAGTTAAATCGGCTTGAAAATCTATGGAAAGACTTGAAAACCAACTTGACAGAGCTTGAAGAGTCGGATGGTCAAATATTGTTCAATCCATGTGTGCAAAACCCTTACCCAAAGATATTCGCAGCTGTAATCGCTGCCAAAGGTGATTCTAACATGTTGAATCAATATATATTAGTGTTTTATTTTTCATTAATCTCAAAAAGAAAATATAATTTTTCTTCAACTTTGACATTACTGAGTATTTTGTGTAGATCATGAAAAATACAATTAAATCCAATTTAATCCCAATTTGAAACACAACAATATGTGTAAAAAGTCAAGGAGTGTGAATACTTTCTTAACTTCTTAAGGAGCGCTAGCACCAATATTTTTCCATTACCATAAATTCATAAGCCATCACGGTTCACACAAAACACATTTCACAGCGAAAACAAATCAATTACCTTTTGAAGAACTTCTGCTGAGGGCTTCCCAAGTGTCCAACGAAGACAATCCATGGTACTTTTGTTAGAAAAAGTAATGTATTATATCCATAAATCTCTGTTTGGTTGGCGCGTTACGATAAGAAAATACAGCGTCCACTCGCCCATTGAAACGTGAAGAGAACTCGTTCAACCTATACCTATAAACTATTATATTCTGTATAAGGACTGTCTGGCTGGTGGCCCATATAACACTAATCCTCTGTTGAACCTGGGTTAACTTGTCCTTAGAGTTTGGGGTGTATTGATGTGTGTCTGAGAATGGCCCTTCAGTAGCAGTTTGTCCCATTATCCACTGGTGCCCACAGACTACCAGGTAGACTCCCTTCACTGGTGTGTGTCTGTGTCTGTATGTGTACAGATGTGTGTGTCTGAAAACAAGCCCTTCAGATTACTTTAGTGTCAGAGCAGTGATGCGTGGCATGGTAGCTGACTGATGCCAGTCTGTGGGCAGCATGTTCTCGTCTCCTACTACAGACTGTCAGACGGGTACATTACACACACACACACACACACACACACACACACACACACACACACACACACACACACACACACACACACACACACACACACACACACACACACACACAGAGACTCTAGCCGTGAAGCCACTCTCCAAGAGTGTCTCAGAGGGAGTTGGGATAAGCAAAAAAACCTTCCAGTTCGCACATGCGTGTTAATACACACTTGTACATGTGAAATCAAATATAAGCACCCTCCAAATTATTATAATTATAGATCTCTTGCTTGTGCTCTCTTTTTTCCCCTACCCCTTTCTCTCTTTGTCCATCCATTCCTATCTACATATCTACACCTGTCTCAAAGTCAACAGTGAAGAGGCGACTCCGGGATGCTGGCCTTCTAGGCAGAGATAGATTTGATGTTATTTTCTTTCAAAAACAAGGACGTTTCTAAGTGACCCCAAACTTTTGAACGGTAGTGTATCTCTCACTCCTCTTGTTCCATCTCGTCTTGACTCTACCCCATTTACAAACCTGTTATTTTTTCCCTCTCTCTCTCCATCCCTCTCTCGCCCTCTTTTCTCTCTAATCTCTTCCCTTACTCTTCTCTTTCTCTTCTCTTCTAAACCTCTCTTTATCCTCTCCCTCTCTCTTTCTCCTCTCTCCCACTCTGTCCTCTCGCCCCCCCACTCTCTCTCTCTCTCTCTCGCGCTCTCTCTTCTCTCCTCTCTCTCTATCTGCCTCGAGCCAAGTTCAATTGAAAACTTGTTCGGATCCTTTTCCACGTGTTAAGCAGGTAAACCTTTTTCCAATCAATCATAAACTGCTTTCCCTGCACCTGCCTCATTAAATGACAAATAAATGAATCCCTAATTAATGTGACGTGAGTGCTCTTAAGCTGTTTACAGAAGTCAGACTGTATCAGGGGCTTAGCTTGGACATACTTAGCCTCTGGCTGACGTTAGTGAGTGAGTGGACATACCCTGTGGAAAACCAGGTGTTGCATCACTAGGAGAGAACTGGGCCGTCCAGTAGCATACATGATGTTCTAGGTCAAATTAAGGTTAAATAAAGCAAGATAGAAATAAGCACAGAGACATGTATAGAGTTAGGTAGCGCGTGGTTCTGAAGATTTAGACATCTGGTTCAAGTTCTAAAATTTTTAACATGTATGCACTCACTACTGTAAGTTGCTATGGATAAGAGTATCTGCTAACTACAATTTAAATAACAGAACAGATGAACCTGAATGACATTTACTCTCACGGGTGACCAAAAATAACTATCTGAAAGCTATGCTCCTTCAAAGCCATGCCTCCGGTCTTCTGATCTGACCTGCTGGGTCATGTCTCAATAACCCAGCAGTTTTGAAAGAAAACAACCCAACTAAGTGACCCAATGTCAGCAACATAGCAGTTGGGTCTTCCAAACAACCCAGTATTTTTTTGAATGCAGTTTATCAGATAATACTGTAGCTAGCAGAGGGCTCAGGCTCACGTTATGAGGCTGTATCAGCCTCTATCCCCAAGGTCAAGGGCACTTCATATGAAGACATGAAATCTGCCAGATATTATAAAGATGGAGATATATAAAAATAGGAGACATGTTCGCTCCACATTTCTAGAAAAAGGCGCTCTCTCCTTTCCAAGGTTTTAATGGGTGACTGGAGGGACGTAATTGGTCCATGACTGTGTGTGTGTTTGTGTGTGTGAGTGTCTGTGTCTGTGTCAAATAACATGGCTATATACAGGGAGTACCAGTACCGAGGTGATGTGCAGGAGTAATTGAGGTAGCTATGTACATATAGGTAGGGGTAAAGTAACTAGGCAACAGGATAGACCATTTACAGTAGTAGCAGCCATGTGGTGAGTGTGTGTGAGTGTGTGTGTGTGGCGTCAGTATGTATGTGTGCACATGTTATGTGTGTGTGGACGTATGTAGTGTGTGTATCTGTGTGTTGGGGTGTCAGTGTGAGTGTGTGGGTAAAGTGTGCGTGAATATGTGTGTGTGCTTTGAAGACCACAGGTAATGATAACCCTGCTGCCCCACCACACACACGGGTGACTGCATACACACGTATCACTGGCTCTCATGGTCCTCTGGAAATGGGCATAAACACACACACAATCATGCACCCGCACAACCTCATACAGTGGCTTGCAAAAGTATTCGCCCCCTTCACATTTTACCTATTTTGTTGCCTTACAACCTGGAATTAAAATAGATTTTTGGGGGGTTTGTATCATTTGATTTACACAACATGCCTACCACTAAGAAGATGCAAAATATGTTTTATTGTGAAACAAACAAGAAATAAGACAAAAAAACTGAAAACTTGAGCGTGCATAACTATTCACCCCCCCAAAGCCAATACTTTGTAGAGCCACCTTTTGCAGTAATTACTGCTGCAAGTCTCTTGGGGTATGTCTCTATAAGCTTGGCACATCTAGCCACTGGGATTTTGCCCATTCTTCAAGGCAAAACTGCTCCAGCTCCTCCCAGTCTCAAATCTCTGGAAGACTGAAACAGGTTTCCCTTAAGAATGTCCCTGTATTTAGCGCCATCCATCATTCCTTCAATTCTGACCAGTTTCCCAGTCCCTGCCGATGAAAAACATCCCCACAGCATGATGCTGCCACCACCATGCTTCACTGTGGGGATGGTGTTCACTGGGTGATGAGAGGTGTTGGGTTTGCGCCAGACATAGCGTTTTCCTTGATGGCCAAAAACATTTTTGTCTCATCTGACCAGAGTACCTTCTTACATATGTTTGGGAAGTCTCCCACATGCCTTTTGGTGAACACCAAACATGTTTGCTTATTTGTTTCTTTAAGGAATGCCTTTTTCTGGCCACTCTTCCGTAAAGCCCAGCTCTGTAGAGTGTATGGCTTAGTGGTCCTATGGACAGATACTCCAATCTCTGATGTGGAGCTTTGCAGCTCCTATAGGGGTTATATTTGGTCTCTTTGTTGCCTCTCTGATTAATGCCCTCTTTGCCTGGTCCGTGAGCTTTGGTGTGAGGCCCTCTCTTGGCAGGTTTGTTGTAGTGCCATATTCTTTCAATTTTTTTACAATGGATTTAATGGCCTTTCAGAACAGGTGTGTATATACTGAGGTTGTAATGCAACAAAATAGGAAAAACGCCAAGGGGGGTGAATACTTTTGCAAGGCACTGTATATTTGCGGTGACTGTGAATCGGATATAATGAGTTTTGTATTCTCTGTAGAGTAATATCCCAGACTCAGACCTGACCATTATCATGGACACGCCACAGCTCCCCCCCAACCCACAATCCCACACCTCTCTACCGCTCTCATCTTCTGCTCTACTGTGTGTTCCAGAGACTCACTCACACTGTATCTGTAGCATTGTAGCCTTGGAAGTCAACCTGGCCCGCAACCCTGTGGTGGTACAGAAATAGTACAGAGGCTAGCTTAATTAGCAATCATTTTTTATGGTTTATTAGGATGGGTCTAAAGTGTTTGCTGTGCTAGCATGTTACCTACCACTAATGCAATTATACTGATTTACTTCAATAGCTAACTGCATAACTGAATTGCTAGTGAAGGATTGTATGCCATGGATGGATGGATGGATGGTCTAGGCTAGCAGTTAAGAGCATTGGACCAGTAACTGAAAGGTTGCTGGTTTGAATCCCCAACCCGACTAGGCAAAAAATCTGTCGTTGTGTCCTTGAGCAAGGCACTTAACCATAATTGTGCCTGTAAGTCGCTCTGGATAAGAGTGTCTGCTAAATGACTCAAATGTAAATGTGCAGTTGGTTGTGTAGTGTATTGTAGCAGGCTAGCAGCCTGATGGTCAGCCTACAGCAGTAGCAGTGTAGCACATAGCAGCCTGATGGTCAGTAACACAAAAGCTCTCTCCAGCAGGGCCTGGGTGAGGCCATGCCTGTCAGACCCCAGGGCTCAGGACAGATGTGCTTTCCTCCCATTCTTCTCTCATCTCCCGCCTCACAAACCCTTCTAGGAGCTTATTCACATTGACACATTTTTAAAAGAGAGGCATCGGGACTACATTTTGTTTGACCTAATATGTAAATAAACTTTTACATTAGTAATCGAATGTCCCGTGCCGAGAGAGGGTTCAGGTGACGTTCTTGCTTCGCAGCTCATATGTACCTAGATATCACAGTAGCCACTAGCAATAAGCATGCAAACTTTTCAAATAGCTATGCAAGCAACTTTTCATGCATCTACAATACAAGAAAATAACAATTTAAATGACTGCACATGCTTGTGAATTGTTGCATTATTCAAGAGTGTAATATGTAGGGCATTCAATCACTGCTCTAGAACCTCTCTGAATCAGAGAGGTGCAGGGGACTGCCTTAATTGATGTCCACGGCTATTCTGAGCGCAAAATGGGGTGGGGTGCAACTTAATATTAAGAGGGTGTTCCTAATGTTTGGTGTACTCAGTGTAAAAGTACAGTAATTCAGTGACATTCATATTATACAGAGCTAGGTAGCAAGCTAAACAAAATGTCTGGATCTTCCTCACTAGTCTGATTAATCAGGCAGTAATACACAATTAATTGGTATATACAGCCTGAAACTTATCGTTGCAAAATCGTGGAAAGCTAGAATGTTGAATACAATTGCATTTAAACTTACTCTACCAGTTGTCTGTACAGTGTGGCATTCAGCTGCTTGGAATTTGAGCCAAAATATCCACAGGAAAGTATTGTTTAGGTAACTTTTTAGAGAACCGGTGGGTAGGTACATGTCTTGGTTTGGCACAGAGGTAAAATGAGTTTTATACTGGATATTCAGTATTCTCTTGTCTATTGAACCAAGCATGCCATGACAATGAAAATGTTATATACTGAATCAGGGGAGGATGGAGAACAATCAACCTTTTTTGTGTGTAAATTGTAAAAAAAAAAAAAAAAAGATTTCAATCTTCAAAAAAATCTAGAATTGACCCCCCAAAACGTTCTCCATCCTCCCCTGATTCAGAATATGCAATTTTGTCCTGGCATGCTTGGTTCAATAGCTATTGACGAGAGAAAATAGAATATCCAATAGAAAACAGAATATTCAATATAAAACACCTCTGTGCCAAAGCGAACCATATACCTACCGGCTCTCTAAAAAAGTCAGGTAAACAATACTTTCCTGTGGATATGCTGAAGGACAAATCGCACAGACAACTGGTAGAGTAAGTTTACATGATTTAACAGGCATTTGTTTCAGGCTGTAGACACCGATTAATTGTGTGTGTTGGGGGGGGGGGTTAAATGAAGGAACCAATGGGATGCTAGAGGGGCCTTTAGCTTTAGCCATAGGGCCAGTGGAGTAAATGGACACATCCTCTCTCTCAAGCACTGTTGGGTCTTAGGGGCTTAGTGCTCTAGTGATGCTCCAGTGATGTAAGCCTAACTCTACCCCATCTAATGCACCACTAGTATTGGAACAAAGACCTTCTCTGCTCGTATTTAATGTTCATTGGGAGGGGAGTTCAGGATGATATAGTGTGCCCGCCCTCCCTCCAAGTTATGACTGGCTTACCCATGACTTGTAACACATAAAGTGCACTGATTTGAATAGTGGATCTTGAATAGAGGCCTTTTGCTGGGGGGTTGATTATTTGAAAGGTAATTGATGTTATGCTTACTAGCTAACTGACTATCTCAGCTTGAGGATCACTGTGTTTCAAAATGCAGTCAGTGTCCTCCCCTAACTCCATCATGCTTGACTTGGGGTTGCTCCCAACAACAACCCTACAAAACCACTTATGGGCAAATTAAAGAGTCTCAATGTCCTCATTGTTCACTGTTTGTTCACTGTTTGGCCTCGCTATGTGTCTATGGCTTCTGATGGCCAAATGGCCATATCATATGACCCACAGAGACAGGCAATTGGAACCATCTCTCCACTGAGCCTTATACAACCCCAGCCATAGAGCCCTAAAGAGAGAGAGCCAGGGTCCCTGTGGGCAGGGCAGCCATTGGTCCAGTGAATCAGTGAATGGCTCCATTGTGATATAGATCCACATGAAGTGCTTAAGAGGGCCCTGTCCCCTACTATAGACCTAAAGGAAGGCCAAGGCCTAGTAAGTGAATTAGAAGAGACGTCCCAACGCGACTAAGCCACACTTTAATTCCCCGCTTTGGCCTTAATCTAATTGGGTTTTCAAGGAGCAATCTGGGTGGTTAGCTAAAGGGATTCCCCGGCCAAAGAGTTTCTATTTCATTACTTTATAAAGAGTGGGAGAGGATCCCACTCGAACCAATCAGGCGGGCCTTCTCCATCCTGGCTCCAATCTGCACTGCTCGAACCAAGAGATAGGCCTCGTCAATGGCCCTTTATCATGGTCACAGAGAAACCATTACCACTGTGCCAATGGGCGATGAGGGGCATGCATAGACACAGACAGACACACAGTCACATGATCATTTGTGTAATATGCAGGATTTGTTGATTGTGAATAGTCTCTGTTGTGGTGGTTTTGTACAAAGCCTGGTGTTTATTGGTGTCTCAGTGTGACTCCACAATGAAGCTACAGTCTTTTATGAGCTGGTCTTAAAAATCAGCAGGAATAACAATTCAATAATTAAGGAAAGCAGTTAAACTGTGTGAGCTGGAAGTTTATACAGTTTATTCATCTAATACAGTATGTCAGCATCGGTTAAGGTCAAGGGTCAAGGATAGGGGCCATCTGTTTTCTGAGCTGTCACCTTTGACCTGACCTGCTTTGTGTGTGTACAGTACACACAATTATTATAATTTGTTACCTTTATTTTAGCAGGGAATCCCATAGAAGGGATAACTGCATGAACACAATGTATAAAATGTACAACATTCAAACAAATAACGTAATAAAACCATACGATACTACTATCAAAAACATTGTTCAACAATGAGGTCCTCCATTAAGCCTTTCACACGTACCATCACATGGCTGTGATCGTTCTACAATGGTCCCTGAAGCGTACGATCACATCCTTGTGATTAGAACGCTCATTTAGAACGCCAGTTTTTGAATGACAACAATCAACAATTGAGCTGGCCACACTTTTTTCAGAAACTATTTACACAAACACAGTCCTTACAAAGTTATGTCCAGAATGTGAGCAGTTTATTTGTGGATGCAATGTTCAGACATTCACAGAAGTAGCTACAGCATAACACAATCACCCTAACCGGAAAAATGTAGGCTACATTTGTCCTAGCGCTAACTGAGGAAAGATTGACGCAACACAAGTGGTCATATTTTATAACTCTCGGCTGACATAAACTACAATATGAGTTAGTTAATAGCAATTACTATGTATAATTAATCACATCACAGGTGAGCTCACCATTGACCGAAATAATTAGGTTAACACTTTTAGAAACTTCAGAGTGTTTCCTATCCCTTGGCATTTTTCCTATTTTGTTGCATTACAACCTGTAATTTAAATGTTTTTTTATTTGAATTTCATGTAATGGACATACACAGAATAGTCCAAATTGGTGAAGTGAAATGAAAAAAAGAAGTTGATTCAAAAACTTCAAAAAAATTTAAAACGGAAAAGTGGTGCATGCACATGTATTCACCCCCTTTGCTATGAAGCCCCTAAATAAGATCTGATGCAACCAATTACCTTCAGAAGTCACATAATTAGTTAAATAAAGTCCACCTGTGTGCAATCTAAGTGTCACATGATCTGTCACATTATCTCAGTATATACAGTTGAAGTTCGGAAGTTTACATACACTTAGGTTGGAGTCATTTAAACTCGTTTTTCAACCCCTACACACATTTCTTGTTAACAAACTATAGTTTTGGCAAGTCGGTTAGGACATCTACTATGCGCATGACACAAGTTTTCCAACAATTGTTTACAGACGATTATTTCACTTAGAATTCACTGTATCACAATTCCAGTGGGTCAGAAGTTTACATACACTAAGTTGACTGTGCCTTTAAACAGCTTGGAAAATTCCAGAAAATGATGTCATGGCTTTAGAAGCTTCTGATAGGCTAATTGACATAATTTGAGTCAATTGGAGGTGTACCTGTGGATCTATTTCAAGGACTACCTTCAAACTCAGTGCCTCTTTGCTTGACATCATGGGAAAATCAAAAGAAATCAGCCAAGACCTCAGAAAACAAATTGTAGACCTCCACAAGTCTGGTTCATTCTTGGGAGCAATTTCCAAACGCCTGAAGGTACCACGCTCATCTGTACAAACAATAGTACGCAAGTATAAACACCATGGGACCACGCAGCCGTCATACCGCTCAGGAAGGAGACGCGTTCTGTCTTCTAGCGATGAACGTACTTTGGTGCTTAAATTGCAAATCAATCCCAGGACAACAGCAAAGGACCTTGTGAAGATGCTAGAGGAAACAGGTACAAAAGTATCTATATCCACATATGTCCTCTGGTTTGATCATGTTGTGGGGGTGCTTTGCTGCAGGAGGGACTGGTGCACTTCACAAAATAGATGGCATCATGAGGAAGGAGAATTAAGGTCAAGCCATCAGTCAGGAAGTTAAAGCTTGGTCGCAAATGGGTCTTCCAAATGGACAATGACCCCAAGCATACTTCCAAAGTTGTGGCAAAATGGCTTAAGGACAACAAAGTCAAGGTATTGGAGTGGCCATCACAAAGCCCTGACCTCAATCCTATAGAACATTTTTGGGCAGAACTGAAAAAGTGTGTGCGAGCAAGGAGGCCTACAAACCTAACATAGTTACATCAGCTCTGTCAGGAGGAATGGGCCAAAATTCACCCAACTTATTTTGGGAAGCTTGTGGAAGGCTACCGGAAACATTTGACCCAAGTTAAACAATTTAAAGGCAATGCTACCAAATACTAATTGAGTGTATGTAAACTTCTGACCCACTGGGAATGTGATAAAATAAATAAAAGCTGAAATAAATCATTCTCTCTACTATTATTCTAACATTTCACAAAAATAAAGTGGTGATCCTAACTGACCCAAGACAAGGAATTTTTACTAGGATTAAATGTCAGGAATTGTGAAAAACTGAGTTTAAATGTATTTGGCTAAGGTGTATGTAAACTTCCGACTTCAAGTGTATATACACCTGTTCTGAAAGGCCCGAGAGTCTGCAACACCACTAAGCAAGGGGAACCACCAAGCAAGCGGCACCAACAAGACCAAGGAGCTCTCCAAACAGGTCAGGGACAAAGTTGTGGAGATATACAGATCAGGGTTGGGTTATAAAAAAATATCAGAAACTTTTAACATCCCACGGAGCACCATTAAATCCATTATTATAAATTGGAAAGAATATGGCACCACAAGAAACCTGCCAAGAGAGGGTCGCGTACAATAGTACTTGCGTACTATTGTTTGTACAGATGAGCGTGGTACCTTCAGGCGTTTGGAAATTGCTCCCAAGAATGAACCAGACTTGTGGAGGTCTACAATTTGTTTTCTGAGGTCTTGGCTGATTTCTTTTGATTTTCCCATGATGTCAAGCAAAGAGGCACTGAGTTTGAAGGTAGTCCTTGAAATAGATCCACAGGTACACCTCCAAAACTCACGGACCAGGCAAGGAGGGCATTAATCAGAGAGGCAACAAAGACACCAAAGATAACCCTGAAGGAGCTGCAAAGCTCCACAGCGGAGATTGGAGTATCTGTCCATAGGACCACTTTAAGCCATACACTCCACAGAGCTGGGCTTTACGGAAGTGTCCAGAAAAAAGATATTGCTTAAGGGGAAACATTTAAATGTCTTGGAATGCCCTAGTCAAAGCCCAGACCTCAATCCAATTGAGAATCTGTGATATGACTTAAAGATTCCTGTACACCAGCGGAACCCATCCAACTTGAAGGAGCTGGAGCATTTCTTTCTTGAAGAATGGGCAAAAATCCCAGTGGCTAGATGTGCCAAGCTTATAGAGACATACCCCAAGAGACTTGCAGCTGTAATTTCTGCAAAAGGTGGCTGTAAAAATTATTGACTTTGTGGGGGTGAATAGTTATGCAAGCTCAAGTTAACAAAATGGTACATTTGTGACATCAATATAAAAAATGTAAAATGAATCAATACAGTAATATGAGATTTACATTACATTTGACATTTTAGTAATTTACTGTAGCAGATGCTCTTATTCAGAGCAACTTACAGTTAGCTCATTCATCTTAAGATAGCTTGGTGAGACAATCACATATCACAGTCAAATGTGCAGTGTACGAACATTCCATTCCAGCTAAACAATGGATATTTAGTGCTTTGCAAAAAAAGACATTTTAATACACACCTAAAATCTATTAATTAAAAGTCTGAGAACAATAATATTTTACACACACAAATGGGAAAAATGTATGGATATAGTGTTTTGGAAATAAACTCTTCGTATGCATAAATCATCAGATTCATTTTTAATCTTTTTGGAAAGAGTGTGCAGGTTTGCACGTCTATGTGTTTGAGTCCTGTTGCGGTAGTCTACCTCTGTCATGGGACAGTGGATAATAGCAGCACGTCATGGTCTTAACACGGCCACCCCAGTGTTTCCTAAGCAGGCTGAATGTGATCCAACCACCACCTGACGTCAGCCATCCAGCCTGTACATGTAAACTGCTTGTTTTGCAGCCTTGGCTCTGCCCTCCCAACCCCTGGCTAGTACATCACTTAATACAGTTAAAGACGTCCCATTGTCTTTGACCACTAGACTAAGGGAAGGTAAAGTGAAGGTTGGGCAACTGTCCAGTGTACGTCTCAAATGGCACCCTATTTCCTATACAGTGCACTACTTTTAACCAGGGCCCTGGTCAAAAATAGTGCACTGTTTTGGGAAGGGTGCCATTTGTAATGTTCTCCGGAAATTGTGGGTGGCAGGATTGAGGTCACTTTATTTAGTGACATGCCAGCACAGTTGAGTTTGAAGAGCTAGAGCGGAAATACATTGTCTTATTGTTTTAAACAATTGATTAGCATTGTTTGTTTTTTTGTCGGTTCTTAGGTTTCAGGATTTAATATTCTGTAAGAAATACATTTTATGTGTAATATATCAGTATGCAACAACGGCAACTGACTTTTGATGTAGAAGTCATCCTCCAGAACAACGTTTAATAAGTAATAAGCCACCTGATAAAACATATTGATGCTTCCTTCTTCCTCCCAGCATAATCCATATCTGATATTATATTCAGTCTGATTGGAGCTGCCTCCTCCTAGCTCTCCTACCTCCTCACGAATTTAACAAATTCCCATCCAAGGTCAGCCTAACCCGGCTCCTGAGGCCTGATCAAACTTTTTACCTCTACTTTTTTTGAGCCAGTTCATTTCTCAATCACTGGGCTGGGTTGGCGGCCAGGAAAGGTGGATGGTGGGCAGGCGGGCGGGTGGGCGGCTGGTGCGGGATGAATGAGAGAGATTACAACAGGAGTCAAGGATAATCCTACCCCCTTGCTGATAACTGAGCCATAAAAATGTATCAATGTTTTCTACTGGCGTAGGATTTACAGGCCTGCTCTGTTTATAGCCAGTGGCTGGTGAATCTAGAGGGGAAAAGGCTGTCCGATCACACACAAACACACACACACAGATAAGCCTGGAGGAGAACACAAACTGTGTAATAATTTCTCCTACCGTTCCTCTCTCATCTCCCTCCCTCTTGCGCCCTCTATTTCACACCTCCTCATTATCTATTTCATTCTCTCCCATTCTCTTTTTCTCAATTTTTCTCCCTCTTTCACTCTATCGACTGAAACTCCTTTTTTTGTTTGCTGATTATGTCTAGCCATACTACCACTCCAGATACAATACCATCCTCTGCAATCACAGAAAGACACAACCAATGCAATGGATGGACTATTTGTTAATTTTATTTATCCTTTATTTAACTAGGCAAGTCAGTTAAGAACAAATTCTTATTTACAATGACGGCCTACCCCGGCCAAACCCGGACGACACTGGGACAATTGTGCACCGCCCTATGGGACTCCCAATCACGGCCGGATGTGATACAGCCTGGATTCAAACCAGGGACTGTATTGACACCTCTTGCACTGAGATGCAGTGCCTTAGACTGCTGTGCCACTCTCAAGTTAATGGGGACTTGAGAGCAAGAGATTTTAAATTAGATTACGTTATTATGTCTATACCATGGCATTGTTGAATACTAGATTCTGATTGGCTAGAAGGACATTCTAAAGTGTGCATTATTTCCCTATAATGTGCAGTATAATTCAATAGATGCGGTAAAGAGGTCAATGGAACTCAACCCAAACAATGGAAATGCCATGGAAACTCGTGGGGGACAGATGCCATGGGGAAAAGATCCCAAATCTCCTCATTGCCCCAGCAAAATTAGCCTACATTTAGGTTATTGTTTACAGTGCCTTCAGAAAGTATTCATACCCCTTGATCCTTTCCACATTTTGTTGTGTTACAGCCTGATTTCAAAATTAATTAAATATGTTTTTTCTCACCCATCTACACACAACAATATCCCATAATGACAAAGTGAAAACATGTTTTTAGAAATATTTCATTTACATAAGTATTCACACCCCTTTGATATGACATTCCATATTGAGCTTGGGAGCATTTCATTTCCTTTGGGTGTTACCGCCTGGATTCAAAATGAATTAAATATATGTTTTTTCTCACGCATTTACACACAACAATATCCCATAATGCCAAAGTGAAAACATGTTTTTAGAAATATTTCATTTACATAAGTATTCACACCCCTTTGCTATGACATTCCATATTGAGCTTGGGAGCATCCACTTTCCTTTGGTCATCCTTGAGATGTCACTACAACTTGATTGGAGTCCACCTGTGGCCAATTAAATTGTTTGGACATTATTTAGAAAGAAACACACCTGTCTACGTAAGGTCCCACAGTTGACAGTGCATGTCAGAGCAGAAACCATGAAACCATATACCATGAAGTCCAAGGAACTGTCCGTAGATCTCAGAGATTGTGATGAAGCATATATCTGGGGAAGGGTATACAACTATTTCTAGAGAGTTGAAAGTTTCAGAGAGCACAGTGGTCTTCATCATTGGGGAAAAAACATGGAACTACTCAGACTCTGTCTAGAACTGGCCATCCGACCAAACTGAGCAACCGGGCAAGAAGGACCTTGGTCAGGGAGGTGACCAAGAACCCAATGACCACTCTGACAGAACTACAGAGTTTCTTGTTTGAGATGGAAGAACCTACCACAGACTGTACAGCACTTCACAAATCTGGGCTTTATGGGAGAATGGCCAGATGGAAGCCACTCCTGAAAAAAATGCACATGACAGCACGCCTGAAGTTTGCAAAAAGCCTTGTGAAAGACTCTGGTCTGATTAGACAAAAATGTAACTCTTTGGCCTGAATACAAAGCGCTATGTCTGGAGAAAACCAGGCACCCATTTAACACCATCCCTGCCGTGAAGCATGGTGGTGGCAGCATCATACTATGGAGATGCTTTTCAGCGGCAGGGAATGGGAGACTGGAAAGTATATAGGGAACAATGAATGGAGCCAAATACAGGCAGGCAAATCCTTGATGAGGACCTACTTCAGAGTGCAAACGACCTTAGACTGGGGCGAAGATTTACGTTTCAACAGGATGATGACCCCAAGTATACAGCCAAAGCAATGCTGGAATGGCTTCAGAACAAGAATGTGAAAGTCCTTGAGTGTCCAAGCCAAAGCCCAAACTCCAATTGAAAATCATTTTCATAATAGCAAGCTACTGTAGGAGGACTGATTGTTTGGTTAGCTAATCCAGTTAGTCTTTTAGTTTGGTTACATAAAGCAACGACTGTAGCTACAGTGGCTTGCAAAAGTATTCACCCCCCTTGGCATTTTTACTATTTTGTTGCCTTACAACCTGGAATTGAAATTGATTTTTGGGGGGGTTGTATCATTTGATTCACACAACATGCCTACCACTTTGATGATGCAAAATATTTTTTTGTGTGAAACAAATAAGAAAAAATAAAAATAAAACTTGAGCGTGCTTAACTATTCATCCCCCCAAAGTCAATACTTTGTAGAGCCACCTTTTGCAGCAATTACAGCTGCAAGTCTCTTGGGGTATGTCTCTATAAGCTTGGCACATCTAGCCACTGGGATTTTTGCCCATTCTTCAAGGCAAAACTGCTCCAGCTCCTTCAAGTTGGATTGGTTCCACTAGTATACAGCAATCTTTAAGTCATACCACAGATTCTCAATTGGATTGAGGTCTGGGCTTTGACTAGGCCATTCCAAGACATTTAAATGTATCCCCTTAAACCACTCGAGTGTTGCTTTAGCAGTATGCTTAGGGTCATTGTCCTGCTGGAAGGTGAACCTCTGTCCCAGTCTCAGATCTCTGGAAGACTGAAACAGGTTTCCTCAAGAATTTCCCTGTATTTAGCGCCATCCATCATTCCTTCAATTCTGACCAGTTTCCCAGTCCCTGCTGATCCCCACAGCATGATGGGGATCATCCCCACAGCATGATGCTGCCACCACCATGCTTCACTGTGGGGATGGTATTCTCGGGGTGATGAGAGGTGTTGGGTTTGCGCCAGACATAGCGTTTTCCTTGAAGGCCAAAAAGCTACATTTTAGTCTCATCTGACCAGAGCACCTTCTTCCATATGTTTGGGGAGTCTCCCACATGCCATTTGGTGAACACCAAATGCGTTTGCTTATTTTTTTCTTTAACCAATGGCTTTATTCTGGCCACTCTTCCGCATAGCCCAGCTCTGTGGAGTGTATGGCTTAAAGTGGTGCTATGGACAGATACTCCAATCTCCGCTGTGGAGCTTTGCAGCTCCTTCAGGGTTATCTTTGGTCTCTTTGTTGCCTCTCTGATTAATGCCCTCCTAGCCTGGTCTGTGAGTTTTGGTGGGAGGCCCTCTCTTGGCAGGCTTGTTTTGGTGCCATATTCTTTCCAATTTTTAATAATGAATTTAATGATGCTCAGTGGGATGTTAAAAGTTTTGGATATTTTTTTATAACCCAACCCTGTACTTCTCCACAACTTTGTCCCTGACCTGTTTGGAGAGCTCCTTGGTCTTCATGGTGCCGCTTGCTTGGTGGTGCCCCTTGCTTAGTTGTGTTGCAGACTCTGGGGCCTTTCAGAACAGGTGTATATATACTGAGCTCATGTGACAGATCATGTGACACTTAGATTGCACACAGGTGCAATTTAATTAACTAATTAAGCAACTTCTGAAGGTAATCGGTTGCACCAGATCTTTTTCAGGGGCTTCATAGCAAAGGGGGTGAATACATATGCACATACCACTTTTCCGTTTGTGTTTTTGACATTTTTGAAACATGTAATTTTTTTATTTCACTTCACCGATTTGGACTTTTTTCTGTATGTCCATTAGATGAAATCCCCCCCAAAATCTATTTAAATGACAGGTTGTAATGCAACAAAATAGGAAAAACGCCAAGGGGGATGAATAGTGCAAGGCACTGTATATAGTAAACTTGCTAGTTACTTCAGTGGATGTTCAACACATTTCTACCTGCAAATAAACACATACCTAGTGGCAAATATAGCCTTGGTATAAGCGGGATAATCAACTCGGGGCTCTATGTGTTCTCTGGAAAATATTGCAACTCCGTGGAAGGTTAGTGCCACTCCAATAGAACGTCGTCGAACACACCGTTCACTTCGTGCATTATTTTCCATAGAACACATAGCCCTGTCTTGATTATCCCTTACATAATTGGCACACAGCAGCATGTTCAAATATGATTAATTGCTCTAAATAATGATTAGAACTCAACAATTACTGAATGATATCAGAGAGTTGGGTGCTGATCTGGGGTTAATTAACATGACCTTACCAAACACCTCAGGCCCCCTCATAATGTGTGTGTGTATGTGCCCTTACGAAAACATATTAAACTCAGAGTGCAGTATAACTGCAGTACACTGTGGTATAACTGTGGTTAGAGTGCAATATAACTGCAGTATGCTGCATCCAAAATAACACTTATTTTTTACTACAGTAATTTTGCAGTGTAACTGCCGTTAGAGTGCAGTATAACTAGTACACTGCAGTTATTCTGCAATTACTATCACAGTCGACTGCAGTTACTTTTGTGTGTGTGTGTGTGTGTGTGTGTGTGTGTGTGTGTGTGTGTGTGTGTGTGTGTGTGTGTGTACATGTTTTACTATACTTGCAAGTAGCAGAAGTCGTCACAAGAATAGTAAACCAACAAAAATTCAGAAAAGGTAGGACACTTGTAAAAAGACTATTTTAGGCTTAGGGGTTAGGGTTAGAATTAGGGTTAGGGTTAGGTCCCTTTCAATCAGCTTCAATCAAGCCTATTAGATTAGCTGGGATAATGTTTCCAATAATCAATTATTTGGTTGTACGCATCAATTATTTTATTTGTGTGTGTGTGTGTGTGTGTGCGCACTGTGCACCGTGTGGTGCAAGTGTGGCCTTTTCGATTAGTGTCAATTAGAGGGTTTAAATCTTTGTAAATATCATCATTTATAAATGGTACATCTCAATGATAATCAAATCAGTGAGTTTTTTTCATTACGTTGTGCCTCTCTGAGCTTTATCCTTACAAGCCCCAGTCTGTTTCTGAGATAAGTATCTGGTGGTGGTGTCCTAGCGAAGACATAATTTACCAGACAGTTGGCCCTGGTTAATATAAGGAATATTAGAGACATAAACAAACACATTGAAGTCCTGTTCTGTTTGTTAGGATCATCATAAGACTCAGGGTGGAGGAGAGAGAAGAGAGAGGCAATTGTTATTTGGACTTCCCCCAGCATGGAGAGAAAGAGCGAGAGAGAGAGATGAGGGAGAGAGCAAGCGAGAGAGAGCGAAAGGGAGGGAGGGAGAGGGACAGAGAAAGAGGGAGAGAAAGAGGAAAAGAGAGCGATGTAAAGTAGAGAGGGATAGCTAGAGTGTGGTACGCAGAGCGGAGCGGCCAGGTTAGCTAGCCTAGCGCGTGATGCCCTCAGGCTAGCTTTAGCCTTGGTCTCAGCCAGCCACAGAGTTCCCTGAACCTCTCTCACGCTATCCCTCTGCTCCACTTTTAACACACAGGAACAACTCTGGGCAAACTCCACCGCAGCACAGCCACAGTGCTTACATCATTAGTTATTCCTTTCATGCAATCTCTTAGCCACAGTCACTCAATCTTCTCTTAGCATTTCATCAATCGTTGGTCACACACAGATGGAGATCTCCTCAAACAACCAGATTGTGCTTTTAGCACTAGAGCCCCGTTCTGGCCGATCTACAGTTACAGTACATGGCTTCTGTACATTCACCATGCTTTATATAGAAGTGTCAGTGGATTCCCTGTAAACCATTTAGGAAGTCTCTCAAGTGAATACCATGAGTAAAAAGTATATCTATATTGTCCCTGCAGACTTGGCTTGTGTGGATGCAGAGGCAGGTGTAATATGTGGCCTATAGAGATGGGAGACAGGGAGTGAGAAAGAGAGAGGAGACCCCCTCCAACAGCCTCTTCATCACACCCCACCATCCCTCTCTTTTCCCTCTCCTTTTTCTTCCCCCAATTACTCTGACCACCGGGGGTCCCTGTAATTGGGATACCCCTGCCAGGTTATCCCCGAGTTGGGCTATCCTCCACCCCAACCTCCTCCAGTGTGATGACTGCCCTGGGGGAGGGGGTAGAGGGTGGCCGCGGGGTCTCTGTCTGTCTCCCCACATTACAGACCCAGTGGAGAGACCATCAATAAATGAGCTATATGTCTATAGCTGGGCTATAAAGGGATATTGGGAACTAAGATGACTGTTATGGCGGCCATATAGGGATAGAGGGGCCTCTGCATCTTTTTGGGTCCCCAGAGTGAAGGCTTATGCAGGCTGAGAGCTCTCTCATTCCTCCAGGGAGTGGGGAACCACAAGGCCAGGCTCCAGCCCTTCACACCCACAGAGTAGCCTCCCTCCATGGGCAGAGCCTGGCAGAGAGCCCACTGCGTGTGTGTGTGTGTGTGGTGTGTGTGTGTGTTTGTGTGTGTGTGTGTGCCCGGCCTCGCCTGCTTAATGACGCAGTCAGAGAAGAATGTGGGTCTAAAATGCAGGCTGCCCTCTGCACGCACATCATATACACACACACAATCTCACTTATTTTTTACATAAAGACAAGGCCAGAACAGAGAGATCAAAGGGGATATAAACAAGCAAGCAGGTGGTTTGAAATAGCAGCGGCTGTGTAATTATTAAGACTGTTTCTCTGCTTCTCTGTTTCTCTGGCTTCAAAGTGTGTTTTTGAAAAGAGCATCAATGCTGAGGCTACGGAGGTGAACTCATAGGCCATGAGCTGATAGAAGAGTGAAAGGGGCACTTAGGTCTGTAGGTGAAACCCTTGAGGTGTCAACAGATTCCCAGGCACACACACACACACCTCATCCAAATGCGAGCTCACACGCAGTCACACATCCATAAACATGTTCTGGGCCCTGCTACAGTGGCTTGCAAAAGTATTCAACCCCCTTGGCATTTTTCCTATTTTGTTGCCTTACAACCTGGAAGTAAAATATATTTTTGGGGGGTTTGTATCACTTGATTCACACAACATGCCTACCACTTTGAAGATGCAAAATATTTTTTATTGTGAAACAAACAAGAAATAAGACACAAAAACAGAAAACTTGAGCGTGCATAACTATTCACCCCCACAAAGTCAATACTTTGTTGAGACACCTTTTGCAGCAATTACAGCAGAAAGCCTCTTGGGGTATGTCTCTATAAGCTTGGCACATCTAGCCACTGGGATTTTTGCCCATTCTTCAAGGCAAAACTGCTCCAGCTCCTTCAAGTTGGATGGGTTCCGCTGGTGTACAGCAATCTTTAAGTCATACCACAGATTCTCAATTGGATTGAGGTCTGGGCTTTGACTAGGCCATTCCAAGACATTTAAATGTTTTCCCTTAAACCACTCGAGTGTTGCTTTAGCAGTATGCTTAGGGTCATTGTCCTGCTGGAAGGTGAACCTCTGTCCCAGTCTCAAATCTCTGAAAGAGGTTTTCCTCAAGAATTTCCCTGTATTTAGCGCCATCCATTATTCCTTCAATTCTGACCAATTTCCCAGTCCCTGCCGATGAAGGATGGTATTCTCGGGGTGATGAGAGGTGTTGGATTTGCACCAGATATAGCGTTTTCCTTGATGGCCAAAAAGCTACATTTTAGTCTCATCTGACCAGAGCACCTTCTTCCATATGTTTGGGGAGTCTCCCACATGCCTTTTGGTAAACAGCAAACTTTTTGCTTATTTTTTTTTTTAAGAAATGGCTTTATTCTGGCCACTCTTCCGCAAAGCCCAGCTTTGTGGAGTGTATGGCTTAAAGTGGTCCTATGGACAGATACTCCAATCTCCGCTGTGGAGCTTTGCAGCTCCTTCAGGGTTATCTTTGGTCTCTTTGTTGCCTCTCTGATAAATGCCGTCCTTGCCTGGTCTGTGAGTTTTGGTGGGCGGCCCTCTTTTGGCAGGTTTGTTGTGGTGCCATATTCTTTCTATTTTGTAATAATGGATTTAATGGTGCTCAGTGGGATGTTAAAAGTGTTGGATATTTTTTTATAACCCAACCCTGATCTGTACTTCTCCAGAACTTTGTCCCTGACCTGTTTGGAGAGCTCCTTGGTCTTCATGGTGCCGCTCGCTTGGTGGTGCCCCTTGCTTGGTTGTGTTGCAGACTCTGGGGCCTTTCAGAACAGGTGTATATATACTGAGATCATGTGACAGATCATGTGACACTTATATTGCACACAGGTGGACTTTATTTAACTAATTATGTCACTTCTGAAGGTAATTGGTTGCACCAGATCTTGTTTAGGGGCTTCATAGCAAAGGGGGTAAATACATATGCATGCACCACTTTTCCGTTTTAAATTTTTTTGAATTTGTTTTAACATGTTATTTTTTTCATTTCACTTCCCCAATTTGGGCTATTTTGTGTATGTTCATTACATGAAATCCAAATAAAAATCAATTTAAATTACAGGTTATAATGCAACAAAATAGGAAAAACGCCACGGGTGATGAATAGTTGTGCAAGGCGCTGTACATGTAAATACTGGCACACTTGCATTTTCCAGGCCTTACTGCAGGTTTGGATATTTTCCTGTCTAACAATAGCTGTCTTGCACTGAGGTGAGAGGTGTGGAAATATTTGAGGTGTGTACTTAAAAACGTGCACCAATATGCCAATTACAGTGAGCGTAACTACGGATATTTAAGACTGACCAAAAGCTGGTCTTAGCGATAAAGCAATTGGTTATGGCATTCATTTTGCCAGCAGAATGTAGCCTTTTGTACATCACCTTCCTAATATTGAGTTGGCACACATACACAATCCATGTCTCAATTGTCTCAAGACTTAAAAATCCTTATTTAACCTGTCTCCTCCCCTTCATGTAGACTGATTGAAGTGGATTTAACAAGTGATATCATTGAGGGGTCATAGCTTTCACCTGGATTCACCTGGTAGTCTATGTCATGGAAAGAGCAGGTATTCTTAATGTTTTGTATACTCAGTGTACATTTGGGTGCAGTAACAGTGAGTGGACATTTCTCCTTTCTCTTTTATATTGGATATTATTCCAGCTCCTGTGAAAAGTTTGGATGTGCGGAAAACCCTCCATAGTCTACGTTGTTTTAGGCGTATGATTATAAGCCCACAGGGAGCAATTAGTGCCTCTGTAACTTTATTTAGACATACAATGCATTCAGAAAGTATTCAGACCCCTTCACTTTTTCCACATTTTGTTACGTTACAGCCTTATTCTAAAATTTATTAAATACAATTTTCCCTCATCAATCTACACACAATACCCAATAATGACAACGTGAAAACAGGTTTTTAGAAATCTTTGCACATTTTGGATGTTTCTACAACTTCTTAAAACCTGTTTTCATGTTGTCATTATTGGGTATTGTGTGTAGATTGATGAGGGAAAATTGTATTTAATAAATTTTAGAATAAGGCTGTAACGTAACAAAATGTGGAAAAAGTGAAGGGGTCTGAATACTTTCTGAATGCACTGTAGCCTATTTAAAAAATACATATTTTGTTTTATTAGAATTGTATTACATTTATTCACTGTCTTTTTAGGTCTCATCAATAGTGAACTTAATCTGCTTATTGACAACATTTGGCATGTCCATGGCTCAGACATGCATTTTACAGTAGACAGTGTGAATGCTATGTTAAAACTAGTTAGGGAGCAGCAGCAGAGGTGACGGTTATGGAGAGTCGGGCGTGCCCAAAGTAAAATGCCTGCCACTCAGGCCCGGAAACGATTTTCACATAATTAGTACTATTGGATAGGAAACACTCTGAAGTTTCTAAAACTGTTAAAATATTGTATGTGAGTATAACAGAACTGATATAGCAGGCGAAAACCCGAGGAATTTCTGTCCCAAATTTTTTTGGGGTGACATTTCCTCTGTTTGATAGACTTCCTATTGAAATCCATGTATAATAGCTCCCAGATTGCAGTACCTATGGCTTCCACTAGATGTCAACAGTCTTTAGACTGTGTTTGGAGGCTTTATCACTGAACAGAACCATACAGAAGAAGAAATACGGAAGGGACCATGGATGTCAATAACGTTTCCCAGGCACGAGACCGTGAGCGTGCTCCACTTTATTTTCCTTTTACATCGTTTAGGATATCATCTGAGTGAAATATTATCGTTAATATTCATAAAAGGATACCTAAGGATGCATTATAAATGATGTTTGATTTGTTTGGGCAAAGTTGATAGCTATAATTTGAAAGCTTTCTCTTCACTGTACAACGGGTGACTCGACAGTGGATTTTCTGAACATAACGCGCCAACCAAACGGAGATTTATGGATATAATAAATGACTTTTTCTAACAAAAGAACAATTGGATGTCTTCCTTGGACACTTGAGATGCCCTCAGCAGAAGTTCTTCGAAAGGTAAGTGATTTATTTTAGCTCTTATATGGGTTTTGTGAGACCCGCGCTGGTTATGAATTTATGCTAATGCATAAATATGTGAGGTGCCATCCTCAAACAATCAAATGTTGTGCTTTCGCCGTAAAGCCTTTTTGAAATCTGACAACACTGTGATATTGCTTTTGATGACTATGCAACACTTGTATATTGATGAATGTTTAACCTCTAGGGGATCATTGCACGACTTGACCGTTTTGGAGAGCCTGGCGTGCCCAAAGTCAAATGCCTCCCATTCAGGCCCAGAAAATAGGATATGCACATATGTGGTACCATTGGATAGGAAACACTCAGAATTTTGTAAAACTGTTAACCATTTGTCTGTGAGTAAAACAGAACGGATACGGCAGGCAAAACCCCGAGGGATTTCTGTCCTGGAGAAAGTGGTTTTCACAGAGTGCCTCATTTGGAACCCCTCCCTCATTAAAATGCCCATATAAGGGCATATGAATGCAGTACCTATTGCTTCCTCTGGATGTCCACAGTCTCGAGAAAGTGTTTTGATTCTGTTCAGATGAATTAGAGCAGAGAAGAAGAGGGAATAAGGAAGTGCCTCTTTGGAACTCTATAGGAGTGGATGCGCGCTTCCCGAGAGCGCTGTGTTTTTTACCGTCTTTAGAGCTCAGTTTATATTCCGGTTGATTTATTATAGTAAATATACGTAAAAGTGTTCCTAAGGATACATTTAAAATGATGTTTGATTGTTCTTGGACAAGTTTATAGGTATAAGTTGAACGAGTTCTAGTCACGTTTCAATGGAGGTGTGGACGCTGTAGTTTCTGATTATAACGCGCGAACCAAATGGAGATTTATGGATAAAATACATGACTTTTTCTAAAAAAAGAACCATGGATTGTCTTCGTTGGACACTTAGGAAGACCTCAGCAGAAGTTCTTCAACAGGTAATTGATTTGTTTTTGCTGTGAAATGTGTTATATGTGTGCCACGCTGGCTAATGAATTCATGGCTATGAGAAAAGTATGTGAGGTGCTACCCTCAAACAATCAAATGTTGTGCTTTCGCCGTAAAGCCTTTTTGAAATCTGACAACGCTGTGATATTGCCAAGAAACAGAGCTTTTGATGAGTATGGAACACTTGTATATTGGTGGATGTTTAATAATTCAACTTTTGGATTTTGAATTTGGCGCCTCACATTTCACCTGGTAGTGTCGGGAGTGGGGCGCTAGTGCCCCAGTGATCCCTGAGAGGTTAATGCCTTACATTTCACCAGGTAGCGCCCCGGTTATCCCTAAGGGGTTAACAATATATTTGCATATTGAAGCCATGCAATTACTGTTCAAAAACATGTTCAAAATATTTAGCAAATATGGTATATGCCTACATTTTGTTATTGTGTTTCAGTAGGCTACTTGACTACTTGCGGAGTGGTGGGGCGCAACATGGCGCTAGCGGGCCGTTCCCGACACTACCCGGTGAAATGTTAGGCGCCAAATTCAAAATCCAAAAGTTGAATTATTAAACATTCATCAATATACAAGTGTTGCATAGTCATCAAAAGCTCTGATTCTTGGCAATATCACATCGTTGTCAGATTTCATAAAGGCTTTATGGCGAAAGCACAACATTTGATTGTTTGAGGATAGCTCCTCTAACATTTATGCATTAGCATAAATTCATAACCAGCGCGGGTCACATAAAACCCATATAAGAGCTAAAATAAATCAATTACCTTTCGAAGAACTTCTGCTGAGGGCATCCCAAGTGTCCAACGAAGACATCCAATGGTTCTTTTGTTAGAAAAAGTCATTTATTATATCCATAAATCTCAGTTTGGTTGCCGTGTTATGTTCAGAAAATCCACCGTTGAGTCGCCCATTGAACCGTGAAGAGAACGCGTTCAAATTATACCTATCAACTTTGTCCAAACAAATCAAACATCATTTTTTATGTATCCTTAGGTATCCTTTTATGTATATTTACTATAATATTTCAACCGGATTATAGCCTGAACCATAAGAAAGGTAAAAACCACAGAGCGCGCGAGACCGGTGAACACGCATGTCATTCTATTGAGTTCCGGGGTCCACGTCTAAATTCTTCTTCTATTGGCTTCTAATTCAACCTAAGGTCATGAAACCCTGTCTAAAGACTGTTGGCATCCAGTGGAAGCCATAGGTACTGCAGTCTAGGTCCTCTATGACGTTGAATACAATAGGCAGCCAGGAGAAAAAGGTAATCTACAAAAAAAACTGCAAATCCGGATGGATTTTCCTCTGGTTTTCTGTTATACTCACAGACATTATTCAGAGTGTTTCCTATCCAATGGTACTAATTATGTGCATATCCTAGTTTCTGGGCCTGAGTGGCAGGTATTTTACTTTGGGCACGCCAGACTCTCCAAAACCGACACCTCGGCTGATGATGCCTAAAGAGTTAAACTAGAGCCCAGAGAGAGAGACTCAGGCTATCCTGTCTCTGTCCCACTTTCTCTCTCTCTCCCTCCATCCCTCCCTCATAACATACTGAGATATTCTGCACATGGACATACTGCATATGTGGTGCCATGCACATACATGGCACCACAGATACAGCCAGAGCCCAGACTTGAATCCAATCGAACAATCACTGGAGAGACCTGACAATAGCTGTTCAGCAACGCTCCCCATCCAACCTGACAGAGCTTGAAAGGATCTGCAGAGAAGCATGGGAGAAACTCACCAAATACAGGTGTACCAAGCTTGTAGCATCATACCCAAGAAGACCTGAGGCTGTAATCACTGTCAAATGTGCTTCAACAAAGTATTGAGTAAAGGGTCTGAATACTTATGTAAATGTGATATTTCAGTTTCTTTTATATACTCTGAATACTTTCCGATGAAGGTATGCAGCCTATGAAGGTATGTGATTATCCTCAAGCAAAGTCCTCTCCTTCCTGTCTCCTCCCTGTCTGCTTTCTCTGTGTCACCCTGGGCTTTCCTAGAAATGAACCCAGGCAAACACAAACACACACACGCATGGCCAAACATTATGACATGTCACGTCAGTTCCCATCCAGTCAGTACGTCACCACAGCCTTCAGGGCTCAGGCCCTCGGAGAACTGCTCCCACGCCAACCACTCAAATACTACATCTAACCACCTCCCAACTGTCACCAAACAACCTTGGCTGTTTGCTCTCATTACCATATGAACAGGTAAACGTATAGAAGCAAAAACAAGACTGGTGCGTTTGTATTAGGTAAACAAAAGCCTTTTAGCCTGCTGTTTCTCCAGTTAAAGTAATCTGAGTGTAGCTGTATGTGGTGATAACCATCCATTCTGGGTAGTTAAAACCCCAGAAATGTGAAGACCCTTATCCGGTAACCCATATCCTTCTCCTCGCCTCTCTCTTTTAGCATCTCTGTCTCTCTCTCTCTGTAGACACTTGTTGCAGACCATTTCTCTCTCTCTCTCTCTCTCTCTCTCTCTCTCTCTCTCTCTCTCTCTCTCTCTCTCTCTCTTCCTCCCCTATCTCTCTCTCTCTCTCTTCCTCCCCTATCTCGCTCTATCCCCCCTCTCTCTCTGTATCTGTATCAGTCCTGGTTTGACTCCAGAGATGTGATGTGTTTATATGCTGTAATAAGAGCAGAGTAGAGTGGTGGACACTAACAGCTATGATAATGTTATTTAGTTGCTGTATCTCTGGTTCTGGATCCACTCTGTATGACATCATGTGAAGTTAGAAGCTAGTTGTTTTAAAACGTCATTGCAGCTGCTATATACTCTACTGTCTATCCTGTCTGGGGTTAGGGTTAGAACTCAGTAAACCCAGATCAATACTCAGACACACACACACATGTGCACGAACAGACATATAGCCATGCACACACGAATGCACACCAACATGAATGCACACACACATGCATACACATTAATGAGTGATAGATTGATTTCTGATCATTCACCAAGACACCCAGACTCAGATGAGACTTTTTACATTCTAACTCCAGGATTACTATTCGCAGAAGAGGGGAGATTCATCAGAATATCATCACACTTCAAGAGAGTCTCTGTTTCGTGAAACATTTCTTTAGAAGTCTCAGGCCCTCTCTGACACTCCACTCTCATTCTGTCTCAAGGGGGATTCCGCTGAAGTGTAAACACATCGCTAAGAGCAACCGTCTATGCCGGTCATCCCAAGTGATGACTGCCTGTCTGATAGACACACACACACTTGTCACACACACATGCTCACCTTCCCCCGGAAAAGTGTCTGGTGTTGTATCGAGTCCCAATGAGATACAACACACACGCTCTATTGGCCCCTCAGGAGTGTGAGGGCTTGTCGTGAAGGTCTTTGCGTGCAGGTGGTTTTCATGTTCATCCCTCTCGCTAGAGAGCTTCCTCACTCGAGGAAAGAGCAGGAAAGAAAANGGGGGGGGGGGGGGGGGGGGGCAGTGTGAGTGGAGGAGAGAAGGGGTGAGGATGATGAAGTTTTGGGGGGACTGTTGGATATTATAGTTCTGTACCATCAAGACATGTGGTGCAGAGTGTAAACATAGACTTTGTCTTCTCTCCTCTCGTGGTTCATTTCTGTTCAGAAGAGATGGACGAGCCTACTGGTCTTTACCACCTTGGGGCTGTTCTTAGTACAAGGGTGTGTGGGTGTTTCCGAGAGCGGGGCAGTGAGAGTGACGTGTGTACTGTATGCAAGTACATTTGTGTGTCTAAAGTGAGTGCATGTATGTCTGTGTTTGACTTTGTTTGAGCGAGAGACTCAGTGTGTGTGCGGCAGCACATCAGGCAGGGGTCCTGTTGCGTGTCCTCTCTCCTCTCCCAGCCTCTCACGCTATTCCAGTCCCCTGATCAGGAGCTCTGGTCTCCCTCTGAGAACACTACCCCTCCCTCTCTCCCCTCCTCACTCTCTTTCCCACCTTCCATTTCTCCTTATGTCAGGATGGCAGGGGAATAGAGACTGGAATAGATCCTGACATGGCTCTTTGCGTGACAAAGGCTGTAGATTGATCCATGCCTCTCCTTTCAGTGCACCGCGGCAGTAAACACCAAATAAACAACTACTGTATATCGGGGCATTTCAATTACTTGACGCCAGCCTCTTCTGGCAAGGATTATTTCTGCAGCAGCTAAGCTAGCTGACTAACTCTATGGAAGAAGTGTTAGTGTGGTCGGCCCTGTTTACTTTGATGGTTAATTATGTAGAACCTGCCAGAGCCACACAACTCTACAGAGCTCCACAGCGTTAGGGTGGTGTCTGTGTTTTCACTCTACCTACTGTGACTTTGGGTAGAAGTGAAGTGAACTTTCCCTGCCTGCCTGCTGCCTGGGAAACTTCTGGACTTTCTCTGAGTTGTAGTTGAGAGTTTATGACACCTGGAGGCAAAAGCTAAAGGGCAGGGGTCAGAGGTCATGGCATTGTCCGTTGTTTCAGCCCCAAACGCAAACAAACCAGTCATCACAATGCTTTCCTTCAGCCAATGAGCTGTGTATGGGTGTGAAAATTTAATACATGCTAGCTTCAGTCGACAGGTGTGAGGAGATGGCAATTCTGGCGCTGTGTGAGTGTGTGGGAGTGCGCGCACGTTTGCATTTGTGTGTGTGTGTGTGTGTGTGTGTGTGTGCATGCGTGTGTTACGCTTCGAACACACCAACAGTGGTTTGCGCAAAATAGTATGCAGCATCATCTGGATATGTACGCAACAAAAGTTCAACATTCACCTTCTGCTACCATTTCTGTCAAGCCATCTACGCACACAGTTTGACTCATAAGTTCCATAAATCCAATTTATGCACCACACCGAACACACTTCAACTGTTTCCGCACTGCAACTGTTTCCGCACTGCAACTGTTTCTGCAATGCAATGCTGCAAGGCAAATGCAGCGTTTCATTGGAAATGAATGTAATTCTGGTGTACCAAAATGCAATGACTCTGTCGGTGTGTTCGAAGCCTAAATGTTTGCTTGTGTGTGTGTGTCAGGGTTTCTGTTAGCCCGTAATATTTGGCTTTTGGCTGTTAACAAAATGTAAAAGTGGCACCAACTAATTGTCCGGGAGAAGAAAAACAAGCCCTTGCAAAATAATGATTTTTAGCTTATTCATTGATGGAAATACCAGTCGATGTAAATACATTTGACCGGTCATGCTTATCAGCGTATGGGTTAATTTGCATAATCTAGTGGAAGTAAATGTTGTATGTTGTTATGTATCTTATTTATCACACTCTCACAGCATACAGATACAGAGCCTTTGAGCGGAAAATATGCTAGTCAAGCCCAAACATTGCACAACAATTCTAAATGAAATCATGTGTTAAAAATAGTTTTTGGGCCACAATTAAAAATAACTACTATTTTTATTTCTCAACTGGTAATTGAAGTGCGCTTCCCATTCCCATGGGCAACGGAAGGCAGGTTTCATCAGCGCGTCACACACCACTTTGCAATGAGATGGAGGCACATGCCTCATAATTGTTATGAGGCATGTTTTACCTTGTATCAAAGTAGCCTAGGCAAATGCACATTCGCGTGTAGCCTACTGCCTTGTGCGCATTGCTGCACTAATAATGTTAAGAAATAATATTTATGATTTTAATCTAAACCTTCTAATCTGATGCATCAGATTCATTGCTTTTAAAAAAATGTTTTGTGTAGCCTAGGTCTACTGGTTGTATGAATTTAGGATCTATTGTCCCACAACTGTCCCATAGTCTGTTTGGGCAATTTCGTTCTCGACAAACTGACCAATAGAATAGGTCAAAATGTCTACTCCTAGTTGCGACTGTCAGTGAAAAGTAGGCCCAGCCAGGCATATCTCAATATTTCAAAATTCAATCGCGGTAACATAGTTTGGAAAGCAAATGGCTATTAATATAAAGAGAAGACAATGAAAATACTCTAATCTGTCTTTTAGTTATCCAAATTCTCTATTTAATCGAGCGAACAACAGTAGGCCTATAGCATATTTTATTGGCACCAGTAATAATTACAAAAGTATACAGCCATGTGGGAGCATCTGCCATATCCCCGGTGAGTGTGCACTGTGCATATTCACTCTATCATTGTTGGGTCCGTGCCACTTCAAAGTTTGTTTTTGGACAATAATTTCCTCTGCCATTTTAGATGGGCGTCAAATCCTATTTATGTCTCCCCTTCTCGTAGGCCTATTTTATGGACAATTATGTTTTTATTGATCTGTTTGTCAGTGATGTTTTTATTGATCTGTTTGTCAGTGTCAGCAGAGTAGGCTACCCTGTAATTTGTCGTATTAAAAAATATTCTGCTAATGTCTCCAGTCATATAAAGTGTTTTCCTGTGCAAAGAAAGAAGAAACGTATCTGATATAGCCTATTATCCCAGGCCTCTACGCCATACGTGCTCAGCCATGAATTTTATTTTATTTTTTGTGAACAACAATTGAGTTATATTACTAGCCTAAATTATGACTATCCAATTTTTTCATCACATTACGTATAGTAGTCTATCTTACACAAGTCTGCAAATGCGATGATTCATGGAATACTTTATTATAAAGGTGCATTTTTATGGTGAAAATGTGCTTCCCCAAACCTGAAACTCACGCGCTGCCTACAGTACGCATAGGCTGGTGATTTTGCAGTCCGTTACTCATCTTGTTGGCTGAGGAAAAGTAAATGTGGACAGTTATTCTAACATCTTCAAAGTGCGCGGTAAGGACACAGGTCATTGCATCCTCAACTTGATGTTCTGTTAAGATAATTATCATAATCTAAATTTGATTTCTGTCATTCTGAGCACCGTGGGTGGACACCCTAATCAGGTTACGCACCCAATGCATATGGGTCCAGTACATTTTTCAAATGTCCGGTAAATTAAAATGCTGCCAGTCAAATGTCTGGTTGCCACATTTTCATAATGGAAACCCTGGTGTGTGTGAGTGTATGGCCTTGCGCGCTTGTGTGTGTGTGTGTGTGTGTTAGCAGTCCCTGCCTGTGCTGTGTTGTGGTGAATATGTCTCCGTGTCTGTGTGAGATTAAGGATTGGACAGGCTGCTTAAACATAGGGTTGTGTTACTAAATTATACCGAGACTTGTGGGAAATCCAAGCCCCCACTTAAAGACGTTATCCTCTGTGTGAACCCTTGGCCCGTCCCTCCCGTCAACCACCCTTACTGCATCTCTATGGTGGTCACCGCAAAGGCAAGCAGAAAAGCCTCTATGTTTTAGGAAAATAATGCCAAAAGAGATTTGATGTTCATGCTTCTTAAAATAAATGTGTACTCCAAGTTAAATTGAGAGGAAGAGAACAGAAGATAGCTTAATTTAGTGTCATCTCATTATAGTGTGTTCTCTTGAGAACCCTCTCAACTAGTGTTGATTGTTTGTCTGTATTCAGAACTACATCAATTGTCACCTTAAGTCTGGATCACTGTTAATGCTACTGTATGGCCATATTTGCTACTCTGTATACCATGCACCATGACATCGCTCTGTTAGCTTATATTGCCTGCCTGTCTGTACCTTTGAGAATGAAACATCAGTTGAAAGACTGAAATGTCAGTTGAAAGAATTAAACATGCACTTCTTCTGCCTTTTCTGAGTATACAACATGAAACAATACTATATTGTATACTGTGGTAGGAAAACATAGTATTCACTGTAGTGTTTTTGCGGACTTCACTATAGTATTTACTGTAATATACTGTAGTATTTACTGTAGTGTTTTGGGGGACATTACTGTAGTAATAAAGTGTTTTTGTTTTATTATCTTTGACATAGAAGTGGGGGGTTTCTCCTTGAGGAAACCTACTGGAGAAATACTAAAATATCTAGTTTTCCATAACATGTAGGTTGGTTCTGAACAGAGTGTTCAGAGCTTCTACATACTTGGCATATACAGTACCAGTCAAAAGTTTGGACACACCTACTCATTCAAGGGTTTTACTTTATTTTAACTATTTTCTACATTGTAGAATCAAAACTATGAAATAACACATATGGTATCATGTAGTAACCAAAAAAGTGTTAAACAAATCAAAATATATTTGAGATTCTTCAAAGTAGCCCCCCTTTGCCTTGATGACAGCTTGGTATTCTCTCAACCAGTCTCATGAGGAATGCTTTTCCAACAGTCTTGAAGGAGTTCTCACATATGCTGAGCACTTGTTGGCTGCTTTTCCTTCACTCTGCGGTCCAACTCATCCCAAACCATCTCAATTGGGTTGAGGTCGGGTGATTGTGGAGGCCAGGTCATCTGATGCAGCACTCCATCACTCTCCTTCTTGGTCAAATAGCCATTACACAGCCTGGAGGTGTGTTGGGTCATTGTCCTGTTGAAAAACAAACGATAGTCCCACTAACGCAAACCAGATGGGATGGCGTATATCGCTGCAGAATGCTGTGGTAGCCATACTGGTTAAGTGTGCCTTGAATTCTAAATAAATCACTGACAGTGTCACCAGCAAAGCACCATCACACCTCCTCCTCCATGCATCACGGTGGGAACTACACATGCGGAGATCATCCGTTCACCTACTCTGCATCTCACAAAGACACTGCGGTTGGAACCAAAAATCTCAAATTTGGACTCATCAGACCAAGGGACAGATTTCCACCGGTCTAATGTCCATTGCTCGTGTTTCTTGGCCCAAGCAAGTCTCTTCTTCTTATTGGTGTCCTTTAGTAGTGGTTTCTTTGCAGCAATTCGACCATGAAGGCCTGATTCACGCAGTCTCTTCCGAACAGTTGATGTTGAGATGTGTCTGTTACTTGAACTCTGTGAAGCATTTATTTGGGCTGCAATTTTTAAGGCTGGTAACTCTAATGAAATTATCCTTTGCAGCAGAGGTAACTCTGGGTCTTCCTTTCCTGTGGCGGTCTTCATGAGAGCCAGTTTCATCATAGCGCTTGATGGTTTTTGCAACTGCACTTTAAGAAACTTTCAAAGGACTGTCGTTTCTCTTTGCTTATTTGAGCTGTTCATGACATAGCCCTATCTTCTGTGTACCACTCCTACCATGTCACAACACAACTGATTAGCTCAGTTGCTATGAAGCCCCTAAATAAGATCTGGTGCAACCAATTACCTTCAGAAGTCACATAATTAGTTAAATAAAGTCTACCCCTGTGCAATCTAAGTATCACATGATCTCAGTATATATACACCTGTTCTGAAAGGCCCCAGAGTCTGCAACACCACTAAGCAAGGGGAACCACCAAGCAAGTGGCACCATGAAGACCAAGGAGCTCTCCAAACAGGTCAGGGACACAGTTGTGGAGAAGTACAGATCAGGGTTGGGTTATAAAAAAATATCAGAAACTTTGAACATCCCACTGAGCACCATTAAATACATTATTAAAAAATGGAAAGAATATGGCACCACAACTAACCTGCCAAGAGAGGGCCGCCCACCAAAACTCACGGACCTGGCAAGGAGGGCATTAATCAGAGAGGCAACAAAGACAACCCTGAAGGAGCTGCAAAGCTCCACAGCGGAGATTGGAGTATCTGTCCATAGGGCCACTTTAAGCAGTACACTCCACAGAGCTGGGCTTTACAGAAGAGTGTCCAGAAAAAAGCCATTGCTTAAAGAAAGCCATTGCTTATTTTCTGGGCCTGAATGGGAGGCATTTTACTTTGGGCACGCCAGGCTCTCCAAAACGGTCAAGTTGTGCACTGATCCCCTAGAGGTTAAAGATTAAAATAAGCAAACACATTTGATGTTCGCCAAAAGGCATGTGGGAGACTCCCCAAACATATGGAAGAAGGTGCTCTGGTCAGATGAGACAAAAATGGAGCTTTTTGGCCATCAAGGAAAATGCTATGTCTGGCACAAACCCAACACCTCTCATCACCCCGAGAACACCATCCCCAGTGAAGCATGGTGGTGGCAGCATCATGCTGTGGGGATGTTTTTCATCGGCAGGGACTGGGAAACTGGTCAGAATTGAAGGAATGATGGATGGCGCTAAATACAGGGAAATTCTTGAAGGAAACCTGTTTCAGTCTTCCAGAGATTTGAGACTGGGACAGAGGTTCACCTTCCAGCAGGACAATGACCCTAAGCATACTGCTAAAGCAACACTTGAGTGGTTTAAGAGGAAACATTTAAATGGCCTAGTCAAAGCCCAGACCTCAGTCCAATTGAGAATCTGTGGTATGACTTAAAGATTGCTGTACACCAGCAGAACCCATCTGACTTGAAGGAGCTGGAGCAGTTTTACCTTGAAGAATGGGCAAAAATCCCAGTTGCTAGATGTGCCAAGCTTATAGAGACATATCAAATGATACAAACCCCCCAAAATTCTATTTTAATTCCAGGTTGTAAGGTAACAAGATAGGAAAAATGCCAAGGAGGGTGAATACTTTCGCATGCCACTGTACATGATTCCATATGTGTTTTTTCATAGTTTTGATGTCTTCAGTATTATTCTACAATGTAGAAAATAGAAAAGGATAACCCTTGAATGAGTAGGTGTGTCCAAACCTTTGCCTGGCACTGTAGGTTTCTCAATGACAGTTGTCTCAAATTGGGATATAAGGGAGGGGAATGGGCAGGGTATATGCAAATTAAATACTGTCGTTTTTGCACTATTTACTACAGTGTTTTTTTGTGGATAATACTATAGGAATTATTATAGTATTCTACAGTATACTACAAACTTCTATACTAAGTACTACACATGATCGAGGGATACTACATACAGTACAGTGTGTAGTATAGTATTCTATAGTATACTATAGTTTACTACAGAATTCTATCAGGTTTCAGGTAAGACCCAGATGCAGACACGTAGAATAAACAATGGTTTAATAGTCCAAGGGGCAGACAAGAGACAGGTCAAGGCAGGCAGGGGTCAATAATCCAGAGATGGGGAAAGGGTACAGGTTGTCAGGCAGGGTCAGGGGCAGGCAGAGTGGTCAGGCAGGCGGGTACAGAGACGGGACAGGCGAGGGTCAAAACTAGGAGGGCGAGAAAAAGAGAGGCAGGGAAAAAACAGGAGCTGACAGGACAAACGCTGGTAAGCTTGACAAACAAGGCAAACTGGCAACAGACAGAGAACACAGATATAAATACACAAGGGATCATGGGAAAGGTGGGCGACACCTGGAGGGGGGTGACAAAGACAGGTGAAACAGATCAGGGCGTGACAATTCTATTGTAAGTACTGTAGTATTATATAGTAAACTTTAGTATTTTTTATGTGGGTATGGGGTGGGTGAAGAGGAACTTTCGCCTCACATCTGTTGAATTTTTGCTAAAAAGGCAGCTTGTGGTTTAATACATAATGTTAGTTAGTCTACCCCTGAAGAATAGTACATGCTTGTTTTCAATTGTGAAAAAAATTAATTAGGTAGGGTGCTAACTGCTCAATCACTTAATCACTACATCAGTGTTTCCCAAACTCAGCTTTGATTATTTGAATCAGATGTGTAATGCTAGGGCAAGAAGGACCGAGTTTGGGAGAGCTTGCACTAAATCAATCAATACTACAATCAATTTCCCAGATGAGGCACCATAGTCAAAACCCGGGTGAAGTGAGGACACCACAACGAACAGATTAGAATCTGATTGGTGGCCGGAGTCCTACCCATATGGTGTGTCTGATGCTGCCTCTCATCTGGGGTCTTTTTGAACCAAAGGGTCTGCAAATAAGTAATCCAAGGTCAATTCATATCGCTTAGTAATGAGGGTCTGTAGGTTTAACATGGGGATGAATTACCCTAACCCAGGCGGATGAACTATCCTTACCCTATAGGCAGATAAAAAATCCTAATCCTAACCCAGGCAGATGAACCATCGCTTATCCTAACCCAGGCAGATGTACACTATCCTAACCCTAACCCAGGTAGATGGATAACCGTAACCCAGGCAGATGAATAACCCTAATATAGCTTGGTGATTATCTAGCGTCATTGGCAGATAATGTTGCTTATTTTAACCCCAAAAGTTAAATACAAGTAATTTATCTTATTTCAAGATATCTTACCTTAATCGTATTCTTAAGGTAAAAGATACATATACTGGATGATTTACCAACAATAACGAGACAGCCTACGGGGAGGAGATGAGGGCCCTGGGAATGTGGTGCCAGAAAAATAACCTCTCACTCAATGTCAACAAAACAAAGGAGCTGATCGTGGACTTCAGGAAACAGCAGAGGGAGCACCCCCCTATCCACATCGATCTGACCGAAGTGGAGAAGTTGGGAAGCTTCAAGTTCCTCGGCATACACATCACTGACAAACTGAAATGGTCCACCCACACAGACAGTGTGGTGAAGAAGGCGCAACAGCGCCTCTTCAACCACAGGAGGCTGAAGAACTTTGGCTTGGCACCTAAAACCCTCACAAACTTTTACAGATTAACAATTGAGAGCATCCTGTCGGAATGTATCACCGCCTGGTACGGCAACTGCACCACCCGGAGCCGCAGGGCTCTCCAGAGGGTGATGGCGTCTGCCCAATGCATCACCGGGGTCAAACTACCTGCCCTCCAGGACACCTTCAGCACCCAATGTCACAGGAACACCAAAAAGATAATCAAGGACAACAACCAACCAAGCCACTGCCTGTTCACCCCGCTATCATCCAGAAGGCGAGGTCAGTACAGTACAGGTGCATTTCCTCTGTGGAAAGGGTTCTACATGGAACTCAAAAGTGTTCTACCTGAAACCAAAAGGGTTATTCCTGGAACCAAAAAGGTTCTGATATGGGGACAGCCGAAGAACCCTTTTAGGTTCTAGATAGCACCTTTTTTTCAAAGAGTGTGTGTGTGGGTGCATGTGCACGTGTGTATGCTGGTGGTGCCTGTGTTGTGGTAAGATAAGCAGATAAGGCCAGGCTATTACAGTATTACATTCTATTGATATTTTTCTCTCTCCCTTCAACACCCATCGATCCACCGCATCTCCTGATCCCATCAAATTCAACAGGCTCAAAGTGATGGGGCAACTTACTAGTGTGTGTGCGTTCGAGTCTCACGTTCATGCACTATGTGCATGCGTGTGTGTGTGAGTGTCTGTGTTCATGTTCATGTACAGTATGTGTGTGTGTGTACATGTGTGTGAGTGTGTTACTGACCACTGTGGCAGTGATGCAATGCAATCACTCCTCTCTCTCATCCATAAGCACTCAATAATTCAATAGTTCTAATGCCCCAGGCTCTATAGAAACCATATAGTAATTAACTTACCACAGGTAGCATGTACGGAATGATTCACTTACTACAGGTAGCATACACTGGACGATTCACTTACTACAGGTAGCATATACTGGACGATTCACTTACTACAGGTAGCATATACTGGACGATTCACTTACTACAGGTAGCATATACTGGACGATTCACTTACTACAGGTAGCATATACTGGACGATTCACTTACTAAAGGTAGCATATACTGGACGATTCACTTACTACAGGTAGCATATACTGGATTATTCACTTACTACAGGTAGCATATACTGAACGAGTCACTTACTACAGGTAGCATATACTGGATGATTCCCTTACTACAGGTAGCATATACTGGATGATTCCCTTACTACAGGTAGAATATACTGGATGATTCCCTTACTAGAGGTAGAATATACTGGGTGATTCACTTACTACAGGTAGCATATACTGGCTGATTCACTTACTACAGGTAGCATGTACTGGATGCATGTGAATCCCTCTCTCTACAGGTAATGTGGGCCTCTCATGCTAATAAGCTACGTGATGGATGGCTAATATGGAAAATCCAATAGCTAAAAGTCTCCAGCTACTGTAATGTAGTATCGACTGAATGAGCTCTGGGTGGATGATGGATCATGATAAACACCTACAGTTTTCTTGCATAGTCTACAGGCCATAGCCACATGAAAAATGTGCAACACAACAGACACAACATCAACAATGCTTTGAGCATCAGATGTGTGGGTGTGTGTGTGCATGATTGCGTGCATGCGTACATTATGGCCTGCATAAGTCAAAGCAGCTAGCATGGCACTGAGAATGTGCTTTCTATATCCATTAGTGTCCAGACATCTGTGTCCTTTGCAATGTTTGAATCCTTCTCGACTGTAATGTGTGGATTCAAATAAAGTATTTACTACGTTTGTATGCGTGTGAGCGAGCGTCTGTGCGTCTTTGCACACACATGTGTTTTAAAGAGGAGCAGACAGGATAATGACTCCATTGCAGGGCTTAGGGCAGCTCAGCAGCCACCTTAATACTATCTGCAGCCCAGCCTGGCTTAGCCCAGACTCCACAAGCTTACCACAGTACAACACATGGTCTACTAATCACAGCAACGAAGGGTTAATCATCTCTACTCAAGATATACTGCACAAGGAGAAGTAGAAAGGGAAGGAGGGAGTAAAGAGAGAGGGATGGAAGGAGGGTGGAGGGACCGGAAAGGGAAGAAGGAAGAGAGGGGTATAGGGAAAGATTAAGGAAGGAGGGAGAGGAGAGGGATGTACGGGGAGAGGGGTATAGGGAAATATTAAGGAAGGAGGGAGAGAGGAGAGGGATGTAGGGGGAGAGGGGTATAGGGAAATATTAAGGGAGGAGGGAGAGAGGAGAGGGATGTAGGAAGAGGGAGTGAGAGAAGGAAAGGAGGACGCGGGGGCGGTGTCTTCCTGACAACAAGACAGACGGGATCCTGGGAGATATCTGGGGAATCACTGTAGTGATGATGTTGAACTTACCACCCCGTGGTGGTAATGATGTCGTGGCGAAGGCGCCCGCTATGCGCTAACAAATTAGACTTGTTTTAAACGCAGGGGAGCCATCCAACAGGAGATATGAATATTCCCAGAGGGGAAACACACTCCTCATCCCAACCACAGTCCTCCCCCTGTGCTCTCCAGGGCCCCTGGTTGGAAGGTGAATGACGAGGGACGGTCTCTCTCTCATAAGGCCTGGCTGTGGATGGATGTCCTTTTGTTCCTCCGATAGACACTTGATTTTTAAAGTCTCAAGAGGGTGTTTGTGGGGGGGTTGAGTGTGTGCATGCATGACTGTGCGACACACACACTCATGACCCATCCGTGCTCTTTCCCCCCTCCGCCCCCTTACCACTGCCTTCAATCACCTCTTCCCTCACTCTATCCATCACTCCATCCCTCTCTCCCTGGATCAAACACAAAGAAATGTCAGCTAGCAAGCTGGAAGGAAGGAGGGAGGTGGAGGTTGTGTGCTCCACTCAGCTCTGACAACATAGGTACTGAAGTTACCAGGTACAGAGAGAGGGAGCTATGAAGAAATTAATGTGGCATTTACATACAGATTCAGTCAGAACTCACTTTGTCCTTCTGGCCCTGTTAGTGTTCTAGACAAGACTAGCTCTCTACAGATTAACTCATTTACAATAAACCCAGTCTGGATTGGCCAGTCACTATCCACAGACAGAGCTGTACTGGCTGACTGGGGCTTCTCCCTGGAGGCTCTCTACATGCGGAAGCATCATGCAGACAGTGGCTGCATCCAAATTGGCATCTTATTACCTATTTTATTTAACTACGTAAGTCAGTTAAGAACAAATTCTTATTTAAATGACGGCCTACCCTAGCCAAACCTGGACAACACTGGGCCAATTGTGCGCCGCCCTATGGGACTCCCAATCACGGACAGCTGTGATACAGGGACTGTGGTGACACCTCTTGCACTGAGATGCAGTGCCTTAGACCGCTGCGCCACTCGGAAGCCCTGTACAGTGCACTATTTTTCAACAGAGCCCTATGGGCTGTTTTTGAATGTACCCAGTGTGTTTCCAGTCCAGGGCAGCTAGCTCTGCACTTCAAATCAAAGTGTATTGGTCACATACACAGTTGCAGCGAAATGATTGTGTTTCTAGCTCCAGCAGTGCAGTAATTGGTGTCATTCTGGCTTAAGAAGTAGTAGAGACGTTCATTAACCCTCTTAGATTTAGAGGTTATACGCCTCTAAGCCAGTTACTAAGACTGTGTGTGTGTGAGAGAGAGAGAAAGAGAGAGAGAGAAATGGTCTGCAACAAGAGTATTTTTTACTTATTTTGTACATAATGCTGCTGCTACCGTCTCTTATGACCGTAAATAATATTTTTTTTCCATTAACAAGTCCGACGAACCCGATGTGAATGACATACTGCTTTCCCGGGAACATTTGCGTGAAGAGAAGGCGGAGAAAAAGGGTCCGGAGGGCGGTCTTCCTTCTGAGAATTCGTAGGCGATCGAATAAACCCACACTGCCTTCCATTCTGCTAGCAAACGTGCAATCTTTGGAAAATAAAAAACGATGACCTACGCGGAAGATTAAACTACCAATGGGACATTCAAAACTGTAATATCTTATGCTTCATGGAGTCGTAGCTGAACGACGACATTATCAACATACAGCTGGATGGTTATACGCTGTATCGGCAGGATAGAAGAGCAGTGTCTGGTAAGACAAGGGGCAGCGGACTATGTATTTTTGTAAATAACAGCTGGTGCACGATATCTAAGGAAGTCTTGAGGTTTTGCTCGCCTGAGGTAGAGTATCTCATGATAAGCTGTAGACCACACTAACTACCTAGAGAGTTTTCATCTGTATTTTTCGTAGCTGTCTACATACCACCACAGACTGATGCTGGCACTAAGACCACACTCAATGAACTGTATTCCGCCATAAGCAAACATGAAAACGCGCTCCTAGTGGCCAGGGATTTTAACGCAGGGAAACTTAAAATCGGTCTTACCAAATTTCTATCAGGATGTTAAATGTGCAACCAGAGGGAAAATAACTTTGGACCACCTTTACTCCACACACAGAGACACATACAAAGCTCTCCCTCGCCCTCCTTTTTGGCAAATCTGACCATAATTCTATCCTCCTGATTCCGGCTTACAAGCAAAGATTTAACTTCTTAGGGATCACTGCACAACTTGACCGTTTTGGAGAGCCTGGCGTGCCCAAAGTAAAATGCCTCCCATTCAGGCCCAGAAAATAGGATATGCACATATTTGGTACCATTGGATAGGAAACACTCTGAATTTTGTAAAACTGTTAACCATTTGTCTGTGAGTAAAACAGAACGGATATGGCAGGCAAAACCCCGAGGAATTTCTGTCCTGGAGAAAGTGGTTTTCACAGAGTGCCTCATTTGGAACCCCTCCCTCATGAAAATGCCCATAAAAGGGCATATGAATGCAGTACCTATCGCTTCCTCTGGATGTCCTTTGTCTCTAGAAAGGGGTTTCATGCTGTTCAGATGAGTTAGAACAGAGAAGAAGAGAGAATCAGGAAGTGCCTCTTTGGAAGACTATAGGACTGGGCACGCGCTCTCGCCAAGCGCGCACTGTGTTTCCCTCGGTCTGTAGAGCTCAGTTTATATTCCGGTTGATTTATAATAGTAAATATACGTAAAAGTGTTCCTAAGGATACATTTAAAANTGTTCTTGGACAAGTTTATAGGTATAAGATGAACGAGTTCGCGCCACGTTTCAATGGACTAGTGGAGGCTGTCGTTTCTGACTATGACGCGTGAACCAAATGGAGATTTATGGATATAATACATGACTTTTTCTAACAAAAGAACCATGGATTGTCTTCGTTGGACACTTAGGATGACCTCAGCAGAAGTTCTTCAACAGGTAATTGATTTGTTTTTGCTGTGAAATGTGTTATGTGTGTGCCACGCTGGCTAATGAATTCATGGCTATGAGAAAGTATGTGAGGTGCTGTCCTCAAACAATCAAATGTAGTGCTTTCGCCGTAAAGCCTTTTTGAAATCTGACAACGCTGTGATATTGCCAAGAAACAGAGCTTTTGATGAGTATGAAACACTTGTATATTGGTGGATTTTTAATAATTCAACTTTGGGATTTTGAATTTGGCGCTTTACATTTTACCTGGTGGTGTCTGGAGTGGGGCGCTAGCGCCCCAGCAATCCCCAAGAGGTTAAGCAGGAAGCACCAGTGACTCGATCAATAAAAAAGTGGTCAGATGAAGTAGCTGCTAAACTACAGGACTGTTTTGCTAGCACAGACTGGAATATGTTCCGGGATTCCTCTGATGGCATTGAGGTGTACACCACATCAGTCATTAGCGTCGTCAATAAGTGCATCGATAATGTCGTCCCCACAGTGACCGTACGTACATACCCCAACCAGAAGCCATGGATTACAGGCAACATCCACACTGAGCTAAAGGCTAGAGCTTCCGCTTTCAAGGACCGGGACTCTTATCCAGAAGCTTATAAGAAATCCCGCTATGCCTTCCGACGAACCATCAAACAGGCAAAGCATCAATACAGGACTAAGATCGAATCGTATTACACTGGCTCTGACGCTCGTCGGATGTGGTACGGCTTGCTAACCATTACAGACTACAAAGTGAAGCACAGCCGAGAGCTGCCCAGTGACACAAGCCTACCAGACGAGTTAAACTACTTCTATACTCACTTCGAGGCAAATAACACAAACATGCATGAGAGCACCAGCTGTTCCGGAAGACTGTGTGATCACGCTCTCCGCAGCCGATGTGAGTAAGACCTTTAAACAGGTCAACATTCAACAAGGCCTCAGGGCCAGACCGATTACCAGGACGTGTACCGCGAGGATGAGCTGACCAACTGGCAAGTGTCTTCACTGACATTTTCAACCTCTCCCTGTCTGAGTCTGTAATACCAACATGTTTTAAGCAGACCGCCATAGTCCCTGTGCCCAAGAACACTAAGGTAACCTGCCTAAATGACTACCAACCCGTAGCCCTCACGTCTGTAGCCATGAAGTGCTTTGAAAGGCTGGTCATGGCTCACATCAACACCATTATCCCAGAAACCCTGGACCCACTACAATTTGCATACCGCCCTAACAGATCCACAGATGATAAAATCTCTATTGCACTCCACACTGCCCTTTACCACCTGGAAAAAATAAATACCTATGTGAGAATGCTATTCATTGACTACAGCTCAGCTTCATTACCTTAGTGCCCTCTAAGCTCATCAATAAGCTAAGGACCCTGGGACTAAATACCTCCATCTGCAACTGGATCCTGGACTTCTGACAGGCCGCCCCCAGCTGGTAAGGGTAGGTAACAACACATCCGCCATGCTGATCCTCAACACAGGAGCCCCTCAGGGGTGCGTGCTCAGTCCCCTCCTGCACTCATGACTGCACGTCCAGGCACGACTCCAACACCATCAGTAAGTTTGCCGATGACACAACAGTGATAGGCCTGATCACCGACATTAACGAGACACCCTATAGGGAGGTGGTCAGAGACCTGGCCGTGTGGTGCCTGGACAACAACCTCTTCCTCAACGTGAACAAGACAAAGGAGATGATTGTGGACCACAGGAAAAAGAGGACCGAGCACGCCCCCATTCTCATCGACGGGGCTGTAGTCAAGCAGGTTGAGAGCTTCAAGTTCCTTTGTGTCCACATCACCAACACACCAACATAGTTGTGAAGAGGGCACGACAAAACGTATTCCCCCTCAGGATACTGAAAAGATTTGGCATGTGTCCTCAGATCCTCAAAGGTTCTACAGCTGCACCATCGAGAGCATCCTGACTGGTTGCATCACTGCCTGGTGTGGCAACTGCTCGGCCTCCGACCGCAAGGCACTACAGAGGGTAGTGCATATTGCCCAGTACATCACTGGGGCAAAGCTTCCTGCCATCCAGGACCTCTATACTAGGCGGTGTCAGAGGAAGGCCCTAAAAATTGTCATAGACTCCAGCCACCCTAGTCATAGATTGTTCTCTCTGCTACCGAACGGCAAGCGGTACCGGAACGCCAAGTCTATGTCCAAGAGGCTTCTAAACAGCTTCTACCCCTAAGCCATAAGACTCCTGGACATCTAATAAAATGGCTAACCAGACTATTTGCATTGCCCCCCCCCCACCTCTTTTACATCGCTGCTACACTGTTATCATCTATGCATAGTCACTTTAATAACTCTACCTACATGTACATACAGTGGGGCAAAAAAGTATTTAGTCAGCCACCAATTGTGCAAGTTCTCCAACTTAAAAAGATGAGAGAGGCCTGTAATTTTCATCATAGGTACACTTCAACTATGACAGACGAAATGAGAAAAAGAAATCCAGAAAATCACATTGTAGGATTTTTAATTTATTTATTTGCAAATTATGGTGGAAAATAAGTATTTGGTCA
>QNTS01000532.1:352280-512221 GCA_003317085.1 Hucho hucho | reverse complement strand
CAGATTCAGTCTTCCCAACCTGGTGCAGGTCTACAATTTTGTTTCTGGTGTCCTTTGACAGCTCTTTGGTCTTGGCCATAGTGGAGTTTGGAGTGTGACTGTTTGAGGTTGTGGACAGGTGTCTTTTATACTGATAACAAGTTCAAACAGGTGCCATTAATACAGGTAACGAGTGGAGGACAGAGGAGCCTCTTAAAGAAGAAGTTACAGGTCTGTGAGAGCCAGAAATCTTGCTTGTTTGTATATGACCAAATACTTATTTTCCACCATAATTTGCAAATAAATTCATAAAAAATCCTACAATGTGATTTTCTGGATTTTTTTCCCTAATTTTGTCTGTCATAGTTGAAGTGTACCTATGATGAAAATTACAGGCCTCTCTCATCTTTTTAAGTGAGAGAACTTGCACAATTGGTGGCTGACTAAATACTTTTTTGCCCCACTGTATTACCTCAATTACCTCTACTAACCGGTGCCCCCGCACATTGAGTCTGTACCGGTACCCCCCTGTATATAGTCTCGCTATTGTTATTTTACTGCTGTTCTTTAATTACTTCTTACTTTTATTTCTTATTCTTATTCATATTTTTTTTTTAATAATTAAACTGCTTTGTTGGTTAGGGGCTCGTAAGGAAGCATTTCACTGTAAGGTCTACACCTGTTGTATTCGGCGCATGTGACTAATATAATTTGATTTGAGAGAGATATAGAGAAAGAGAGAGAGAGACTCTGTAATGCTCTAGTACAGAGTGTGCTCGTCTTTCTCTCCAACATACAGTACCAGTCAAAAGTTTGAACACACATACTCATTCAAGGGTTTTTCTTTATTTTTACTATTTTCTACATTGTTGAATAATAGTGAAGACATCAAAACTATGAAATAACACATATGGAATTATCTTGAAACCAAAAGTGTTAAACAAATCAAAATATATTTTGTTATTTGAAATTCTTCAAAGTAGCCCCCCTTTGCCTTGATGACAGCTTTGCACACTCTTGGTATTTTCTCAACCAGCTTCACCTGGAATGCTTTTCCAAAAGTCTTGAAGGAGTTCCCTCATATGCTGAGCACTTGTTGGCTGCTTTTCCTTCACTCTGCGGTCCAACTCATCCCAAACCATCTCAATTGGGTTGAGGTCGGGTGATTGTGAAGGCCAGGTCATCTGATGCAGCACTCCATCACTCTCCTTCTTGGTCAAATAGCCCTTACACAGCCTGGAGGTGTGTTGGGTCATTGTCCTGTTGAAAAATAGATGATAGTCCCACTAAGTGTAAACCAGATGGGATGGCGTATCACTGCAGAATGATGTGGTAGCCATGCTGGTTATGTGTGCCTTGAATTCGAAATAAATCACTGACAGTGTCAACATCAAAGCACCATCACACCTCCTCCTCCATGCTTCACGGAGGGAATCATGCATGGAGATTATCCGTTCACCTACTCTGCATCTCACAAAGACACAGCGGTTGGAACCAAAAATCTCCACATGGACAGATTACCACCGGTCTAATGTCCATTGCTCGTGTTTCTTGGCCCAAGCAAGTCTCTTCTTCTTATTGGTGTCCTTTAGTAGTGGTTTCTTTGCAGCAGTTCGACCATGATTCACGCAGTCTCCTTTGAACCGTTGATGTTGAGATGTGTCTGTTGCTTGAACTCTGTGAAGCATACATTTGGGCTGCAATTTCTGAGGCTGGTAACTCTAACGAACTTATCCTCTGCAGCAGAGGTAACTCTGGGTCTTCCTTTCCTGTGGCGGTCCTCATGAGAGCCAGTTTCATCATAGCGCTTGATAGTTTTTGCGACTGCACTTGAAGAAACTTTCAAAGTTCTTGAAATGTTCCGCATTGACTAACCTTAATGTCTTAAAGTAAAGATGGACTGTCATTTCTCTTCACTTATTTAATATGTTTTTGCCATAATATGGACTTGGTCTTTTACCAAATATGGTTATATTCTGTATACCACAGCTACCTTGTCACAACACAACTGATTGGCTCAAACACATTAAGAAGTATATCAATTCTACAAATAACTTTTAACAAGGCACACCTGTTAATTGAAATGCATTCCAGGTGACTACCTCATTAAGCTTGTTGAGAGAATGCCAAGAGTGTGCAAATCTGTCATCAAGGCAAAGGGAGGCTACATTGAAGAATCTCAAATATAAAATATTTGTAGGTTTTTTAACACTTTTTGGTTACTACATGATTCCATATGTGATATTTCATAGTTTTGATGTCTTCACTGTTATTCTACAATGTAGAAAACAGTACAAATAAAGAGAAACCCTGGAATGAGTAGGTGTGTCCAAACTTGACTGGTACTGTACATATTCATTGGAGTGTGTCAGGGCGCCTTGTTCACGGCATTCTGATCTTTCTGCTAAGCCACCACGCCTGTGTAATAACTGTTTTCACCTGTATTCTTACACTTTGTACTTCAAAGTGAATCTCAGTTTTGTTAATAATAAACTCACGAAAAACTATTATATTTATCATAGTGATTCAGGAGTAACATTGAAACAGAATAATATGCCCCACCAACATTAGACAAATATTTACAAAACCCACAAATTGGTAAAATAAGTAAATGAAATCAATGATGAGAGAATAGTCATATCAATTGATAACTAAAATAGCAGTGCAGATGGCACTATTGTCAAGAGGTGTACTATAGGTTATGAATGTGTATGGGAATATCACAATGTGAGTTGTTCCAAAAACACATTTTTACATGTGAAGTGTCACATGTGAAGTCTTCCAAAAACATGTTTTCACATGATTTCATTGGAAACACTTATCTTCCTCTATCTTTTTACTACAAATATGAAATTGAAAAATGTTGACCTTTCCCTTTAATGCTCTCGGGATTTAAACTTGCAACCTTTTGGTCTGGAGTACGTTAATGTCTCAGCAGTGCCACCAGATACTTGTTTGTTACCAAGAACATACATCTACACATAAGATATCTTCAGAGGTACTCATAGGAATTAACATGGTACTGGTCAGTACCTTTTAGGGTAGATGTGCTAATAATCTAGCATATTGGTATATTTTTCTACACAATATATTAAATATAAGGTACAATCATTACTGCACTTTGAAATGTAGGTTGGGGCAATGTGCTGACTCGGGCTCATTAGCATATTAGGGGCATGGTGTAAAATATGTTGTATTTGTGCCAACCATCAGTGAAAATGTACGAGTTTAAGTTGCACCTCTTTTGACAATGTCAGTTCTGCAATCTTTGTAGGAACGTATGGCTCTCAAGTGTTGCACTTACTGTGCATTTTTAAGTAGCGTAATGACAGCTGGTTCACAGGAAGTTAATGTTTAATTTTCAATAACTTATTGTCAACTAGCTGCAAGTTAGTTATTGCAGTGGCGTGTTTTCATGGTTGCCAAGGCAAGCCAGGCCGTCTGATGCTGTCTGGTCCAAACGGGTTTGACATTGTTGCCGCCCGTAGCATTTGTCCTCCCTTAGTCAATCTGCGTTGAGTTGAGTTAAACTGAGTGAGCTCAGTTTGTGAATGGTGCTGGCACACCAAAAAAAAGTGTCAAGGGAAGCCAGCTTGGATTTTGGCATCACTCCTATCAAATCACATTGAGAGCAAACGTCATTGACAGAAACAACTTCAATTGTTGCATCTCATTGTGTTGTTGTCCTCCACTGGCTAGCTAGATAGTCACTTCCCAAGTGATTTTACCTACGCACTGCTACTGGGTTATTGTAAATTTCACAGTAACTTACTGTAGCTGATCTGTCACATTCACTGACCTGACGGTGTGGCAGGAAAGTGAGTATTACAATTACATGGTGACTAATGAAACATTGCATGGCTCTTTGGTATCACATGCACTTATGTCATCTTTTAACAATGCTGCAGAACTGACAGTGTACAAGCTTAGTATTTATGAACAGAATACAACAGATCACATTAACTGGAATGTCATTCCCTCTCATGGGAAACCAAAAAGAGCTAGCTTAAAGCCACTCCTCTAATAAGCCACTCCTGCAATATTCTGATAGGCTTCAGCTGCTACTGTATGCTGCCAAATAGCAATTAATGTTGCATGTTGTCAACAGAAGAGTCAGTGAAGCCACAGTAGGTTACTGGTATGTATTGCTTCACTCTTAGAAAATAAATTGCTATCTCGACCCTAAAAGGGTTCCCCGGCTGTCCCCATCGGAGAACCCTTTGAAGAACCCTTTTTGGTTCCAGGTACAACACTTTTGGCTCCAGGTAGAACTCTTTGAGGTAGAAACATTTCCCATTATACCTACAAGGTACCAAACTGTACCATGTGAGTTCATGTACAGTTGAAGTCAGAAGTTTACATACACTTAGGTTGGAGTCATTAAAACTCGTTTTTCAACCACTCCACAAATTTCTTGTTAACAAACTATAGTTTTGGCAAGTTGGTTAGGACATCTACTTTGTGCATGACACAAGTAGTTTTTCCAACAATTGTTGACAGACAGATTATTTCACTTATAATTCACTGAATCACAGTTCCAGTGGGTCAGAAGTGTACATACACTAAGTTGACTGTGCCTTTAAACAGCTTGGAAAATTCCATAAAATGATGTCATGGCTTTAGAAGCTAATTTACATAATTTAAGTCAATTGGAGGTGTACCTGTGTATGTATTTCAAGGCCTACCTTCAAACTCAGTGCCTCTTTGTATGTAAATGTGCAGTGTAGCCTTGACTTGTTTGTGGTCAAGGGATCAGCACTGTACCCTAACATTACCCTTATTCTTTGAGACTGTGTTAATACATGTTCTAAACAATAAGTATGAACCTGGTGGCACTGCAGAAACATTGATGCACTCAAGGTTGCAAGTTCAAATCCCGAAAGCATTCATGTATGCTGTATGTCAAGTGTCCTTGAGCACTGCTAGTTTTACGTTGACGTAACGTTGGTAGTGATAATTGGACAATTATTTACTTTATTCTGTGTAGCTTTTAGAAAAGTGCAGGAATGTATTCTTGCCAATAAGTCTGTAGTCACATCTCTTTTATGCTCACAGACTGGTGGTGTAGCAGGACAAGTTGCTAGCAACCAAGAGGTTTTAAGTTCAAATCCCAGTTAAGGCTGAGTCTCAAGTGTGGTAACAGGACAAAATAATGAAAGTTTTTTTTTTTACATGAATTGAAATCAAAATACAGCAGCATACTGTCATTTTATAGAAATAACACCTTCAAGTTGTTGTATATACTTTAAGCAAAGTGCAAACATTTATTATCGGCAATATACATGTATGTTAAGCAATCTCCATTATGTCAACAGACCTAGTAGTGACACGGCAGGAACTTCAGGTACCTAGCAACCACAAGGTTGTGAGTTCAAATCAAAAGAGAGGTTCAGTCCCAAGTAATCCAGGGTACCATGACACAACATTCTGTTCTTGGGGATGTCCTGGAAAAAAATGGGAACTATATAAAACCCTGCAGTGAACTATGACTACTTAAGTAATGTCAATTATGCATTTTAAAGTAAAATATTCTCAATCACATGTGATCACATGAGATCACGTGAAATTCATTTGGTTTTTCCATAAGGACCAGGCAGACAGGCCTTATTGTCCTTTTTATAGTCGTATTGATCCAGCCTGCAGCACACCACTGCATTCTACACCGAGCCCATCACTCACTGTTTAAAAAGCAAGAAGGTAATGATAAGAAAGGGGATTGGAGGGTGGATATGAATGATCTGTATAGGGAGACAGAGATAAAAAGAGAGCGAGAGAGAGATGGGAATGTGTTGTAGCTAGCTCATTCCAAAATCATGGGCATTAATATGGAGTTGGTCCCCCTTTGCTGCTATAACAGCCTCCACACTTTTTTTTTTTCACTCGATGTTGGAACATTGCTGCGGGGACTTGCTTCCATTCAGCCACAAGAGCATTAGTGAAGTCGGGCAATGATGTTGGGCAATTAGCCCTGACTCGCAGTCGGCATTCTAATTCATCCCAAAGGTGTTCGATGGGGTAGAGGTCAGGCCAGTCAAGTTCTTCCACACCAAACTCGACAAACAATTTCTGTATGGACCTCGCGCTGTGCAGGGGGCATTGTCATGTTGAAACAGGTAAGGGCCTTTCCCAAACTGTTTCCACAAAGTTGGAAGCACAGAATAATCTAGAGTGTAATTGAATGCTGTAGCGTTAAGATTTCCCTTCACTGGAACTAAGGGACCTAGCCCAAACCATGAAGAACAGCCCCAGATCATTATTTCTCCTCCACCAAACTTTACAGTTGGCACAATGCATTCGGGGAGGAAGCGTTCTCCGGGCATCCGACAATCCCAGATTCATCTGTCGGACTGCCAGACGGTGAAGTGGGATTAGAGAAAGTATTTCCACTGCTCTAAAGTCCAATGGCGGCGAGCTTTACACCACTCCAGCCGATGCTTGGCATAGTACATGGTGATCTTAGGCTTGTTTCCGGCTCCTCGGCCATGGAAACCCATTTCATGAAGCTCCCGACAAACTGTTATTGTGCTGATGTTGCTTCCAAAGGCAGTTTGGAACCCGACAGTGAGTGTTGCAATTGAGGACAGTTGATTTTTACGTGTTACAGCACTCGGCCGTCCCGTTCTGTGAGTTTGTGTGGCCAACCACTTCACTGCTGAGCCGTTGTTTATCCTAGATGTTGCCACTTCACAATAGCAGCACTTACAGTTGACTGGGGCAGCTCTAGCAGGACAGAAATGTTATGAACTGACTTGTTGGAAAGGTGCATCCTATGACGGTGCCACGTTGAAAGTCACTGAGCTTTTCAGTAAGGCCATTCTACTGCCAATGTTTGTCTATGGAGATTGCATGTATTTAAGCTTATACACCTGTCAGCAACGGGTGTGGTTGAAATACCCGTATCCACAAACATACTTTTGTATACATAGTGTAGCTGGCTTGGTGCTTGTTGCATAGTAGTTTGGAGCTATAGTTCTGTGAGTTCTGTGTGAGGTATTCTGTTTGTGTGGGCCAGTTCCCCTGTCTAGCCCCCCTACAGCTAGAGATTGGGAGGAGGCTGATGGCTGATGTACCTCTGGTTCTGTCCCTCCCAGGGTACCCATATATCCCTACTGTCTGACACGACAGGGCATGGAGCAGGGCATAGAACAGCACGCTATGGTACAGACCTAACTCAGCCCTCTGTCAGGGCTCAGTCTGGATGGGCACAGAGACTAAAGTACCCTGGCAGCCTCTGCTCTGTTCTGCTGTGGTCTCTTGACTAATGGAATTGAGATGGGAGGAGAGGAGAGGCTGGATTCTCTTGTTCCATATACGTCTCTTTTCCTTTTGCTCTTACAATTTCTCTCAATCTGTTTTTGCTCTTTCTGATTCCTTCTATTTGTCTGTCTATCCCTCTTTCTTTCTCTCTCCCACCTCTCTTTCTCTTGATCGCTCTATCTCTGCTTTTCCCTTTGTCAAATGTGTGCGTGCATGTCTGGGGTAAAGGCAGTGTTCGCCGTCCTCTTCCTCTGAATCCTCTGAGGACTGCCTCTCGAAATTACTTTCTTTCAAAAATCCTTTGTCTCTCTCGCTCCCTCTATCTCAATTCCCTCCATCCACTCAAATCTAAATGGCTTTGGTTATTAAGGGCGTATGTGTGTGAGTCTAATCGAATCTCGGGCGCCTATATCCTGTGATGAGGGAGCACTTTGAGTGTGTTTGCAGTGTGTGTTCAGGCTCAGTCAGCTCAGGCACATTTACATTATTGACCCATGTGTCTCCATTGTGACCGTCTGCAAGCGTTTGATTGGAGGGATTACTATGCCTGTTACAGTGAGAATGACCCTGTCTATCAGAGCCGTCGAGTAGGCCTATCACATCCAGTATTCAGCCAGTCAATCAGTCAGTCAGCCAGCCAGGCCTATCACATCCAGCCAGCCAGCCAGGCAGTCAGCCATTGTCAATTAGCCAACCAGTCAGCAATCCAGTCAACCAGCCAGCCAGTCAAACATCAAGCTAGTCAGTCAGCCAACCAGTCAAGCAAGTCAGTCAGCCAACCAGCCAGTTAGTCAGCCAGCCAACCAGTCAATCAACCAGATAGTCAGCCAGCGAACTAGTCAGCCAGTCAATGAGGCAGATTGAGAAGGTTAAATGTCGTAGAGGACCGATGGGTTAAGGTTGCTGAAGCTCTCCCCCTCTCCCTCCCTCTCCCCCTCTACCCCCTCCTCCCCTCGCTCTAATGCAAAACTCTGATTTGACACAGGCGTGAAATCTCCAAGGTCTTAGATTTAGAATCCTGTAGAAGATTGGAAGGGATGGGGGGAGAGAGTTGGATAGGATGGGGAAGAGAACTGCTCCATCACCCGGGGGGGTTCCCATCAAACACAGAAGACCCTGTGGGATGGTGTCTCTCATAGATTTCTGCTCTGATCTGATCAGGCTCTTTGTTAACCCTGCGCTCAGATAAAAATGTATATTTTACTGAAGACAATTGGTGGTTAGGCAGTTAGGTGGAGTGCATATTATTGACAGTATCTGTTAGGGCTTTTTTATCCAACCATGATGCACCAAACTACCAAACTACTAGAAAGATAGCATACCACTTCTGTGCTACCCAGAATGCCATTTCACCCACAATGAAACCATAAAATAACTACATTGGTAACTGATGCAGCAAACCATGTACAGTACATTTGTAAAGTTTTCAGACCCCTTGACTTTTTCCTAATTTTTTTAACGTTACAGACATATTCTAAAATGGATTTATCAATCTACACACAATACCCAATAATGAGAATGTGAAAAGAGGTTTATTTATTTTTGTGCAAATTTATAAAATATTTAATGAAAAAAAAAACTTATTCAGACCCTTTGCTATGAGACTCAAAATTGAGCTCAGGTGCATCCTGTTTCTATTGATCATCCTTGAGATGTTTCTATAACTTGATTGGAGTCCACCTGTGGTAAATTCAATTGATTGGACATGATTTGGAAAGGCACACGCCACAGTTGACAGTGCATGTCAGAGCAAAAACCCGATGGTCACTCTGACAGAGCTCTAGAGTTCCTTTCTGAAGATGGGAGAACCTTCCAGAAGGACAACCATCTCTGCAGTACTCCACCAATCATGCCTTTATGGTAGAGTGGTCAGACGGAAGCCACTCCTCAGTAAAAGGCACCTGACAGCCCGCTTGGAGTTTGCCAAAGGCACCTAAAGACTCTCAGACCATGAGAAACAACATTCTCTGGTTTGATTAAACCAAGATTGAACTCTTTGGTCTGAATGCCAAGTGTCACGTCTGGAGGAAACCTTGCACCATCCCTACGGTGAAGCATGGTGGTGGCAGCATCATGCTTTGGGGATGTTTTTCAACGGCAGGGACTGGGAGACTAGTCAGGATCGAGGCAAAGATGAACGGAGCAAAGTACAGAGAGATCCTTAATGAAAACCTGCTGCAGAGCGCTCACGACCTCAGACTTGGGCGAAGTTTCACCTTCCAACAGGACAACGACCCTAAGCACACAGCCAAGACAATGCAGGAGTGGCTTCGGGACACGTCTCTGAATGTTCTTGAGTGGCCCAGCCAGAGCCCGGACTTGAACCCGATCTAACATCTTTGGAGAGACCTGAAAATAGCTGTTCAGCAACGCTCCCCATCTAACCTGACAGAGCTGCAGAGAATAATGGAAGCAACTCCCCAAGTACAGGTGTGCCAAGCTTGTAGCGTCATACCCAAGAAGACTTAAGGCTGTAATCACTGCCAAACGTGCCTCAACAAAGTACTGAGTAAAGAGTCTGAATACTTGTGATATTTCATTATTTTATTTTTTTTATAAATTAGCAAAAAATTTGAAAAAACTGTTTTTGCTTTGTCATTATGGGGTTTTGCGTGTAGATTGATGAGGGGAAAAAATGATTTAATCAATTTTAGAATAAGGCTCTAACGTAACAAAATGGGGAAAAAGTCAAGGGGTCTAAATACTTTCCGAAGGCACTGTTTGTGTTACCCAAAAGCCATTTCACTCACAATATCAGCCATATAATCCAAGATTCCCTATTGCCTCTATAGTAGCCACCGTTGCTAATTTGATGGAGCCTACCACACCATTTCAATACTGTAGTTACTGTAGCAACCGCTTTCACAGTTCAGTGATCAGATGCACTCACCATGTGATTCTTATGTGTGACTCTGTACCTGTGTCTCCTGTGTGTCTCTGTCTCTATTTCTAACTCTGTGTATCTGTGTTATAACTTTGTTGGTCTCCTCTCTTCACGGCCCCTAAACCCATCCACCCGCCCCCGACCACACACACACACCAGACACACACACACACACACACACATAGATTCCCTCCTTTGGCTCACTGTCTCTGTCCATTGTTGCATCGGTTGAGCCCCTTGTCAAGCTCCCCCAGACCAGACATTAATCCGCCAGACCTGAGGATGCTGCTTGCTGCTTGCCAGTGAAGGTCAGGGTCAGAGGTCGAGGCATGGGGGTTATAAATCCGTGGCTCTGCCACTAAGGCTAACAATGGCCCTCTCCATCTGGGTGTAAATAATGACGCTATTGTGAGAGGAGAGTTGTTCCCTGTGTCCAGGCGATAAGCCCAATATAGTTATAGCTAGGGCTTTAATGGTGCTGTCTGAAGAGGCATTATCCTTTGTCTGTGTCACGGCTTAGTGCTTACTGCCTGCAACCCCTCCCCCCCCCCCTACACTCCCCCTTTTAAATTATTAATAGCCACAACCATTTTTCCTTTTCATCTCCTCTTGGCCAATTCGCTGCCTCTCTCCACTCTGTCCTTCATTGAAGGGTTTATATCATTGTGCATTAACATCATATTCCCCCTCCTATTGTCTTTTCTTTCTCTATTTTAATCCCAGAGACAGAACAATCTATGTGTTGGGGCACTATTTACGTATTGCCTTTACGCAGTTGACAATTAAGTAATAAGGATGGTGATAGTCTTAAGAACAGAAGGACACAGAGAGACAGACAGTGTGTTCAAACAAAAAAAGTGTGACTTGCGGGCAGTGGGTTCAGAAAAACAAGGAAAAATTATTGACACAAAAAACCTTTGGGAGGAAATTATACCACCATCTAAAAGTACACTTTGGAGACTGGAAGCCCGGTCTGTGATAGAGGCCCTATCTGGGGCCAGAAGAAATACTAGGACGTGTACTCAGAGCGTGTGCGGACCAACTGGCAAGTGTCTTCACTGACATTTTCAACCTCTCCCTGACCGAGCCTGTAATACCTACATGTTTCAAGCAGACCATCATAGTCCCTGAGCCCAAGAAAGCAAAGCTAACCTGCCTAAATGACTACCGCCCCATAGCACTCATGTCGGTAGCCATGAAGTGCTTTGAAAGGCTGGTCATGGCTCACATCAACACCATCATCCTGGAAACACTAGACCCACTCCAATTCGGAATACCGCCCCAACAGATCCACAGATTGCGTAATCTCAATCGCACTCCACACTGCCTGGACAAAAGGAACACCTATGTGAGAATGCTGTTAATTGACTACAGCTCAGCGTTCAACACCACAGTGCCCACAAAGCTAAGGACCCTAGGACTAAACACTCCCTCTGCAACTGGATCCTGGACTTCCTGACGGGCCGCCCCGCAGGTGGTAAGGGTAGGCAACAACACATCTGCCACGCTGATCCTCCCTAACCCTAACCCTATGCTTTCATTCCTTTTCGTTTCAGTTCCTTTAACACTTAGGCAGTGACAGAGCCATAACAAGTTCCCCATACAACCATCACTTAGTGCCACAATGCCGCTCATTTGGGAAGAAACGTAATGATATATTTTGTGAGTGTGTGTGCGTTGTTAATCTCTTGGGGATAATTAAGGAGCAGTGGGGCGCTGACAACATCCAGAAAAATGTAGAGTGCCAAATTCAAATTACAGAAGTAGAAATATAAAACTTTCATGAAAATACAAGTGTTGCACACTCTTCAAAAGCTTAGACTCTTGGCAATCTCACAGCGTTGTCAGATTTCAAAAAGGCTTTACGGCGAAAGCAGAACATTTGAACAGTGCCCCATGTACTTCCTCTATTAGCATAAAATAAAACCAACGCGGGTGTCACAAAACACATAAAAAGAGCTAAAATAAATCGCTTAACTTTGAAGATCTGCTGCTGATGGTAACCTGAAGTGTCCAAGCAAGACATCCAATGTTCCTTTTGTTTGAAAAAGTCCCTATTTATATCCATAAAGCTCCGTTTGGTTGGCGCGTTCTGTTCAGAAAATCCACCGTCCTCTCGTCCCATTATACAAGACAAAAAATATACCTATAAACTTTGTCCAAACAAATCAAACAACATTTCTAATCGATCCTTAGGTACACTAATATGCATATTAACTATAATATTTCACACAGATAATATCCTGGGCGACAGAAAAGTAAAAAACCGAGGTGAGCGCTCCCGGGTCCCACGCGCCACAGACAGAAATTACTTCCTCACTCCACTTGGAAAAACTTCCTGCATTCGTCTAGTTTTCAAGGTAAACTCTTCAAACCTTTTTCTAAAGACAGTTGACATCTAGTGGAAGCCATAGGTACTGCAACCTGGGAGCTGGATTAAAGCATGTCCTATAGCAACCCATTGGAAAAGGAGGCATGTCACAAAATCTGATTTTCTTGGATGGATTTTGCTCGGGTTTTCGCCTGCCATATCAGTTCTGTTATACTCACAGACATTATTTTAACAGTTTTAGAAAACTATTGTTTTCTATCCAATAGTACTAATTATGTGCATATCCTAGTTTCTGGGCCTGAGTGGCAGGCATTTTACTTTGGGCACGCCAGACTCTCCAAAACTCCCAACACTGCTGCCACTCCCAAACTAGTTTTAACATCTGCCTAAGTTACTGACCCAAATCTTCCAGTCTAGACAACCAGATGACGGGTCCGAAACGGCAATCCCAATCCGGACATCCGCTGCCCATTCTTGTGGCGGCCTGCTCCATTTGCAGAAATCCTACCCGCGTCGACCACTAGAGGGGGACTGCAAAGGCGATTACCAACCGGACATCCAATGTCCGTCCTTGTGTTGGCCTGCTCCATTTGCAGAAGGCCTACCAAGGTCAACCACCAGAGGGGGGACCGCAATGATGATCCACAACCAGGACATCATGTGGTCATTATTTTTATGTTTGTAACTTGCAGGATAATCAGTATTGAGAGAGTCTACCAGAACAAAGAGAGACTTGGTCAAACTCCTAAATCCCCAAAATGGGATAATTAAACAATTTTTCCACTTTTGAAAATGCGGAAATGGTCCATGGACACTTAAGGGACAGTTATGACGAGTGTGTTTCATTTAGTGATCTCATGAAGGACAGGAAATACACAACGATATCTCTTAAAGATGTAATGTGATATTAACCTTCTAAATGAGAGTATGGATTTTCATATAAAGATTGACTAGTCAGTGGCCACACCCCCGTGAGGCCAGACATCACATTAGTCGTCATAGAACCGCCCCTTCTTCGACAGAGGATAAAACCCACTCTTGAAGAAATTCACACCAGACTAGAAAACATGCAGCTGACGCGACATGTTGAAATAGTTGGCACTACAACTACCAAAGGACAAGACCATACCACGTGGAGCATTGGCTACACGGCTGGAAATGGTTCAACTCTGAGACTATCGATCACTACAGAATAAGAGCAATTCTTAGACGTATAATTACTAGTCTGCAGCTAGAAATTACAGAAGTCTAGAACGAGAATACCGACAACCACCGAAGCTTCTATTCTATGAGAACATTTCCGAATAGTACTCAGAAGTATTCATTCTAACCACCTACAACCATGAAAGACATTGTGACTTCTGGAAAAGTTAACCAGAGACTCTGATGAACACTACAGGACGATTGAGGATTCCAACAGAGAAGACAACAATGACATACGGGTGTAAGTATATATACCCATTGCAATTATTCTCGAATGAGCGGCCGTTCATGTGCAAAGGATTAGCATTTCAATTAATATAATTATAGACTGTGTGTAGTCAATCCATTTTGTCTTTCCCGCTCTTTCTCAGTCCCCACCCCTTTCCTTTGACTACCAAGCTGTCATACCAGCTTAGCCCACTTGGGACTTTTCTATCGTTGTTAGTAACCAATATCTACTGTTTGTTTGTGATGTATTTCTGTGATTATTTAGTTATTTAGTAAATAAATAATTAAGCCAATTTGTATATTGCTGATTCATTATAGAAACTAGGGTTCATGCAGATAACCAAGAATTTTACGAAGTTCAGATGAGACTGATAGAAGGTAAAGAATAATTAACCTCTAGGGGATCAGTGCACAACTTGACCGTTTTGGAGAGCCTGGCGTGCCCAAAGTAAAATGCCTCCCATTCAGGCCCAGAAAATAGGATATGCACATATTTGGTACCATTGGATAGGAAACACTCTGAATTTTGTAAAACTGTTAACCATTTGTCTGTGAGTAAAACAGAACGGATATGGCAGGCAGAACCCAGAGGAATTTCTGTCCTGGAAAAAGTGGTTTTCACAGAGTGCCTCATTTGGAACCCCTCCCTCATGAAAATGCCCATATAAGGGCATATGAATGCAGTGCCTATCGCTTCCTTTGGATGTCAACAGTCTCGAGAAAGTGATTTGATTCTGTTCAGATGAAATAGAGCAGAGAAGAAGAGGGAATAAGGAAGTGTCTCTTTGGAACTCTATAGGACTGGGCGCGCGCTCTCGCCAAGCACGCACTGTGTTTTTTACCGTCTTTAGAGCTCAGTTTATATTCCGGTTGATTTATTATAGTAAATATACGTAAAAGTGTTCCTAAGGATACATTTAAAATGATGTTTGATTGTTGTTGGACAAGTTTATAGGTATAAGTTGAACGAGTTCTAGTCACGTTTCAATGGAGGTGTGGACGCTGTAGTTTCTGATTATAACGCGCGAACCAAATGGAGATTTATGGATATAATACATGACTTTTTCTAACAAAAGAACCATGGATTGTCTTCGTTGGACACTTAGGAAGACCTGAGCAGAAGTTCTTCAACAGGTAATTGATTTGTTTTTGCTGTGAAATGTGTTATGTGTGTGCCAAGCTGGCTAATGAATTCATGGCTATGGGAAAAGTATGTGAGGTGCTACCCTCAAACAATCAAATGTTGTGCTTTCGCCGTAAAGCCTTTTTGAAATCTGACAACGCTGTGATATTGCCAAGAAACAGAGCTTTTGATGAGTATGGAACACTTGTATATTGGTGGATGTTTAATAATTGAACTTTTGGATTTTGAATTTGGCGCCTCACATTTCACCTGGTAGTGTCGGGAGTGGGGCGCTAGCGCCCCAGTGATCCCTAAGAAGTTTTAATGACTGATTGATGACTGAAATGTAAGAGATTTTTAGATCTCTAAGAATTATTTAGGGAAGACGGAACTCTTTAAATAAACTTCTCCGTGGTGCCCCAGGTTATTAATGAGTTAATTGTTTCATGATTTATTTCAATCACGTAATCATTTAAACGTTAGGTAATCGATTTGATAAAATAGCGTGTCATCACATTAATGATAGTCACAGACACGACAACTGCGTAGCCAAGCACGACTCCAACACCATCATTAAGTTTGTTGACGACACAAAGGTGATAGGCCTGATCACCGACAATGATGAGACAGCCTATAGGGAGGAGGTCAGAGACCTGGCAGTGTGGTTCCAGGACATCAACCTCTCCCTCAACATGAGCAAGACAAAGGAGATGATCATGGACCACAGGAAAAGGAGGGCTGAACACACCCCCATTAACATCGACGGAGCTGTAGTGGAGCGGATCGAGAGTTTCAAGTTCTTTGGTGTCCACGTCACCAACAAACTATCAAACTATCACACACCAATAAAGTTGTAAAGAGGGCACAACAATGCCTTTTCTCCCTCAGGAGACTGAAAAGATTTGGCATGGGTCCCCAGATCCTCAAAAAGTTCTACAACTGCACCATCAAGAGCATCCTGACCAGTTGCATCACCGCCTGGTATGGCAACTGCTTGGCATCTGACCATAAGGCACTACAGAGGGTAGTGCGTACGGCCCAGTACATCACTGGGGCCAAGCTTCCTGCCATCCAGGACCTATATACTAGACAGTGTCAGAGGACGCCCCACATTTTTTTCAAAGACTCCAGTCACCCAAGTCATAGACTGTTCTCTCTGCTACCGCAGAGCAAGCGGTACCAGAGCACCAAGTGTAGGTCCAGCAGCTTCTACTCCCAAGCCATAAGACTGCTGAACAATTAATTGCATTGACACTCCCATCCCCCCCTTTGTTTTTACACTGCTGCTACTGGCTGTTTATTATCTATGCATAGTCCCTTTAACCCTACCTACATGTACAAATTACCTCGACTAACCTGTACCCTCGCACATCAAATCAATCAAATTTTATCAAATCAAATTTTATTTGTCACGTACACATGGTTAGCAGATGTTAATGCGAGTGTAGCGAAATGCTTGTGCTTCTAGTTCTGACCATGCAGTAGTATCTAACAAGTAATCTAACAAATTCACAACAACTACCTTATACACACAAGAGTAAAGGAATGAATACAAGTATGTACATATAATATATGAATTAGCGATGGCTGACCGGCATAGGCAAGATGTAGTAGATGGTATGGAGTACAGTATATACATATGAGATGAGTAATGTAGGATATGTAAACATTATATAAATGGCATCGTTTAAAGTGGCTAGTGATACATTTATTTCATCCAATTATAATTATTAAAGTGGCTAGAGATTAGAGTCGATGGTCGAACGGCATAGGCAAGATTCAGTAGATGGTTTAGAGTACAGTGTATTCTCCACTACTGTCCCGTCGATGTGGATATGGGGGTGCTCCCTCTCCTGTTTCCTGAAGTCCACGATCATCTCCTTTGTTTTGTTGACGTTGAGTGAGAGGTTATTTTCCTGACACCACACTCCGAGGGCCCTCACCTCCTCCCTGTAGGCCGTCTCGTCGTTGTTGGTAATCAATGATCCGTGTCGTCAGCAAACCTGATGATTGAGTTGGATGCGTGCTTGGCCACACAGTCATGGGTAAACAGGGAGTACAGGACAGGGCTGAGAACGCACCCTTGTGGGGCCCCAGTGTTGAGGATCAGCAGGGTGGAGATGTTGTTTCCTACCCTCACCACCTGGGGCCAGCCCGTCAGGAAGTCCAGGACCCAGTTGCGCAGGGCTGGGTCGAGACCCAGGGTCTCGAGCTTAATGACGAGCTTGGAGTGTACTATGGTGTTAAATGCTGAGCTGTAGTCGATGAACAGCATTCTTACATAGGTATTCCTCTTGTACAGATGGGTTAGGGCAGTATGCAGTGTGATTGCAATTGCGTCGTTTGTGGACCTTTTGGGACAGTAAGCAAATTGGAGTGGGTCCAGGGTGTCTGGCAGGATGGAGGTGATATGATCCTTGACTAGTCTCTCAAATCACTTCATGATGACGGAAGTGAGTGCTACGGGGCGATAGTCATTTAGCTCAGTTACCTTAGCTTTCTTGGGAACAGGAACAATGGTAGCCCTCTTGAAGCATGTGGGAACAGCAGACTGGGATAGGGGCTGATTGAATATGTCCGTAAACACACCAGCCAGCTGGTCTGCGCATGCTCTGAGGACACGGCCAGGGATGCCATCTGGGCCAGTAGCCTTGCGAGGGTTAACACATTTAAATGTTTTACTCACGTTGGCTGCGGTGAAGGTGAGCCCGCAGGTTTTGGTAGCGGGCCGTGTCGGAGGCACTATATTGTCCTCTAAGCGAGCAATGAAGTTGTTTAGTTTGTCTGGGAGCATGACGTCGTGGTCCGCGACGGGGCTGGTTTTCTTTTTGTAGTCCGTGATTGACTGTAGACCCTGCCACATTCCTCTCGTGTCTGAGCCGTTGATTTGTGACTCTACTTTGTCTCTATACTGACACTTAGCTTGTTTGATTGCCTTGCGGAGGGAATAGCTACACTGTTTGTATTCAGTCATGTTTCCGGTCGCCTTACCCTGGTTGAAAGCAGTGGTTCGCGCTTTCAGTTTTGCGCGAAGGCTGCCATCAATCCACGGTTTCTGGTTGGGGAAGGTTTTAATAGTTGCTATGGGTACAACATCACCGATGCACTTGCTATTAAACTCGCTCACCGAATCAGCGTATACATCAATGTTGTTGTCAGATGCTATCCGGAACATATCCCAGTCCACATGCTCGAAGCAATCTTGCAGCGTGGAATCAGATTGGTCGGACCAGCGTTGAACAGACCTGAGAACGGGCGTTTCCTGTTTTAGTTTCTCTCTGTAGGCTGGGAGCAACAAAATGGAGTCATGGTCAGACTTGCCGAAAGGAGGGCAGAGAATAGCCTTGTATGCATCACAGAAGTTAGAATAACAATGATCCATGATTTTACCAGCCCGGGTGGCACATTCGCTATGCTGATAAAATTTAGGGAGCCTTGTTTTCAGATTAGCCTTGTTAAAATCCCCAGCCACAATAAATGCAGCCTCAGGATATGTGGTTTCCAGTTTACATAGAGTCCAATGGATTTCTTTCAGTGCCGTCGATGTGTCAGCTTGTGGGAGGATGTACACAGCTGTGATTATAATCGAGGAGAATTCTCTTGGTAGATAATGCGGTCGGCATTTGATTGTAAGGAATTATATGTCAGGTGAGCAAAAGGACTTGAGTTCCTGTATGTTGTTATGATCACACCACGTCTCGTTAATCATAAGACACACACCCCCGCCCTTCTTCTTACCAGATAGATGTTTGTTTCTGTCGGCGCGATGCGTGGAGTAACCATGTGGCTGTACCGACTCAGACAACGTGTCCTTAGTAAGCCATGTTTCCGTAAAGCAAAGAACGTTGCAGTCGCCGATGTCTCTCTGGAAGGCAACTCTTGCTCGTATTTCATCCACCTTGATGTCCAGAGACTGGACATTGGCAAGTAAAATACTTGTGAGAGTTGCACAATGTGCCCGTCTACGTAGCCTGACCAATAGACCGCCGCGTTTCCCCCTTCTCCGGCGCCGCCGTTGTTTTGAGTCGCCGGCTGTGATCCAGTCTATAGTCCTGGTTGTTGGACCAAACAGAGGATCCGCTTCGGGAAAGTCGTATTCCTGGTCGTAATGTTGGTAAGTTGACGTTGCTCTTATATCCAATAGTTTCTCCCGGTTGTATGTAATAAACCGTAATATTTCCCAGGATAACAATGTAAGAAGTAATGCATAAAAAAAGAAATACTGCATAGTTTCCTGAGAATGTGAAGCGAGGCAGCCATCTCTGGACATTGACTTAGTACCGGTACCCCCTGTATATTTGTTGACTTCTGTAATCGAAAAAGCCCTGGTTTCATGCATGTTAACATCAGAAGCTTCCTCCCTAAGTTTGTTTTACTCACTGCTTTAGCACACTCCGCCAACCCTGATGCCCTTGCCGTGTCTGAATCCTGGCTTAGGAAGGCCACCAAAAATTCTGAGATTTCCATACCCAACTACAACATTTTCCATCAAGATAGAACTGCTAAAGGGGGAGGAGTTGCAATCCACTGCAGAGAAAGTTCTGTCATACTGCAGAGAAAGTTCTGTCATACTTTCCAGGTCTATGCCCAAACAGTTCGAACTTCTAATTTAAAAAATGTACATCTCCAGAAATAAGTCTCTCATTGTTGCCGCCTGTTATAGACCCCCCTCAGCTCCAAGCTGTGCCCTGGGCACCATATGTGAATTGATTGCCCCCTATCTATCTTCAGAGTTTGTTCTGTTAGGTGACCTAAACTGGGATATGCTTAACACCCCGGCAGTCCTACAATCTAAGCTAGATGCCCTCAATCTCACTCAAATCATCAAGGAACCCACCAGGTACAACCCTAAATCCGTAAACATGGGCACCCTCATAGATGTTATCCTGACCAACTTGCCCTCCAAATACACCTCTGCTGTTTTCAATCAGGATCTCAGCAATCACTCCCTCATTGCCTGCATCTGCTATGGGTCCGCGGTCAAACGACTACCCCTCATCACTGTCAAATGCTCCCTAAAACACTTTTGCGAGCAGGCCTTTCTAATCGACCTGGCACGGGTATCCTGTAAGGATATTGACCTCATCCCGTCAGTAGAGGATGCCTGGTCGTTCTTTAACTTCTTAAGGAGCAGCAAGGTGCGCTGGGGCGCTAGCGCCCCACTCCAGACACTACCAGGTGAAATGCAAGGCGCCACATTCAAAATCCAAAAGTTGAATTATTAAACATGCATCAATATACAAGTGTTTCATAGTCATCAAACGCTCTGTTTCTTGGCAATATCACAGCGTTGTCAGATTTCAAAAAGGCTTTACGGCGAAAGCACCACATTTGATTGTTTGAGGGTAGCACCTTCAATATTTTTCCATTACCATGAATTCATAAGCCATCACGGTTCACACAAAACACATTTCACAGCGAAAAGAAATCAATTACCTGTTGAAGAACTTCTGCTGAGGGCTTCCCAAGTGTCCAACGAAGACAATCCATGGTTCTTTTGTTAGAAAAAGTAATGTATTATATCCATAAATCTCCATTTGGTTGGCGCGTTAGAATGAGAAAATAGAGTCCATTGAAACGTGAAGAGAACTCGTTCAACTTATACCTATAAACTTGTCCAAGAACAATCAAACATAATTGCTAATGTATCCTTAGGAACACTTTAATGTATATGTAGTATAATATTTCAACCGGAATATAAACTGGGCGATAAGAAAGGAAAAAAACACAGAGCGCGCCAGCCGGGAGCGCGCATTTTCTTGTAAGGACATCTGTGGGGACACTTCCTTATTCGTCTTCTTCTCTGCTCTAAAAGCAGCTAAGAAGAATCAGAACACTTTCTCGAGACTGTTGACATCCAGAGGAAGCGATAGGTACTGCATTCATATGCCCTTATATGGGCATTTTCATAAGGGAGGGGTTCCAAATGAGCAATGTGTCAAAACCACTTTTTCCAGGACAGAAATTCCTCGGGTTTTCGCCNNGCCATATCCGTTCTGTTATACTCACAGACAAAATGTTAACACTTTTAGAAAATTCAGGGTGTTTCCTATCCAATGGCACTAAATATGTGCATATCCTATTTTCTGGGCCTGAATGGGAGGCATTTTACTTTGGGCACGCCAGGCTCTCCAAAACGGTCACCTCGTGCGCTACTCCCTAAGAAGTTAACTACTTAGGGAGCAGTGGGGCGCCACTCCCGACACTACCCAGTGAAATGTGAGGCGCGAAATTCAAAACCCAAAAGTTGAATTATTAAACATTCATCAATATACAAGTGTTGCATAGTCATCAAAAGCTCTGATTCTTGGCAATATCACAGCATTGTCAGATTTCAAAAAGGCTTTACAGCGAAAGCACAGCATTTGATTGTTTGAGGATAGCCCCTCTCATATTTTATGCATTAGCATAAATCCATAACCAACGCGGTTCTCAAAAAACGCATAAAATCGCTAATATAAAATCCCTTACCTTTCGAAGAACTTCTGCTGAGGGCTTCCCAAGTGTCCAACGAAGACATCCAATGGTTCTTTTGTTAGGTATATCTCACTGATCATCCCCAAAGCCAACACCTCTTTGGCCGCCTTTCCTTCCAGTTCTCTGCTGCCAGTGACTGGAAGGAATTACAAAAATCGCTGAAGCTGGAGACTTATCTCCCTCACTAACTTTAAACATCAGCTATCTGAGCAGCTAACCGATCGCTGCAGCTGTACATAGTCCATCTGTAAATAGCCCACCCAATCTAACTACCTCATCCCCATACTGTTTTTATTTACTTTTCTGCTCTTTTGCACACCATCATCTGCTAAATTGTAATTACTTCACTACTATGGCCTACTTATTGCCTACCTCCTCACGCCATTTGCACATACAATATATAGACTTTATTTTTTCTATTGTGTTATTGACTGTACGCTTGTTTATTCCATGTGTAACTCTGTGTTGTTGTTTGTGTCGAACTGCTTTGCTTTATTTTGGCCAGGTCGCAGTTGTAAATGAGAACTTGTTCTCAACTAGCTTACCTGGTTAAATAAAGGTGAAATAAAAAAAATAAAAAATAAAATAAATATAGCCTCATTATTGTTATTTTATTGTGTTACTTATTTTTTACTTTAGTTTATTTAGTAAATATACTCTCTTTTTTTAACTGTATTGTTGGTTAAGGGCTTGTAAGTAAGCATTTCACAGTAAGGTCCACACCTGTTGTATTCGGCGCGTGTGACAACTACAATTTTATTTTACTTGATCACCCATATAGGCTTATGTGAGTGAAACACAAAGCAGGGCTCAGAATGTTCCTCCTCTCAATGTTCCTCTCACTCTTTCTTTCTTATCATCCTCTCCTTTGCGTCTCTCTTCCTCTCTCACAGCAAGGCCACTCACTGACTGACGCACAGAGAGAACAGGAGGGACCCACTGACGGTTGTCATTCACTTATGAAAGCACAGCATTCCAGGCATAAGTGCATCTGGCAAATGTCACAGTGAAAGATGTCAGTGGCACATAATTATCATTAGTGTTGGGTTGATTTTACCCCAGTGAGGGCTCAGGCCTTCTGATGGGGAGTAAAAGAAAGAGAGGGATGGAGCAGACTGGGGTTAAAGGGATACTTTGGGATTTGGGCAATGAAGCCTTTTATCTACTTCCCTAGACTCAGATGAACTTGTGAATACCATTTGTATGTTTCTGTGTGCAGTTTGAAGGAAGTTGCTAACTAGCTTTAGCTCAATTGCTAACTAGCGTTCCAGTCATTGCGCTAACACTAGTTAACATTTGCTTGTGAAACTACCTCTTAACTTCCTTCATACTGGAACGCAGAGACATACAAATGGTATCATTGAGTTCATCTGACCAGTATTTAGCGGGATCTAGTTTCAGCCGTTTCTTTTACGCCTGCTACGTTAGGTTACCATCCCTCTAACCCCTCACCCCACACCCATGTCATCCCCACACCCATGTCTTCTAGGCCCTAAATATAAAACCTTCATGCCCTAGATACGTTAGAGGGCTGGGGTTAGCACTATCAGCCCAGCAGCACCACCGGGGGGGGTGGTGGTCTGGTAGGTGAGGCCCTGCTGATTCTCAGACTCGAGCGCTGCCTCTCTATCTCTCAGTCCTGGTCTCAGGGTCCTGGACTCATCCCATTAGCTGGCTGGGGTCCCTCCCGTAGAACAACATCTTGTGTCACAAAGCTCCACATTTACATGCCCCCGTTTCCCTATCTGCATAATGAATGGAGGCAGGAAGGATCCTTAGAGGAAATACTGTGAATTGAACCGGGGTCAATAACCTACAAATATAGGGGGAGGAGAAAATATTTGAAAGGGCATTCCCTAAGTCCTCCATAGTTAGATTTAATATTAAAACTTATTTTCCGTGTTTATTTTTAGGGGAGATTTTACTGGAATCTTCATTCAGGGTTTGCTCCTAGTTTTGACCCTTTACCTGAAAGGCTTCCCTAGACATTGCAGATGAAGAAAACAACACTACTGTAAGTACAGTGCCTTCGGAAAGTATTTAGACCCCTTGACTTTTTCCACATTTTGCTACGTTACAGCCATATTCTAAAATGTATTTTAATGTATTTATTTATTTTTGGCAAATTTATACATATAAAAAATAAGATACCTTATTTACATAAGTATTCAGACCCTTTGCTATGTGACTCGAAATTGAGCTCAGACGCATTCGGTTTCCATTGATCATCCTTGAGCTGTTTCTACAACTTGATTGGAGTCCACCTGTGGTAAACTCAATTGATTGGACATGATTTGGAAAGGCACAGACCTGTCTGTATATGGTCCCACAGTTGACAGTGCACGTCAGAGCAAAAACCAAGCCATGAGGTCGAAGGAATTGTCCGTAGAGCTCCAAGACAGGATTGTGTTGAGGCACAGATCTGGGGAAGGATACCAAAAAAATTCTGCAGCATTGAAGGTCCCCAAGAACACAGTGGCTTCCATCATTCTTAAATGGAAGAAGTTTGGAACCACCAAGACTCTTCCTAGAGCTGGCTGCCCAGCCAAACTAAGCAATCGGGGGAGAAGGGCCTTGGTCAGGAAGGTGACCAAGAACCAGATGGTCACTCTGACAGAGCTCTACAGTTCTTCTGTGGAGATGGGAGAACTTTACAGAAGGGCAACCATCCCTGCAACACTCCACCAATAAGGCCTTTATGGTAGTGGCCAGACGGAATCCACTCCTCAGTAAAAGGTACATGACAGCCCACTTGGAGTTTGCCAAAGTCACCTAAAGACTCTCAGACCATGAGAAACAAGATTATGTGGTCTAATGAAACCAAGATTGAACTCTTTGGTCTGAATGCCAAGCGTCACGTCTGGATGAAACCTGGCACCATCCCTAAGGTGAAGCATGGTGGTGACCGCATCATGCTGTGGGGATGTTTTTCAGCGGCAGGGACTAGGAGACTAGTCAGAATCGAGCCAAAGATGAACGGAGCAAAGTACAGAGCGATCCTTGATGAAAACCTGCTCCAGAGCGCTCACGACCTCAGACTGGGGCCATGGTTCACCTTCCAACAGGACAACGACCCTAAGCACACAGCCAAGACAACGCAGGAGTGGCTTCGGGACAAGTCTCTGAATGTCCTTGAGTGCCCCAGCCAGAGCCCGGACTTGAACCCGATCGAACATCTCTGGAAAGACCTGAAAATAGCTGTGTAGCTACGCTCCCCATCCAACCTGACAGAGATTGAGAGGATCTGCAGAGAAGAATGGGAGAAACACCCCAAATGCAGGTGTGCCAAGCTTGTAGAGTCATGCCCAAGAAGACTCAATGCTGTATTGCTGCCAAAGGTGCTTCAACAAGGTACTGAGTAAAGGGTCTGAATACTTATGTAAATGTGATATTTAAGTTTTTCATTTTTTATAAATTAGCAAACATTTCTTACAACCTGTTTTTGCTTTGTCATTATGGGGTATTGTGTGTAGATTGATGAGAAAAAATATATATTTAATCAATTTTAGAATAAGTCAAGGTGTCTGCATACTTCCCGAAGGCACTGTTTTTCTTCACTGCTGGCTGATTCTAGGTTAATGCTAGCTCTGTTCTTCTGGGAAGTGTTATTAATATTGTGTCAGTGATTGTGTGTTTGTTTCTTAACCACAGAGGTAATGTGGTCCTCAGATTAGTATGTTTACAATTTAATCCCATGTTCCCCAGCATCAAAGGGCACATTGTTGTGCTCCTGCATTATGCATGTGTGTGTCCAGCAAGCCCTCTACTTATTTTCCCATCAACAATTGCTAAAAAGGAGCAGTGTGTTTGTTTGTCTGTTTATGTTTTGTTAAAACCACAATCAAAGTTAATGAATCAATTCATCACACTCATTTGTCCTGCTCATATTTTCCAAAGAAAAGGGATAATCATCATTCCACCGTGTGTTATCTCCTTATCTGATCACTCCCCTCCTGTCTCTCCCCCTCTCACTCACTCCTCTCTCCTCTCCTGGCTCCACTTCCTTCTTTCTTTACAGGTCTCTGTTATGCTCCCCTCTTTTCTCTACCCTCTTTCCCTCTCACTAACTTATTCCTTATGCTCCACCCTCTCTTTCCTCTCTCTTTGCTCCACTTCCCACCTCTCCCTCTCCTTCCCCTGGCTTCCCTCCCTCCCTCTCTCTGGGGTTGTGTAAAATGAGTAGTGAGTGTAATCTCAGGCTGGCTGGCTGGCCGACAGAGAGAGGAGGGCAGGAGAGAAGCCTGCTGGGCTGGCACCTTCTACCCCCATCAGCTGATCTGTTCTCTATTAGTGCTCAGCTGGAGCACACACACACACATACTCTCTCTAACAGTGACACACACAGACATGTACAAACACACACACACAAGGTTTGGTTTATAGGTAGATAGGTCTGTATTTCTGCAAGCTGGTGTGTGTTTGTATATACAGATGCCCTCTTATAAGCACCCCTACATGTCTGCTCCAAAGTCTGTCACACACATGCCACACACACAGGCAGACACAAACAGACATGTGCATACACACACACACACACACACACACACACACACACACACACACACACACACACACACACACACCCTTCCCAGAGGCCACACGTCTGGTGTTGCCGCTCGGACTGTGGATTCATGTACTCGCTGCCCACTGGATCTGTACAGGAAACAGCTGCTCCCTCTGATAAGCCCCCCTGCCACCCCGGGCCTGGAGACACTGTGAGTGTGTGTGTTGATTAACACATCTCTTCGTCAAAAACACTGATTCGGTACTCTGAGGGGGCATTTTGTGAAACGGTCCGTTCATGTGTGATGCTGCCTTAAACACTTTCTCATGCTGTGCTGTGTGAGGCCCCTGCAGTGGCACAGGACCACTGATTGTGAAGAGGCTTTTGAGTGTAGATGCATAAAGAGATGGAGAAAGAGAGAGAGAGATAGAGAGAACAGAGGAGAAGGAAAGAGACTAACCCTCAGGGTCCCTTTGCCCTCACTTTGAAACTAATACAGGCAACCTATATGTGTTGAAGCAAACTCTAAGGGAGAGTAGTGTACTGTATGTGAGACTACATACTAACATGCAAGTGTGTGTGTGTTTGCATGCATGCATCCTTGTGTGTGTGTGCGTGCTCGTGCCCTGCGAGTTGGGCTGAGCCATCCTTGGGTCTGCTTCAAGCTGGGTAAAGCTCAGTGTATCAGCCCCTCTCACTCTAAAGCCTGATTAATACTCTCATATTCTATCCCATTAATCCTATTAGACACACAAACCTAGAGGAATGAGCTACTGAGCTTATTCTGTACCAGCTCACACACACTCTCTCTCACACTCTCTCTCTCGCTCTCTCTCTCACACACACACACTCCCTTACCTTTTAGTCACACTGTATCTATCCTGCTTTTGTCATCTCTGCATTATACCAACACTTTCTTCAGTGTCTTCTAGCTTTGTCTGTGCAATGGTTGTTGGTAAGTGTACATGTACTGTTACACTGATGAAGACATGTTTACAGTTGGTTTATATTACGGCCAATGTCCTCAGTGACTTAAGCCTATATGCTGTGCAGTACCTATGGGTCAGTGTCAAGTGTTTTTCAGTCGGGGCAGCCAGTCACTGCCAATCTATTGGCCTTGAATAAGAACCGTCCCAGCACTTACAGATGCCACAGTCACTCTAAATGCCTCTGTAGTCTTTCTATGACGTCTACACCACTGATTACTTAGCCAGAGTGGAGTGCTACAGGTCTGAGAGGTAGAAAGATGATGACTGGGTGCCCTATATCCTTTGAGTGCTTCAAAGCTGATACCAATTCACAGATTTCAGAAAGAGATAGCGGAATGGGAAGATATACATAGATAGAGGAAACAGTGGAATGTGTGCAAATGGTTGTTCCATTATGCTAAATACTGTATCTGCTCCATCTCCATGGTGACATACACTGTATGGTCCTTTAGCCTGATTGTCTGGGAGTGCAAGGCCTGACCGGGACTTAGGCCAGCGGTGGCAGGTTGAGGTGGTGACCTGATGTCACTCTGTGTGATGGAGCAGGGTCTTTTAGCTCGGCTGAGTGACACACTAATCTCTCCCTCTCTTTGTCCGTTCATCCCTTTAGCTCATCTCTCTAGTCCACACAGTTTTAACAGTATTTGTTTTCTTTTAAATACTTTAGTTACGCTTAATTGAGCTTGCTTGGTAAAATAGAACCAATGCCCAGTCTAGGCAGACTCAATCAAATGCTAAAAATATTTTGAAAGTAAAACAAATATAATTTGAACCCAGGTCTGAGCTCATACCTATCTCTCTCTGGGTGGAATCTAGGCCACGCCCTCCCGGGGTCTGGCCTTTACTCTTTCAGGACAGGGCACAGTGTTGAATGCTTGTCCATGTCTAAGTGTGGCAGCTGCATTAAAAAATAATGAGCCTTTCTTTTTTTTTAACATCGCTGCCTGTCAAGACCTTGCACATGTATGTGTGAGTTTTACTGCTTTGACTCACACTGTGTGCTGCTATCACACAGTTGTTCATGTCTTAACAACTTTATTATGATAATATGTCATATGATTTGTCCATTTGAGGGCTATGACTCAGCTTAACATCAATGGCTCATAGGACCCACATTGAGGTCCATTTTGCTTCCAAAAAGGTCAACCTGTCACGTCCTGGCCATGGAGAGCGCTCTGAGTTTCTCTATGGGGGTTAGGCCAGGGCGTGACTAGGGTTGTCTTACAGACTTCATGGTGGTTTTTGAGTGTGGTTCCCAATTAGAGGCAGCTGGTTGTCGTTGCCTCTAATTGGGAATCCTATTTAGGTTGTTCCTTTTCCCACCTGCATTGTGGGTTATTGTTTGTAGTTGTGTGTGTCCCTGTGTGTGCCACACCTGCGTGACGGTTCGTTCTTTCTTTATTGTTTTTTTTGCCAGTTTGCACTTTATTAAAGTATGTATACTGGAAACCTCACTACGTCTTGGTCCGCTCCACCAGAAAACCGTGACAGAATAACCCACCTAAAAAGGACCAAGCAGTGGGGTCTGCAGGAGTCGTGGACATGGGAGGAAATCCTGTCCGTCCCAGGGAGGAGTTGGAAGCAGCGGCGGCAGAGCGGCGCTTCTATGAGGAGAAGTATGCGGGAACACGCCTGGCGAGGAAGCCCGAGAGGCAGCCCCAAAAAATGTTTTGGGGGGGGGCACATGGGGAGTTTGGCTGGTTCGGGTTGGAGACCTGGGCCAACACCCCGTGCTTACCAGAGGGAGCATTGCACTGGTAAGGCACTGTGTGAGGCGGTGAAGCGCACGGTGTCACCAGTGCGTGTTCACAGCCCGGTGCGCGACATGCCAGCTTCCCGCATCTGTCGAGCTAGGGGGAGTGTGCAGCCTGGAAGGAGGGTGTCGGCTCAGCGCTCCTGGTCTCCGGTGCGCCTCCTTGGACCAGGATATCCTGCGCCGGCTCTGCGCACTGTATCTCCGGTGCGTCTCCACAGCCCAGTACGGCCTATTCCTGCTCCCCGTACCAGGCTTCCTGTGCGCCTTCAGAGCCCGGCACGGCCTGTCCCTGCTCCACGCATCAGGTCCCCTGTGCACCTTCAGAGCTCGACACGTCCTGTGCCTGCTCCACGCATCAGGTCCCCTGTGCGCATCGAGAGCCCGGCACGTCCTGTCCCTGCTCCACGCATCAGGTCCCCTGTGCGCATCGAGAGCCCGGCACGTCCTGCCCCTGCTCCACGCACCAGAACCCCTGTGCGCATCGCGAGCCCAGCACGGCCTGTTCCTGCTCCCCGCACCAGGACCCCTGTGCGCATCGCGAGCCCAGGACGGCCTCTTCCTGTTCCACGCACCAGGCCTCTAGGGTGTCGTCCCAGCCTGGCACGCAATGTTCCTGCTTCACGCACCAGGCCTCTAGGGTGTCGTCCCAGCCTGGCACGAACTGTTCCTGCTCCACGTATGGGGCCTCCAAAGGCGAAGACCCACCCGAGAGACCCTCCCAGTGACTTTTGGGCGCGGTCGGAGTCCGCGCCTTTGGGGGGGGGGGTACTGTCACGTCCTGGCCATGGAGAGCCCTCTGAGTTTCTCTATGGGGGTTAGGCCAGGGCGTGACTAGGGTTGTCTTACAGACTTCATGGTGGTTTTTGAGTGTGGTTCCCAATTAGAGGCAGCTGGTTGTCGTTGCCTCTAATTGGGAATCCTATTTAGGTTGTTCCTTTTCCCACCTGCATTGTGGGTTATTGTTTGTAGTTGAGTGTGTACCTGCGTGTGCCACACCTGTGTGACGGTTCGTTCTTTCTTTATTGTTTTTTGCCAGTTTGCACTTTATTAAAGTATGTATACTGGAAACCTCACTACGTCTTGGTCCGCTCCACCAGAAAACCGTGACACAACCCTTCCTCCTTTTGTGGTCTTCATTATGTAAGTCTACCGACAGGCTGGTCTGTCTCATCTATTTTTTTCTCTGCCATCTGAGAGGCTAAACATATCTGTCCCTGACCCCCTAACGGCTGCATTCATCTTCATCAGGCCGGCTAAGTGACGTGGGCCGCTCCAGCCTCTGAATAATTCAACAGCAGCCCTAATGATTGGCTACTCAGTGACAAAGTCGGGAACACGGGGGTCAGTGCCACAGTAGCGCGCCAGGGTGTCGGTTATCAGCCCACCGCACACACACACTCACTTCTGTAACCCTCCACCGACCGCCATTAACCTAACCTAACCTACCATCACCGCCGGCTACTGTTGCTGCCGCCGACCGACAGCCGAGCCAGCGGACCAGCATGACTGTGTTCTATGTTCTATTCTGCAGCATCATGAGGCTGTTAGAGAGGTGATAATTCACTCACTCAGTCCACTCTGGACTGTCTGCTAGCTAAATGACTGAAATCTAATTCAATGTAATGTCAAGTCATGTGCAGATATACAGTATACTGGCTCTGACACACACACAAAAGCACACACACCCTAGTTCTCCTCTGGCCTAATTTTTCAAAACTTTGATTCGATTAGCTTTTCCCACAGTCAGTTTTTTGCTTCTTTTTAACTGGCCAGCTATCCTAGTAGTTAGTTAGTGTATTTATGAACACATCTGCACATCGACGCAATCATATTTTCACTACTTTAGATTGGTTTATGCTGTCATAATGTGTCCCTTAGCTCAATTAATGTGTGCATTAGCTGGGAGGGCAGAGGTGGATGGGTATAGGAGGTAGAGAGGGTAAAAAAGGCACAAGGCACTGGAGTTCAGTGCCTTGTAGCTGTTTTCATACAGATAGATAAGCCATCCTTTCTTTTCTTTATTTTCATTTTCCCCTCCCTTCTTCTTCTCTTCTAAAATAAGGAGAGATCACAAGCAGATCAGTCTGCCCTCACCAGCTGAGAGCTCTGACACACACACACTCATGTACACATGCACACAGGCCTAACAGTAAAGGCGAGGAGTGTGTTCTAACTAAAACTCTCACGCGAAACTAAAGTAATTTAAAGTTATTTAAGCATGCATCATTTTAGCACATTAGGTGCACCTTTATGGTGTATTGTTGAGTTGACGCCCAAAGAGCCCACATGGGGTTAACGGTTTTGATGCGTAAAGGTTTATATTTTTAAATAAAAAATAAAGGATTTAGTTACAACATGGGTCTTCTAATCATTGCAGCATGACTTGCAAGATTTTTGGGGGACAGATTCCTTTTTATCTTGGTCTCTCGCCTGTCAGAAATATATTAAAATGCTAAATTAGTCATCTTCTTCACCCTCTGTTTAGTCTGCTGATGTTAACCCCTTCCAGTCCAGGACTAGAGTGCTGGCTAACAGGCAGGAAGAAGCACAACGTGGCAGTAAAACAGTCTGTGATGTTTACTCATAAGCTGAACCTACACACATACACAAATAGAATTCGCGTGTTTGAACACATATACATTTCGTAACACACACACACACACAAATGGACATACGCTCCACACACCCTTTCCCACCTGGACTGTTCATTGACTACAGCTCAGCGTTCAACACCATAGTGCCGTCCAAGCTCATCATTAATAAGCTAAGGACCCATGGACTGAACAGCTCCCTCTGCAACTGGATCCTGGACTTCCTGACGGGCCGCCCCCAGGTGGTGAGGGTAGGCAACAACACATCCGCTACGCTGACCCTCAACAAGGGGCCCCTCAGGGGTGCGTGCTTAATCCTCTCCTGTACTCCTTGTTCAACCATGACTGCGTGGCCACACACAACTCCAACAACGTCATTAAGTTTGCAGACGACACGATGGTGGTAGGCCTGATCACCAACGACAATGAGAGCCTATAGGGCGGAGGTCAGAGACCTGGCAGTATGGTGCCAGAACAACAACCTCTTGCTCAATATCAGCAAGACAAAGGAGCTTATCGTGGACTACAGGAAGCGGAGGGCCGAGCACCCCCCATTCACATCGACAGGGCTGTAGTGGAGCGGGTTGAGAGCTTAAAGTTCCTCTGTGTCAATATCACTAAGGACCTATCATGGTCCAAACAACACAGTCGAGAAGAGGGCATGACAATGCCTTTTCCACCTCAGGAGGCTGAAAAGATTTGGAATGGGCCCTCAGATCCTCAAAAAGTTATACAGCTGCACCATTGAGATCATCTTGACTGGCTTCATCACTGCTTGGCATGGCAACTGTATGGTATCCAACCGTAAGGTGCTACAGTGGGTAGTGTGTACGTCCCAGTACATCACTGGAGCCAAGCTCCATGCTATCCAGGACCTCTATACCAGGCGGTGTCAGAGGAAGGCTCTGGAGTGCCAAGTCTGGGACCAAAAGTATCATGAACAGCTTCTACCCCCAAGCCATTGCTAAACTGTTAATGAAATGGCTACCCTGACTATTTACATTGACCCCCTTTTTATTTGCACTGACTCTCTTGCACCGGCTCTATGCACACTGACTGGACCCACACACTTACACATACTACAGTGACACCCCAACACACACATACAAACACACACACACAGACACCAGTGTTGTAGTACTCAAGACCACATATTGAGGGTCTCGGTCTTGTCTCAGTGTCAGATACATTTGTACTCGGTCTTCACTCGGTCTCGGACAGTGAGGACTAGTAATTTCTTCCCAAGACCAGCGGAGTAAAAAACAAATTATTATCAGCTTCTATTCAGTCAGTGCATAAAACCGCTTCGCCAGCCCCCAAATAAGATCTGGTGCAACCAATTACTTTCAGAAGTCACATAATTAGTTAAATAAAGTCCACCTGTGTGCAATCTAAGTGTCAAATGATCTGTCACATGATCTCAGTATATATACACCTGTTCTAAAAGGCCCCAGAGTCAGCAACACCACTAAGCAAGGGGCACCACCAAGCAAGCGGCACCATGAGCTCTCCAAACAAGTCAGGGACAAAGTTGTGGAGAAGTACAGATCAGGGTTGGGTTATAAAACAATATCAGGAACTTTGAACATCCCACAGAGCACCAATAAATGGAAAGAATATGGCACCACAACAAACCTGCCAAGAGAGGGCCGCCCACCAAAACCTACGGACCAGGCAAGGAGGGCATTAATCAGAGAGGCAACAAAGAGACCAAAGATAACCCTGAAGGAGCTGCAAAGCTCCACAGCGGAGATTGAAGTATCTGTCCATAGGATAACTTTAAGCAGTACACTCCACAGAGCTGGGCTTTACGGAAGAGTGGCCAGAAAAAAGCCATTGCTTAAGGAAAAAATAAGCAAACACATTTGGCAAGTGAGAGACTCCCCAAACATATGGAAGAAGGTACTCTGGTCAGATGAGACTAAAATGTAGCTTTTTGGCCATCAAGGAAAACGCTATGTCTGGCGCAGATTACTTGTTAGATACTACTGCATGGTCGGAACTAGAAGCACAAGCATTTCGCTACACTCGCATTAACATCTGCTAACCATGTGTATGTGACAAATACGATTTGATTTGATTTGACCAATATATATTGTCCTGCTAATAACAGGGTTAATAATATATCTGTGAGAATATTCAAGGGGCTTTTATATCATTCTAAATGAATAATAATAATAATCGCTTTGTTTAAAAAAATAACAATATTTTGAAGATGATTTCGTTTTTCAAATCATGTAAAATGAGCGAGAAAAAAGGCCATTCTTGAACATGGGGTGAGACATTGTTACTAATTGGTAAATAAAGCCAGTTTGTTATTTGACTTTACGTTTGTTTATTCCATGTGTAACTCTGTGTTGTTGTTCGTGTCGCATCGCTTTGCTTTATCTTGGCCTGGTCGCAGTTGTAAACTGGCCTACCTGGTTAAATAAAGGTGAAATAAAAATATATATATGTATTTTTTATAATTAATTATTTCCGTTTTTAGAGGGAGAGAAACCAAAAACCTACAGTCATCTCATGGGTCTCCCAGTCGAGGGCGGCTTGCACTGCTATACAGTGCCTTAGACTGTTGCGCTACTCAGGCGCTGTACAACGTGACCGGTCGGAAGTGGGCTACAGTACATTAAAACAGGCGCCCCACCTGCGACAACTTCCGCAAAAATGCAGAGCGCCAAATTCAAATTACAACAATAGTAATATTAAACATTCATGAAAATGTGTTGCATACTGTTCAAACGTTAGAATCTTGGCAATCTCACAGCGTTGTCAGATTTCAAAAAAGCATAACATTTGATTGTCTGAGGACAGCGCCCGCATATTTTCATTAGCATAATAACATAACCAGCACGGGTGTCACAAAACTCAGAAAAAGCGATAAAATAAATCGCTTACCTTTGAAGATCTTTTTCTTATGGCAAACCGAAGGGTCCCAGGAACACAATAAATGTTCCTTTTGTTCGAAAAAGTCCCTCTTTATATCCATAAAGCTCTGTTTGGTTGGCGCGTTTTGTTCAGAAATCTACCGTCCACAAGTCCAATATATAAGACATAGAGGCCGTTAAAAATATACCTATAAACTTTGTCCAAACAACTCAAACAACGTTTCTAATCGATCCTTAGGTACACTAACATGTATATAAACGATAATATTTCACACTGATATCCTGAGTGATAGAAAAGGAAAAAACCGAGGCGTGCGCTCACGGTCCCGTGCGTCAAAGAGAGAAGTCACTTCCTCACTCCACTTGCCAATTCTTGTCTTACTCATCGATTTTTCTAGATAAACGCATGAAACCTTGTCTAAAGACTGTTGGCATCTAGTGGAAGCCATAGGTACTGAAACCTGGGAGCTGGATTCTAGTATTTCCTATACCAAGTCAATGGGAAAAGAGGCACCTCATAGAATCACATTTTTCCGGGTGGATTTTCCTCTGGTTTTCGCCTGCCAAATCAGTTCTGTTATACTCACAGACATTATTTCAGAAACTTCAGAGTGTTTCCTATCCAATTCTACTAATTATGTGCATATCCTAGTTTCTGGGCCTGAGTACCAGGCATTTTACTTTTGGCACGCTCCCGAACAGGTACCACATTAAGAGCAAAATAAAATAATAAAAACCTTAGTGTAACAACAGTTTTAGTAAGTAGGTAATACTGAAGTAGTGCACAATTATCAGTTTCTATTTAGGTTTATGTCGCCCATTCATTGTCAGTTAGAGACAGAGTGGGACCCAAAAGCATAATCAGTGCTCTAACTCCCCCTTGTGCTAGTCTGGAGCAATGAAGTGGTGACGCAGGGTACCGTACTATACCACAAATTACCTCTAAATCCCGCAGTGTAATCGCAAAACTTTTAGTGGAGCAACCACTGTATAAGCCGTATACCCACTTTTTTTTCAGTGGGCATTGCGTATACTCACTTCTTAATACCTACTGATGCGTATCAAAGTAGTGTAGTGGAGGTATACTACTTATTAATTATCATATACAATAAAGAAATCATGCACAAAGTAGCCTACACAATCGCAAAGCACATGAAATATATTCACATGCGCGCTGCACACAGCCTATTTTCAGAGGAATATCATCTGCAGGCAGCAAGAGTGTGCAGCTCTCAACTGGTTTTGGCATGGAGCAGCTCACAGAAGAATGACAACGGTAGCCGGTAGGGCAGGAAAGACATTTCAACGTATGATATCTATCAGTGCTATCTAAGGCAACAGTGAGTATGCAATTGGTATGCAATGGTTCCGAAGTGTTGGTTAGTAGGCTATTTGTGATGCGCAATTATCATCATGCGCTGCTTGCATCAGGGGTGCAGACATGGATGGGCCTGGGTGGACAGAAGCCCAACCACTGGGGAGGCAGGCCCTGACAGGCCCACCCAATCAGATTGAAGTGGTTTATGCTTTGTTGGACTTAGACCATCAACATTTTATTTAAAAAAAAATGTAAGAGTGATTTTGAGAGTGATAACCAGAAAAATCTATAGGAGGGACAAGCATGCATTGACAGGCAAGCTGCAGAAGGATGAGGAGTCTACACTTCCCCATTGTTTATCAGTGCAATTTTGATGGCTGAAAAAGTTTGAGAGGGTTTATCTAATGTTCCTTTGTTAGATTTTAGCTCATCTTGCTCTAGCTAGCATTAGTTGTTGATCTTGTTGTTGATGATGTGCATAACATGTTATTTGATCAATAGGACTGTAAAGTTCCCAAATGTAAGAGGACTCCTGTGGTGTTGACGTATTTTCAGAAATTCAATCAGGTATATGTTGTGGCTTTTGGCGAATCTGTTCTAATGATCTAAAGTTGCGCTCTTGTAATTGCCGGTAAACACACAGTCCATTTCAAAGTGAATGATGGCAGGCCTGTGTGGCAAATGGCTTGTTTGTATACATGTCTAATGTAGCTCTGATGTAGCTCTGATTGACTATAGCGCACCAATCTGTGTAAACTCCGGTCCTGGACTAGACAGATGTTTTTATTTGGTTTTATTTACTGCAGTGTCTATTAATTGTCCAAACGCTTTCTCTCTCTGTGTTGCTATATAATTTTCACAAATGCCTTAGTATACATAATTCTCAAACATTCTAGGAATTTATGAAAACGTGAAAATTACCATATCAAAGTGGTCGCTTGTCAGAAAATGTTTTAAAAAGTGTAATATTCTTCCTGTTGCTAAAATGCTGGCAGTTCCACTTTAAATGCAACAATGTTTCACACACATAAGTTATTTTCAAAGATATGGCTAACAACAGCAAGCGCTCTGCAATAAATAACACAGTTCCACTAACCAGATGATGATCATCAACTTAACTTCTTGTTGAAAATTATTCTTGAAAAGGGAGAAGCTAACAAATTAGCAACAACATTCTCTTTGATAAAACCTGCTGCAGCCACTGCAAACTAGCCGACAACAAAAGCTAGCTTGCTAGACCACGGGAAAACTACTGCTCGCTATTGTGTAGTGACCTGTCTGCCTTCAAGAAGATGGTCCCACCCATTAAGTCAAAATGCGATTGGTTGATTCCACTGTCACTCCAAAATGTTGCCCTAATAAAGTTGAAAACAGATGCCTTTAACTAGCTTCTGATGGCCTAGCCAATGGCTGACATAGCTAGCTAGATTTATCTTCTCAGAGACCAGAAAATAAAAATCCTGATTGGATATTTTTTTCTCTTCAGTGTTAACTTTTTCCTTTCCAACAAAAACTGAAGAGCATCATTGAAAATAATAATATCATTATTATTATTATTTTATTATTATTATATATTATATATTTCTCTGGTGTATTCGTTAAAGTAAGATCAATCAGCGATGACTTTGAAGGATCTCTAGGGTTGGGCCGTGAAGGAATAGCCACCAGCTGGGTTAGGTTTAGATCATTACACATGTTTTTTTTAGAATGTCTGAAGCCTATTTCTAAATCATAATTTACATCACCCAGGATAATAACTTCAGATTTAGTAAAATAAGACAACAAACTAGTTAACTCCACAAGTGCACAAATGTTAGCTGAGGGAGGATGGTAAGCTAAACATTTTGGGCAAGGGAAATAGATCTCAGTAAAGAAACAGAGAAATTATTTTGAATAAAAAATGGCCACTCCACCACCACCACCTCTACCCTGTTTGTCTGCTCTGAAATATTAATATCCAAGTCCAGAATGTTCCCAGAGATCCAAGTTTCAGTCAATACCAGAATATCTGGATTTGTCTGCATAGCCCAGATTTTGATGTAATCCAGTTTAGGAAATGGAAATGGCTCCTAATGTTCAGATGCATCAACCCAAGACCTTTACGATTTTTAAACTCCAACTCAAACAAGCTACGTTCAATAGGCGGTTGCAGGCCCTGTCTGATGGTTGATATTGATATGGTATGGCTATAAGATGACATAGAACTGCACCATTTGGTCTATCCCCATTAGTAATAGAGGAACAAATGTCAATATGAGGAACTCTCAGAGTAACCAATGATGGAATGTTATAAACTAACTTACATGGGCTTTGGTTGTTATTGTGCAACAGCCCAAGCCCTCTACGTGATTTGAAAACCGAGAGGGTATTCAACTTTATGGAATTCACATTTGAACTAAAAGCACTGGGTGAGCAAACCACAGTGGGTTCCTCTTTTGAGCTAACAATAGCAGATCTAAGAGTGGAGTTCAACTGACAACACCCCTGGCAGTATAGACAACAGTACGACGATAACGCTTAGAGAGGATGGGAGGTATTACCTAAACGGGGCTTGTCTCTGAGTCAATATCTTAACGCAGCCTTGAAATATGAAGAGAGGGTCCAGGCTTCTAGATATGTAGGCTATGCTTAGAAGCCAGGAGATGCTAAATGTCTTTATGTTAATTAACGGTCAATTACCGTGAGACCGGGCAGTTATTTGCATGACAATCACTGGCTGACAAAATTTGGGCTCTGCACTTGGCATGGTGAGGAGGTGAGAAGAAGGTGAGGAGGACGCCCGCCTGTCTTTCCTCTCTTCTCTTTCCCTCTCACCTCCTCTCCCTCGCTTCCCTCTCCTCTGTCAAATCCCTAATTTCCTTATCCAAGTGCTGGAATCCCTCAGATCCTTCCCCCGATCCGGTTGCGTTTGGCCCAACCCAACATGTTTCATTTTGTTTTGTGGGATTTGTGGGTGTTTCGTTTAGGCCTGTGTATGTGTGAGCTGAGTGTCTGAGGCTGTGTGTGTGTGTGCGCCTGCCTTCATGGTTACCCTACATCCCCGCTTCACCACAGCCTGGTCTGTGTGTGACAAACACCAATCACTCAGCCCAGCCCTTAGGCCACCCTCTCCTGGTCTCCTGGGTTAGTCTGTTTGTACACCTGGCACCAAATACATACATCTTCTACCATGGACACCAACACCCCATCCTCTCCACCCTCAACCCTCTCCCCCTATACAGTCTGTAAGGCCACCGGCTAGCCACCGGCTAGTGTTTGGCTAGTTGTCTCACCAAATGACCCTCTGTTTTGCTTGTACACAACCAGCGGCCCAACTGCCACCCCCGCTGTATTGAAAAGAAACTGGGCTCAGCTGTGACACTATCAGTCGCTGTCAGCCTCAGTGTCCACTGTGTGTGTTTTGACTGGGCTCTGCCCATTCACTGGCAGCATTGTGAGTATAAACCTCTCAACAAGTTTAGGATTTACTGTATGGACAGGACTGCTGTCAAACAAGCTCCCCCGTCTCATCTCATCTCCTACTCTTCAGGCAGGCATATGGCTCTATCTCATACCAACCTTGTGATGCTCCTCCTCTTCAGTATGTTTGGTTAGTCTGGTTTACAGTTGACATGGAGATGGGCTGCCCGAAATCCATCTGAAAAACTGGGGTTTTCCACTAAAGCTTTCTCTTCTAATTTTTACACTTTTTCACTAAGTTGTTCAATTATTTTTTTTCAATGTATTTGGGTTCATCTTTATATTCTAAATCAACTGATATGGCAGCTTAATGACTTAAAATAATTTTTACCATTGGGATAACATTGTGCTATCACTAAGAGTAGGAACACCAATGAGAAATGTTTGGTTATTGAGGAATCGGTTAAATGGAGGCCACAGATGCTCAAATCTAAGGTCTTTCATCATTTACTGAAGTGAAATGATAAAAAGAAATCTCACTATGTTATTTCCCTTCATTTAAATTGAGTAACACAAAGTGACACTTTGGATTTAGACATACAGTGCATTCGGAAAGTATTCAGACCCCTTGACTTTTTCCACATTTTGTTACGTTATAGCCTTATTCTAAAATGGATTAAATAGTTTTTCCCCCCTCATCAATCTACACACAATACCCCATAATGACAAAGCAAAAACAGGTTTTTAGAAATGTTTGCAAATTCATTAAATATAAAGAACAGAAATACCTTATTTGCAAAGATTATCTCTGGTCTGATTGAAACAAGATTGAACTCTTTGACCTGAATGTCAAGTGTCACATCAAGAGGAAACTGGGCACCATCCCAACGGTGAAGCATGCTGGTGGCAGCATCATGCTGTGGGGATGTATTTCAGCAGCAGGGCCTGGGAGACTAAGTACAGAGAGATCCTTGATGAAAACCTGCTCCCGAGTGCTCGGGGCATCAGACTGGGGTGAAGGTTCACCTTCCAACAGGACAACGACCCTAAGCACACAGCCAAGACAGCACAGGAGTGGCTTCAAGACAAGTCTGTGAATGTCCTAGAGTGGCCCAGCCATAGCCCGGACTTGAACCCGATCGATCATCTCCTGAGAGACCTGAAAATAGCTGTGTAGCGACGCTCCCCATCCAATCTGACAGAGCCTAAGAGGATCTGCAGAGAAGAATGGGAGAAACTCCCCAAATACTTGTTGTAGCGTCATACACAAGAAGACTCAAGGCTGTAGTCGCTGCCAAAGGTGCTTCAACAAAGTACTGAGTAAAGGGTCTGAATACTTATGTAAATGTAATATTTCAGTTTTGTATTTGTAATACATTGGCAAAAATTTCTAAAACCCTGTTTTTGCTTTGTCATTATGGGGTATTGTGTGTAGATTGATGAGGAAAACAAACAATTTCATCCATTTTAGAATAAGGCTGTAAAGTAACAAAATGTGGAAAAGGTTAAGGGGTCTGAATACTTTCCGAATGCACTGTACCAAATTATCATTGGAATCCTCAAAGTTATGACATACTAAAATGGTGTGATTAGCTAATACTTTTCTTTAGTACAGACCCCTCCCCGATAACAGCTTGCCAATGGAGGGAATGCTCAAGGTCCTTGTATATCTTTGTAATGAGTAATTTTCAAGGCGGAAACACTAATAACATACAACTGATGGACAGACACACAAGTAAAAAAAATATGTACTTTAATAGCTTTCTTTGTTTTTATTGATTTATACAATATATGAAATACTTGTAACTTTCCAGAATTCAAAATAATAGATAAATAAATCCCCAAAACATGTCACTACAACTCTAGACATAACTACTGGGACAAGCCAATTTGCTTAGCATAAGTACTTTAAACAATGCATAAACTTTGTTTTGCAGTATAAAGGATGTTTTATCATTGATAGACAGTTCAGTATCAACAAAAACATGTATAATGTGAAACTATTTGTAATTTTAAAGTGTTTTTCTTGGACGCAAATGCCACCGCAAATCAAGAACGACCCGGTTACTCAACCACTGCTGTCACATGGGCCTCTATTAGCAGTGTCACGATACAGTCTATAATGACCAATGCAGACGAACAGACGAACCTGAAATGAGCTGACTCCAACCGAAAATAAATCAAATTGAATCTCATAAGATTGATTCAAATCGAGTTACAGTGCAAACTCAACTTAGCCTAGTCTGCTCTTCTGCATACGCTTTGTTACATGGACACAAGCTGTGTCCCATTCCCCCCTCTCTCTCCCGTCCTCCCTCCCATCTCTAATGTCTGCAAAAACACTACAGCGAATATTGTAGTATACTGTAGAATACTGTAGTATTTATAGTTAACTATAGTATACATACTGTAATAAAAGAAAACTGTATTATATACTATAGGAATTAGTGTTTAATTGTAGTATACTGTAGTATTTACTCTAGTGTTTTGTGGACTGTAGTACAGTGCCTTCAGAAAGTATTCACACCCCTTGACTTTTTCAACATTTTGTTGTGATACAGCCTGAATTTAAAATTGATTAAATAGCGATTTTTTTAATAATGGCCTACAAACAATACCCCATAATGTCAAAGTGGACTTATGTTTTCAAAATGTTACAGGCATGCATGGCTTGAGCAGAAATGTCTTGAGTCAATAAGTATTCAACCCCAGTGTTATGGCAAGTCTAAATAAGTCCAGGAGTAAACATTTGCTTAACAAGTCACATAGTAAGTTGCATGGACTCAGTCTGTGTGCAATAATAGTGTGTAGCCATTTCCTGTAGTCAAATTATCTAGTGGCCTCATAAGTGGAATGTTATAAATATACACACTATTATTATACTATCAAAAAACCTGACGAAATTCCTGTGTTTCTATGTCAAGCAGTTTTGGTATATTTCAGTCTGTGATGTATATAAAGTTTAATATTGGGATGCAAACTCAAAATTGAATACATTTCAACTCTATATCTGAAATGGTACAGGTGTTTTCTTTTTTTAAGCCCATAACCATCGGTGTGAGGTGTATACTTTTGTAGTATTTACTGTAGTGTTTTGGCAAACATTACTGTAGTATTTACTATTGTGTTTTTGTTTTAATATCTTTGACATAGTAGTGGAGGCTTTCTTATGAAGAAACCTACTGGAGAAATACTAAAAGAACAAATGTTCCATAACCTGTAGGTAGGACTGGGGTTGGAACAGATAGTTCAGAGCTTCTGCTCTTTTCTATAACCTGTAGGGAACACATTGTATGGTCTATGCTTGTTGCAGACTGTGGTGTTTTTGCAGAAATTACTGCAGAATTTACTACAGTGTTTTTTTATTCGAATAATACTGTTTTCACTATCGTCGACAGAATTGGACCAAGGCGCAGCGTGCAGGGTTGAGTGAAACATATTTATTTAAATGCAACTCACCAAAACAAAAGAAAGAAAGAACACAACGACCGTAACGCAGGTATGGCGCACACACAGGGACACACACAACTACAAACCTAAGTATATCCCACAACACAGGTGGGGGACTGAACAACCTAAATAGGATTCCCAATTAGAGACAACGACTAACAGCTGCCTCTAATGGGGAACCCAAACCAAACCAACATAGAAAAACAACATAGAACAAAAACACACCCCTGATCACGTCCTGACCAAAACCACCATAGAGCAGCCAAAAGGGCTATCTATCATAGAGCAGCCAAAAGGGCTATCTATGGCCAGGACGTGACAACTGTAGTATTTTCTATACTATTCTACAGTACACTACACAATTATACAGTAAGTACTTTACATTATCAGGGGATACTACATTGTGTTGTATAGTATACTACAGTTTACTATAGTAAGTATTGTAGTATTCTACAATGCCTTGCAAAAGTACTCATCCCCCTTGGCGTTTTTCCTATTTTGTTGCATTACAACGTGTAATTTAAATAGATTTTTATTTGGATGTCATGTAATGGATATAGACAAAATTGTCAAAATTGGTGAAGTGAAATGAAAAAAATTACTTGTTTAGAATTCAAAATGGAAAATTGGTGGGTGCATATGTATTCACCCCCTTTGTTATGAAGCCCCTAAATGAGATCTGGTGCAACCAATTACCTTCAGAAGTCACATAATTAGTTAAATAAAGTCCACCTGTGTGCAATCTAAGTGTCACATGATCTCAGTATACAGTTGAAGTCGGAAGTTTACATACACTTAGGTTGGAGTCATTAAACCTAGTTTTTCAACCACTCCACAAATGTCTTGTTCACAAACTATAGTTTTGTGTATGACAAGTAATTTTTCCAACAATTGTTTACAGACTTATAATTCACTGTATCACAATTCAGGTGGGTCAGAAGTTTACATACACTAAGTTGATTGTGCCTTTAAACAGCTTGGAATATTCCAGAAAATTACGTCATGGCTTTAGAAGTTTCTGATAGGCTAATTGACATCATTTGAGTCAACTAGAGGTGTTCCTGTGGATGTATTTCAAGGCCTACCTTCAAACTCAGTGCCTCTTTGCTTGACATCATGGGAAAATCAAAAGAAATCAGCCAAGACCTCAGAAAGAAAATTCTGGTTCATCCTTGGGAGCAATTTCCAAATGGCTTAAGGTACCATGTTCATCTGTTCAAACAATAGTACGCAAGCATACACACCATGGGACCACGCAGCCGCCATACCGCTCAGGTAGAAGATGCGTTCTGTCTCCTAGAGGTGAACGTACTTTGGTGTGAAAAGTGCAAATCAATCCCAGAACAGCAAAGGACCTTGTGAAGATGCTGGAGGAAACAGGTACAAAAGTATCTATATCCACAGTAAAACGAGTTCTATGTCGACATAACCTGAAAGGCCGCTCAGGAAGGAAGAAGCCACTGCTCCAAAACTGCCATAAAAAAGCCAGACTACGGTTTGCAACTGCACATGGGGACAATGATCGTACTTTCTGTTGAAATGTCCTCTGGTCTGATGAAACAAAAATACAACTGTTTGGCCATAATGACCATCGTTATGTTTGGAGGAAAAAGGGGGAGGCTTGCAAGCCGAAGAACACCATCCCAAGAGTGAAGCACAGGGGTGGCAGCATCATGTTGTGGGGGTGCTTTGCACTTCACAAAATAGATGGCATCATGAGGAAGGAGAATTTTGTGGATATATTGAAGCAACATCTCAAGACATCAGTCAGGAAGTTAAAGCTTGGTCGCAAATGGGTCTTCCAAATGGACAATGACCCCAAGCATACTTCCAAAGTTGTGGCAAAATGGCTTAAGGACAACAAAGTCAAAGTATTGGAGCGGCCATCACAAAGCCCTGACCTCAATCCTCTAGAAAATGTGTGGGCAGAACTGAAAAAGCATGTGCGAGCAAGGAGGCCTACAAACCTGATTTAGTTACACCAGCTCTGTCAGGAGGAATGGGCCAAAATTCACCCAACTTATTGTGGGAAGGTTGTGGAAGGCTACCCGAAACGTTTGACCCAAGTTAAACAATTTAAAGGCAATGCTACCAAATACTAATTGAGTGTATGTAAACATCTGATCCACTGGGATTGTGATGAAATAAATAAAAGCTGAAATAAATAATTCTCTCTACTATTATTCTGACATTAAACATTCTTAAAATAAAGTGGTGATCCTAACTGAATATGGCACCACAACAAACCTGCCAATATAGGGCAGCCCACCAAAACTCATGGACCAGACAAGGAGGGCATTAATCAGAGAGGCAACAAAGAGACCAAAGATAACCCTGAAGGAGTTGCAAAGCTCCGCAGCGGAGATTGGAGTATCTGTCCATAGGACCGCTATAAGCCGTACACTCCACAGAGCTGGGCTTTACAGAAGAATAGCAAGAAAAAAGCCATTGCTTAAAGTAAAAAATAAGCAAACACGTTTGGTGTTCGCCAAAAGGCTTGTGGGAGACTCCCCAAACATATGGAAGAAGGTACTCTGGTCAGATGAGACTAACATTGAGCTTTTTGGCCATTAAGGAAAACGCTATGTCTGGCGCAAACCCAACTCCTCTCATCACCCCGAGAATACCATCATGCTGTGGGGATGTTTTTCATCGGCAGGGACTGGGAAACTGGTCAGAATTGAAGGAATGATGGGTGGCGCTAAATAGAGGGAAATTCTTGAGGGAAACCTGTCAAAGCCAGACCTCAATCCATTTGAGAATCTGTGGTATGACTTAAAGATTGCTGTACACCAGTCTTATTTCTTGTTTGTTTCACAAGAAAAAATATTTTGCATCTTCAAAGTGGTAGGCATGTTGTGTAAATCAAGTGATTCAAACCCCCAAAATAATCAATTTTCATTCCAGGTTATAAGGCAACAAAATAGGAAAAATGCCAATGGGGTTGAATACTTCTGCAAGCCACTGTATAGTAAACTGTAGTATTTCTTCATGTGGGTCTCTCCCTTGAGGTTACAAATTATTTGAATTGCATCCAAAGCAAGCAAGCAGAAATGCAAATTCAGATTTACACCCCCCTCACACAGACAGAAACACACACACACATACAAACACACACACACTCATATTCTCACTCTAAAAATACTCACTGTATCACCCTCCATATCTAACTAACACACACAAACGCACACACACACACTAGCATACGCAAACAAACATTCACCGTATCAAAAACACACACAAAAACACACACACAAACATAAACACACGGCTTGCATCATGATGGCCCTGTACGTGCAGCTGATGAGGATGGTCAGGTGGTATACAGGGAGGAGAGGTAAGCAGCTCTAACACACAACTCCAAGCCCTGTACAATCTCTTATTATTATTATTGTTATTGTTGTTGTTATTTGTATTCTTATTATTCTATTCTTATTAACTCTATTGTCCTGACCACCTGTTCAAAAAACAGCTCACCAATATAAGATACAGCATGATACAGTTATATTTCATGCACAAGTTGGGTAGCTGCAAAGCCCTACTAGGACATTGACAGTACGTACAGTAAGTAAGTGAATGAGAAAAATGAGAGAGTTTGGTTTGCTAGGGCTCGAGTGTCTCTCTCTGTCAGTGTTCCTCTAATCCAGCCCAGACTCAGTCAGGTTTATGCTCCGGTTCGCGTCCCAGTCATTCCACTGTAGCAGGCCCTAAAAGGATTACACACCTAGTTTCTGCTGTATAATCTCTCTGCCAGGTCACAGGATAAAGGGTCCCATTCACACGCAGTTCACACACAGATTGGAACCCATGCTGCAGTGGTACATGTGCAACGGCCTAGACCGCTAGACCCCCCTAGGCCACTCACGCACGCACGCACACACACGCGCACACACACGTCCACAGCTCCTCTCCCAGCCGTGCAGAGCCTGAGCCAGTCATGGAAGGATGCTAATCTGTTAGCGTTAGCGCCTGGCTATTCTGCATGGGTTCAGGTGTTGGCGTGCATGGGTAGCAGTTATGCGGTCGCCAACCCTGTTCTGCAGCTTAGCTCAGATTGACATGACAGAAAGCTATGCCTGAGGAGGAAGGAGTAGGGTTGCAGGATCCATCTCCAGCAAACAATGGGGGTTTATTGAAGAGTTGGGAGGGGGAGGGAGGTAGGGACAGTGGACAGGAGGGAGAAGGGGGAGGGTGAAAGTCCTGATTGACATATCAGAAGTGAGAAACTGTTTGTTTTGTGCTGCTGTATCAGTCGCTGCTGCTTGATAATTGTTGTGAGCTGTTGATAACTCAAGAGGAGTCAGAGGATCTAAGCACAGACAAAAAGAAAACCCCGCACACAGCTATTCTCAGGGTATGGGAAAACCCTTACACACAGACAATATGTGCTTGCACACTCTTTCTATTACCTTCTGCCTTGTATTGTGTCATGTTTCTCAATTGCATACTGTAGAGAATTGAATTGAATACTTCAATCCACAATTTCAAATTGTATTTTCTGTCAGGGAAGGGTTACCCCAGCCGGCATTGCTGTGAAGAGAGGAGGAAGGGGTTAACGGTAGAGCTGGCCCTTTATCTGAAGAGGTCCTGCCTGACTGACTGGCTGCGCTACTCCATGAGTAATGCTGAGCCATGGTGCCATGACACTGTGACAACCACAGAGGGGCGGGAGGGAGGGATAGGAAGCAGAAGGAGGAAAGGGGACTGTGTGGGTAGAGAACAAATATAGACGAGTTGGGGGGGAAGGGGGATTTGGATCAAGCGAAGAAACACAAATTGAGAAATGGAGGGTAGAAGAGAGAAAGGGATAGAGATAGAAAGAGAGAAGGCTCAGCAGTTGTGCCTGCCAGCAGCTCGTTACAGAGTGTCACCGGAGTATTGCATCAGTGCTACAGGGATGCTCACATTGCAGGATGACATCACCTTATACCGGCTCGGCTCTGCTGCGGACAAGAGCTCCAAACACACCGTCTGTCTGCCACCCCAGGGAGAGGAAAAGAGAGAGCGATAGAGAAAGAGGGTTTGGGGGCGGATGAGAAGGATAAAGGTGAGGAACAAGGGTGCAGACTAAAGATAGAGGGAAAGAGAGAACAGGGGAGAGAGATTTGGGTTGTCGAAAGGGTGGGGGTGGAGTGTAACGAGGGTACTGCCTTGCCCGGACTGCTTTCTCTCTCTCTCTCTCCCTGCTTGGCACTGTAACTGGCTGATGCACTGACAGAGGTGGAGGGGAGAGAGAGGAGGGGGGTCGACTCATTCCACTCCACTGCGTTATTAACACTTTGGTGCCAGGGTCTAGTTTTTGGGGAAGAGCTGCATACGCCATGCATGCCTAACAGGAGACTCGCTGTCCGGTTCTCTGGTCGTTGCGTTTGGGCAAAGACCTATTCAGCCAGTATCGGGAACTGAGGCTGTGTTTTCGTACTGAATTAGAGCAATGCCTGGAAACTTCCAGACGGTGCAGCTAATTGGTTAGCTCGAGTTAGCGCACACATGACTCCTAGCTGGCTGGCTGGTTGCTGCAGATTTCTCCCACAGTGAGTGTCAGTTGGACAGACAGACTGGGCAGGCAGCTTTTATGACAATCAGGCTTGAATCTGTTAGGTCTGAAGTGCATCAAAGAATCAAAAGATACAACATCATGTTTTCTTTAACCTCTAAAAGTGTAAGCCGTCTATAGCCCATAAGAAAACATTGAATAACACATTCATAAATGGCAAAAAAAAAGAGTAAAAAAAGGAATCATAAGGAATAAGGTTTTGAAGTGTCTTTCCTATATCTAGGATATATAAGAAAGCTCTTTTCTTTTTTTTTTTTGTATACATATTTAACCCTTTATTTTTGTTGGCACAAAACTACCACCATACTTCCATTCATTTGTATGGGTTACCTTCAGATGAGTCCCATGACACTTGTGGGTGTCGTAGAGCAAAACAGAGAACATTGTGTTCGTGAGAGTCACCCCTTTCCACAGTGGGGTCATATTAGTTTATAGGCCAAAACGTTCGGATGCTACAGACATTTTCGTGAGATTACCAATTTGTGGGATGTCCTATGGTCTGAGATGCAGCCCATGCAAAAAAAACAGATATCTCTATCTTAAACTAACGGATTTTGATGGGGATTGTTTTTATTATGTTGCTTTGATTGACACACGGGTGCGTCAATAGACTCTTAAGGATCCTTTGAAATATCATATTCTAGGTCATACACATTATGACATCCTCTATTCTTAATCAGAATCCGCCTGGACTGTATTTGAACCCTCTATCCCATATTGTAGGTCAGAAAGATTCTGTAGGGGGGTTCATGGCCTTTGCTGAGGCAGATATCTGATGAGACAGACTCAACATGCATGATGATGTCAGAGTCAGATTGACACTCATATTTTAGTTTGTTCATACGCTTCTGTGGTTCTCCAGAGAGGACATGATATACACTGAGTGTTTTCTGTCCAATAGAGTGTTTTATGCCCATATGGTGATGTGGCTCCATACGGGGAGTGCTTCACCACCATACACTGACTGTATTAAACATTAGGAACACCTGCTCTATCCATGACATAGACTGACACGGTGAATCCAGGTGATAGCTAGGATCCCTTATTGATATAACCTGTCAAATCCACTTCAATCAGTGTAGATGAAGGGGAAGAGACAGGTTAAAGAAGGATTTTTAAGCCTTGAGACAATTGAGACATGGATTGTGTATGTCTGCCATTCAGAGGGTGGATTGGCATGACAAAAGATTTAAGTGCCTTTGAACAGGGTATGGTACTAGGTGCCAGGCGCACCGGTTTGAGTGTGTCAAGAACTGCAACGCTGCTGGGTTTTTCACACTCAACTGTTTCCTGTGTGTATCAAGAGTGGTCCAACACCCAAAGGACATCTAGCCAACTTGACACAACTGTGGGAATCATTGGAGTCAACGTGGGCCAGCATCCCTGTGGAACACTTTCGACACCTTGTAGTGTCTATGCCCCGACGAATTGGGGCTGTTCTAAGGGCAAAAGGGAGTGGAGGGAAGAGAAACGGGGAGTGGGGGAACAACTCAAAATTAGGAAGGTGTTCCTAATGTTTTGTACACTCAGTGTACATGCAGGGAGTATGGCCCTCTCCACATGTTCCCTGCAGCTAGCAGAACATGGACGCTGTTACTGCTGCTGCTCTGACATACGGTACACACAAATGGGCCGAACAGGCATACACACACACACGCAAACACACACCATTAGGTAACCCTGAATCCTGTATGGCTTATGCAACTATTTTATATAATATTGTATATTACTGCAGAGGGAGACAGAAAGAGAGACAGAGAGAGAGAGAGGGAGAGGGGGAGGGAGAGAGAGAGAGGGAGCGAGGGAGAGAATCTATTGATGTCTGTAAAAAAAAGAGATAATCATCAAACCCTTACAGTGGAGGGAAAGGGAACAGGAAGCACAATCATTCCTGCCTTTGGATTTGGACACTGTAATATTATCACAACTTTCAAACATAATATATGCATGACCGCCACAGCATCTTATGCAACAGTTCCCTTTCTGTGTGTGCTCTGGCTCCCCTACTCTAGAAAGGTCTATGTTTAGCGCGGGACTATGGAACAGCCTATTCGCGTCTACAGTTAAATTGCACTTTCCACTCTACTTATTACAGTTACAGACAAAATATGAAAGCGCTAAGGGCAATGGATAATCAGCACAGAAATAGCACAGTCAGAAAATGTGTCATGTGGCAAGCAGACTGCGGTCACATCAGTGTGCAGTGAAAACGCTTCCCCCCTCCATCTCCATGCATGGAGCGGTTTCCAAATCCTCAAGGCAATCATGTACCTTTCAAACTTCAACAACCCAACTTAAATGTCTGCCTTTTTTTGTATTTTTGGGGGGGGGGTGGATTGGCCATTGGTTAGTTTGGCTTTGCACTGTAGCCAGGCAGATTAGAATCTCTCTCATGGCTGCTTATGCCTGCCCCATGGCTTTGAGCCTCACAAATGCGCAATCTACATGTGGGAAAGTGTTTTAACACAACGCACATACACTGTACACACACACTTGCACAGAGCAGTGGAATCACTGTTGATGACATACGCTGGGGACTTTGACAGGCAGAGCTACTGTACCTAACTGGATTGTGTCTTTCTGTAACACTGATCTGTTGCAGCACATGCACACTGAGACAGGGGCCATGAAACCATGCGTAAAAATCAGGGCTGGAAATCTGCTAACACACACACATACAGATAGAAAAAGTTTCTAAATGTGATTTGGTCCCATAGGCACCCAGTTAATCTCTGTCAGTCTGGACCTCCCTTTTTGGCATTTTAGCTTTTATTGTTACAAAACCGAAAAAAACAGATAAATTAATTTAAATGATTACGTTAAAAGGTTAGAAGAAGCAGACAGTGTTCCAGTCTTGCGTAGATGTTGTATTTCAGAAACAGCTACTGTGCAACCACATGATAAGTCAAGATGAGATTAAAACGTGTTTACTGAACTCTATAGTCCTAAACAAGGCATATGTTTTAAATTGTTTATTAAAACATACCTTTCTTTAAGACATTTTGGAATAACTCTAATTAGATATTGCATCGTCACATTATAGCGCTTCACTAGGCGCTGCTGCGTTTCTATGGCTACAGAAGTAACAAAACCAACACCTGAGTCCCAGAGGTCACCTGTGGTTACACAGACACACACACACACACACACTCACCACCTGTGTAGCAGATGCTTGAGAGAAGTCAGAATCACAGGATGGCAAATACACATCCCTGACTGACCTTAACAAATGAGTAGGTGAAGGAGGGGTAGTTCTCTCTCTCTCACACACACACACACACACACACACACACTTATTCATACTGCCGCTGGTGATTATTATAAATACAGTATGCAAATCCCGGCATGATGCTTCTCCCATCTATTATTCATGAGATTCAGAGGGACCCCGTCCTGATGCATAGATAAAACACAGCAGATTATTCTAGTTTCCCAGGGCTCTATCTCCTGTGGATTACCATGCAGGGCAGAGGCAGTTCCTGTGTCATTGTTACCCTTTCATCTGTCCAGCCTGGCCTGTGTGGCACCACCCCACCACAGATAGAGACAGTGGCAATTAAAACACTTTGACACACTTGACAGAGAGGGGCTGTGTGTCTGGCATTAGCCATCTGGGGTGGGGAACTGGGGGACTCCCCCCCTCACACACGCCACTCTGCTCTCCCCCCCCCCATGTTGTAACAAATGTATAACATAGTGTGTGTTTTGTGTCTGGCCATGAGTTGTGGTCGTGCTCAGAAAACAATTACTAGATATTTTAGTGTCACTTTTCTCTCATCTTGTGGCCTACATCAGTTTGGCCCTCATAGTACTGTTTGACCCAATCAGCAGTTCACTTCCTGCATCCCTGCGATGTACATTGGCCAGGAGGGTACACCAGGTTGCAAAAAAATGAAATACAAAACTTCAATCTCCGGCAACAGAGTTGAAGTAAAGTCATTTCCTATTGGTTCCCAACACTGGAGTCTGCGTACTGCCTAGTTCTTAGCTTCTGGAAAGTAGATGGGAACATACCAATGTGTTTGTGGGAAAGGGGGCCAGTAAAATGATGCCACTAGATACTTGAAAATTACTAACATGATATTTAAACCAGTGAACAGCAAAATATGTCCATATACATATACAATCGTCCGTATGTTATAACATTGTTGTCTGTGAATATAGCGCAGAGAAAGCGCAAAACCATTTTCGATGCGTCATTATTAGACACGGCTGTCACCCGTGTGTCCGCTTGAAGTGGTATCGCCGAGATGAAGTGGTTCCCTAGGCGCTGTCAGTGTTCTTAAAATGAAGACTACTGCTCAGTCCCTGAAGAACGGACTGGATTGTAGAGCTGGTATCTACTTTCAGCTCTGTAGGACTGTTAGAACATTTTATAAGCCTTTGGAACAGTGAAGTTTTATGTCTGACTGAGCAGTGAAGCCTGGTGCTTTTAGAGAAGATTTCATCGTATTTATTGTCTGAAGCAGGCATTCAGATCATCAGAGACTGTTCTATTTGAGCTGTCCTATATACAGTACATAGCAGTATCAAATCAGTCAAGTGTTGTATACGTTTTGTCGTTGTTCACCTGTGATCCTCTTTTTTTATATCCATTTGGAGAAGGACAAGTGTCATTCGCAAGTGAAGTAAAGACAATGTACAATACAGTTTGGACTACGGAAAAAGAAGACAATGATTGGAGGGACGTGATGATGCCATATTCCACAGAATTAATATTTTACATTGAAATGGACCAACCACCTCCAGGTAGGCCACTAAAACGATTGGATAGTCATTGTGTGGTAAAGTAATGTATCATATTCGTAGATGCGGGGACATTTGTCATATGGATTGACTGGTGGAAACTTTGAGAAGAACGCGTTGCCTGAAAAACCTGCCTGTCTAGATGGCGAGCCAATTATTATGAATACTTGGGTAACTTCGTTGTTGTTTCATTTTGCAGTAGTTATTACAGATGCAGAAGTAGTGCACAAGCATCTATAAATGTACGTTATGGTTTTCTATTCCATTCGCTGTAACATCGCTACATTGTCAACGTCCAGTCGTTTTGCTACTGTTGCAAGTGCAACGGTGATGACAATCCTTTAGCATTTATTTTGTATAATGTATCAGATGGGTTGTTTAGTTTGTAACAATTTTGTTGAAAAAAATGACGCGTCTATCGGAGTGACATCACATGAACAGCAGATTGATACAGGCTATTGTGTATCCTGCAATAATAACCTCTGTTCTAATCAACATTTCACGCGCATATGGACATTATTCATTGAATCAATGAACTTTGTTTCGTTGTCGGCTATCATACAAATGGATTACCTCGGTATAGTTATTTAGTCGGCTGCTTATTCATTCGTTTTTCTTTAGTCATTCATTCATTCATTTAGCACGAAGGCCATCACTTTTGTCAGTTTGCTTTGTTCTTTTACAAACAGTCTATTCAATATTTATTCATGTCGTTCATACCTAAACTCTACATTACCGTATTTTACCGTCAATATAATATCCTGGTTCTCCAAAATAGTTAAAGGTGTTCAGTCCAGTGAAGCATAGGTTGTGGGGGAGGGGAAAGAGATCTGAAAAGATTGCGTTACAAGTCAATGAAGTAAACCCCTCTGTTTAATCTATATAAACGTTGCTCCAGGCGCAGATGTCATGCATAATATCTGCGCATGATTCTAACCGACTGTCATATAGATGTTTAAATGTATTTTAGTCATTTCTTGGTATTTTGTGCAAGTGTCATTCGACTCCCATCCCCCTCTTCTTGAATTAATACCGCAGATGTAGGACGCTCAGCGGATGGAGCAGGAGGTGCTGTTGAATTGCACTGAATATAATTTGCCGGTAGCTCTTTCTCCCCCCTGTCCCATGCCCTTGATAGAACGGTTTTAGAATATTGCCACCTTCTATAGCACATGCGAGTGAAGTGGATTGTTACAATATCCAGTTCTGCGTGTACAGCAACCCTCTCCATTGTCATCCGGGGCAAGTGGGATGATATCTCTTTAGAAACATGGGCTTTATGTCGGTGGTGGAGTGAATGGGGGGGAAGCATTCTCCTATAGCCTATGTGTAGTTCCCTTCCATTTATATGTGCTGTCAATGCAATGGCTTTGCGATTCACAAAGCTTCGCTTTTTTTCACAGGGTTTCACGCATTCACTATGAGGTCATACATAGGCTGGGAACGGATAGAGACAGTTTTAAGATGGCATTTAGATATATAGGCTCGAGCAGACAATAGTCCAGCTTCACTTCTGCAATGCAACTCAATTATAGGCTTACTCTAAAAGACATAGCCTACAGTAATAGGCCACAAAGCTACTGTCAAATGAACTAACAAGTGAGTCAGTACCCAGGGAGCAAAATCTGATTTATCAGGGTTTTTTATGTCTTTTTACTAACCAGAATATTATGTATTTTTCTGACCACCATAAGACCAGTTGGTCATAATTGTGACGACTATATTATGTGCTTTATTATGTACTGATCATAGCTAAAAAGTATTTAGCTATAAAAAGTATTGCAGAGAAAAAAGTTGTATATTAAAAACATTGTTCATTACATTTATATCTGTTTCCATAGGCACCAGTTAAGATTAAATCTGCAGCATATTCTTACATTTAACGTTTTTTGCACATCTGCATACGGTAATTGTTTCATAATTCAAGACATTACATGCATAGAAAGACTGGGACAGAGTATAGAAAGGCCCATTTTTTAAAATGTGTATTAATGATTAATTAGAGTGGTGTAATGGGGTAGATCCTCATCAAGGACTGAGCACAGAAGTCAATCTAGCACGTAGTGGCCCTCTTGAAGAGTGGTGTGATGGGTCAGCTCGGCAGTGAAAAGAATCAGCGCATTACAACTTTATCAATCGGAGATTTTAAAAGAACTACATTCTTGAAGAAACTTTGTGGTGCTAGTTGAAGAAGTTTGTGGCAGTTATAGCTTAGATGTCTTTAAAAAAGAGCAACTTGCTCAAATACATACTTTGCGTCCTCATACACCCCGGTGTCCAGGGCATATTTTAGAACTTCTACCTCCTGAGTGTTCTGGCTTTTCATTGCACTTACTGTAAGCATAAAAAGAGAAGAAAATAAATGAATGATTGGCATAATGTGGGCATGCAGGACACGACATAACAGTAACGCACAGTAAAATATCTTTAACAGTCAGAATCTACAAAAAATTCTCATTGTCTATGCCAAATGTCTCAACTGCTCACATTTACTTACCAATTACAATGGAGCACACGAGTGGTATCAAATGCATGTTTTCTCCTCTGTCCCTTCATATTGAAGTGGGACATTAACTAATTGGTCATCAATCTTAAACATTTTAAGAAAGAGGATATTAAAAATGAGACTAGTTGGACAATTTTCTACTCATCTCTAAATGTTATAGTTTTGCTTAATCCTAATGTATGTTGTAATATTCAAACAACATTTTATTAACACACCACTCCATAATCCTGAGGACATTGTCCCAGACAGAGGTTCCCAAAATTGAGGACAACTTGGCAGCCTTAAAAGAAGGTAAATGCAAAAATCGAAGTATGTATAAAGAGACAATAAAATATTATGTTTTTCTAAAGTTATGTTTGTATGTCATATCATTCCTGCAACAAACATTGTTATAAATTGGTGTAATTGGCAAATCTCTTTCCTTTCTTCTTTAGCTGGGATGTGGCAGAATAGGTCACTGGTAACTGAGTAGGTGGCCAAGGACTGCTGTATAGGCCATGCATCAGGTCATTGACATGTTTCAGGAACTGTAAAGACAGAGACAAATCATGATTAACCATTAAGATCATTAACCTAGCTACTACAGAATGCCTAAGGTCTTCACTAAGTTAGACTTAGCCTAGCAAGTACATTGACTATGTTGCCCCTCAGCAATCTGGCAGTTAGGCAGACAGACGGGGAGGGAGAGAGAGAGACAGCAAAACAGAGGCTATTTACAGGCTGGATAACTACTGCACTCTTTCCTTTTGATCCCTCTTCCATCCTTCCATACAAGCCAGAAGATTCCTACAAACAAAGAGAATCAAGAACTGAAGAAGACAGTTGAGGTGTAACGTAGAATGAGTGTTGAGGGGTATATGCAAAATGTATCGTATTGTCAAATACAAAATGCACAAAAATACATGGATCCCTGATGAATCAAGAAACATGTTGACATGACAATGTTTTTTAAAGTTGTGATCATCTATCGCTCTCTCTTACACAAACACACATTTACTGTCATTAACTAATCAGATATCAAAATGTAAACTTTAGCTAGCTAGCTACAACAGGTAAAAATTGAAACTTACCATGTCCATGGAGGATTAGCCAGCTAGCAAAACTTTAGTTGACGTTTTTTCCCCCAACAAACCGCTGCATTACTTACGAAAGTTAAACAAGAATGCAGGAGAACAGTTAGTGGTTAAATCTTTTGGAAGTCTTTTGGAAGTTTTTTGTGTACATTTCGAGAAACTGTCGTTGTTTTCCAGCTATGTTGTTGTGTAGCCTACCGGGCACTCTGACCCAACCACCATATGGAATGTTGACGGCTCGAGCAAGCAGGCTGCTTGCGCGCAGAGATCTATTTCTGCGCGCGAGGCACAGATTCCAATCCAAGTTTTAGTTGGAACTGATATGCCTACCTCCTTATTTAGCTACTGAAATTAAAACTAAATTAGTGCACCATTATGGTATACATCCCTTTCCGGCAGTCAAATTACCAAATCGCCCTCTAGTGGCCTCATGGGTGGAATTGTATTAATATTTTTCATAGTTTCATAAAACTTATTATTATAAAAATTTTTTTTAATTATGCTTAAAATATGGTGTTTCTATGTCAAACGGTTTTGTTAAATTTCAGTCTTCTGGGATGTATATAAACTGTAATATTGGTATGCAAACTCAAAATTGAGGACATTTAAACTCTATATCTGACATGGTACATGTGTCTTATTCTTTTTAAGCCCATAACCATGTGTGTGAGGTGTATACTTTTGTTTCAAAGTAGATTTGTTTTAAGACTACCAAGAAACACTCTGTGTGACCCTGAGTTAGCCCATTGGAGTAAAAGGTTAATTGCTTAAAATAATTAGGGGAAAATATAATTGTCATATTTTCAGGATAAATTCAGGTGCAATAATTTGACAAATTATTGATGGAAATAAATGGGATAAAAATAGGGTTTTGTAAATCCTGGTGGATTGCAGTAGAATATTGAACTAAAAGACATACAGTGGCAAAACAAAGTATGTGAACCCTTTGGAAATACCTGGATTTCTGCATAAATTGGTCATAAAATTTGATCTCATCTTCATCTTGGTCACAGCAATAGACAAACACAGTCTGCTTAAACTAATAACACACAAACAATTAGACATTTTCAAGTCTTTATTGAACACAGTGTAAATATTCACAGTGCAGGTTGGGAAAAGTATGTGAACCCTTGGATTTAATAACTGGTTGACCCTTCTTTGCCAGCAATAACCTCAACCAAACGTTTTCTGTAGTTGCGGATCAGACCTGCACAACAGTCATGAGGAATTTTGGACCATTCCTCTTTACAAAACTGTTTCAGTTCAGCAATATTCTTGGGATGTCTGGTGTGAACTGCTCTCTTGAGGTCATGCCACAGCATTTCAATCAGGTTGAGGTCAGGACTGGGCCACTCCAGAAGGCATATTGTCTTCTGTTGAAGCCATTCTGTTGTTAATTTACTTCTGTGTTTTGGGTCGTTGTCCTGTTGCATCACCCAACTTCTGTTGAGCTTCAATTGGTGGACAGATAGCCTAACATTCTCCTGCAAAATGTCTTGATAAACTTGGGAATTCATTTTCCGTTGATGATAGCAAGCTGTCCAGGCCCTGAGACAGCAAAGCAGCCCCAAACCATGATGCTCCCTCCACCATACATTACATTTGGGATGAGGTTTTGATGTTGGTGTGCTGTGCCTATTTTTCTCCACACATAGTGTTGTGTGTTCCTTCCAAACAACTCAACTGTAGTTTCATCTGTCCACATAATATTTTGCCAGTAGCGCTGTGGAACATCCAGGTGCACTTTTGCAAACTTCAGACGTGCAGCAATGTTTTTTGGGGGGACAGCAGTCGCTTCTTCCATGGTGCTCCCATGAACACCATTCTTGTTTAGAGTTTTACATATCGTAGACTCGTCAACAGAGATGTTAGCATGTTCCAGAGATTTCTGTAAGTCTTTAGCTGGCACTCGAGGATTCCTTTTAACCTCTTTGAGCTGTGCTCTTGCAGTCATCTTTGCAGGATAGCCACTCCTAGGGAGAGTAGCAACAGTGCTGACCTTTCTCGATTTATAGACAATTTGTCTTACCGTGGACTGATGGACATCAAGGCTTTTAGAGATAATTTTGGAACCCTTTCCAGCTTTATGCAAGTCAACAATTCTTAATATTAGGTCTTCTGAGATCTCTTTTGTTCAAGGCATGGTTCACATCAGGCAATGGTTCTTGTGAATAGCAAACGTTTTTTATAGGGCAAGGCAGCTCTAACCAACATCTCCAATCTCATCTCATTGATTGGACTACTGACTCAAATTAGCTTTTGGAGAAGTCATTAGTCTTGTTGTTCACATACTTTTTCCAACCTACACTGTGAGTGTTTAAATTATGTATTCAATATAGACAAGAAAAATACAATCATTTGTGTGTTATTAGTTTAAGCACACTCTGTTTGCCTATTGTTGTGACTTAGATGAAGATCAGATCAAATTTGATGACCAATTTATGCAGACATTCTTGCCACTGTAGGCCTAAGTGTTATTTGTTAAATTCTGAAAACAAATGTTCTTAGTCATAGTAGAAAACAAAATAGCCTTCAGTGGAACAGAAGAAAATGCGCTGCTCAATAAACAGTGCAATTACACAGACAAGATTAAAATTAACATTAGAAGCCAACACACACAGAAAGCTACCAGATATAATTCATTAATAAAACATTATTTCATTGCACTGCAGTTTAACTGCATTTTAACGTGCATGTTTATCTTACATGCTGGTAGCCTAGAACAAATGTTATGGAAGTGAATGTGCACTTTACAATTGGGTGGACTGCACCTACGAAAAACATTCCCATAGCCTGTAGTAAAATCCAAAGCATTTATGGCATTGGAGATTCTCTAAATTAAGGGCCATCTCTGATCGCTATAAGACCGCAGAGACTGTCACAAATTTTAGCTTGCTAATGACGTATGACCTGAGGATAAGCTGAAATGGACTTGACCCGAGTACCATTAGGCGGAGCCCATAGTATAATATGATTCTGCCGGACTTGGGAAGAGCTCGGCCTTCATGTAGCCCCCCGAGCCCGAGTCCGAGTCCATGCCCTGAGTCTCAAATGGAATAGGCCTGAGTCCAGCATGTTGACTGGGTACAGTATGTCATGGGACCTTAACCCGCTTTGGTGAGCTCTGCCAGCTGTGCTAAGCTGAATCATGCAAACCCTGCTGAAAAAAGAACATTACTCCAATTTTAATACTTGTAACGATTCTAGTGTCTTATATCCAATTGGTGTGTGGCCCGCAAACACTATGCACATGTTTATATAGATTGAGTAGAATTTAGATAACTGTTCAGTAGTTCAATCAGATTTCAACCAAAAACCAGATATCAACCAAAATCAGATATATTTTTCAAGATGTAAAAAATACGTAGTCAGGGTTGGAAATGAAAACCCTCCAAATGCGGGTAGATTTTGTCATTGGAGGGTAAAAATGTATATTTTCACAAGCCACGTTGTAGGGTGGTGACACAGAGCATTTAGGGATAATATTTTAAAATCCAAAACCCACATGTAGAAGTTGGTCGAATTTACAAGAAAATCTACTAAAGTGGAACTTTGTCCTCGTGTTTCTTGGCCAGTTACATCGTTTTGTTCACATGCTAGGTTGTTTTTCAATGATGTTAGTTTAAGTTTGCTGCAACTGTCTGCTGTTAGGAAGACATCTCAGTCAATATTTTTTTCATCACAGCCAAGCGAGTGCCTAAATTACCACGGTAACGGCCCGTCCCTTAAAGGGCTAGCTGACATATTTGTCTCACCTAATGATTGCAGTTGATCGAGCATGGATTGCTACCAAAAACTTTTATTCATGAACTTTTAGTCATTGTTCTCCTAGATTTGTGTGTGCTTCTGCATTTCTACTTAGGAGCACATCATGTACTGCTTGTAAAAAATTTCAGCATAGAGCCTTGAACTATAATAATAAATAAGCTGAATCACTCAGCATTTTGTAGCAGGATAGGCACTTTGTTGATTGTTGATGTTCAGTTGCGAAACTATTTATCTGTTTTTAATATTGTATCTAAATGATTTATTTTAACATGCATTGGTTAAAAGACGCAGGTCACTAATTAAATTAAATTAAGCAATATACCCCAATACTTCTTACTACGAATACATTTCTTGTTTTTTAAACATTAGAAAGCATACTTTTCATTTTTTGTTGTTGTGATTTTTGGTGTAATTATAAAAAAAAAAAAAAAATTGAGCTGGTAAAAAATGTGAGTGCTGGTAGATTTTTTTCATCTACCACAGTGGCTGGTGGACCAAAAAGTCAATTTCCCACCCTGGACATCATGAAAAAGACGTTTTAATCTAGTTGTGATCTGGTTATATGACGCTCCGACCAGATATCAACCAGCCAAAAAAATCTTTATCGTGTTGTATGCACACTGGGTAGGCTCTCTATCTATGAAAGGATAACAATAATACTACAATGCATGTATAATGGTCATAGTAACGCTGTGCATCTTATGCACATAAACCCAGATGTATGAGCCAGTTGGCAAACAGGCAAAGTGTCACACTAATCATGTTGTCAGATCTGTTTCAAAACAACAATGTCTAAACGTGTCCTGGTGTTAGAAACATAATCACCATCTCCTGCTGTGATTCATCTGTCAATGGTTTATGTTTGTGTTTTATGTGTGTTGGTGTTGAAACAGAGTGATAACAACCAACATCAGTTGTATTATATGATCACCCATGTTAGCTAGCGTGTTCCATTGAGCCAGGGATTGTCAGTGACGACTTTGAATGAAACAACCAGGAGCTTTGTATACACAATAGGTTTAAAAGGTAAAGATGCACTGTGTTGTTTGTTTGGCTGATATGTAACATCTCCTGGGCTATCTGAAAGGACCCTAGCTGCGTTACAGCAGGCAGGCGGTGGGGTGTATAGAGTGCCGTATAGTGGCGGTGTGTTTAGGGGAGGTGAAGAAAATAGCCCCGCTCTTCTTCTCTACTCCCCCTCTTCTCTCTCCAGGGGGGTATGAGCTCACCAGTGTGTGATCAGACCGCATAGTAATCTTATCTTCCACTCAATGCCAGCTCACAGCTGGGCTCGGCCCCTACAGAAAACATACGCAATGTTTTAGGTTGCCTGTCTGGGCTTTTCTCTCTTTTATGTACTCCTGTTTTTAGATGTTATTTCGGCATGGGATTCACTTTGTGGGATCCCGGGGGTCTAAACCCTGGGCCCAGCAGAGAAAGAGAAATAGAGAGAAGGCAAGAGAGACACAGGGGGTGGAGAAAGAGAGAGAAGGGATGAGCGCTGTGCAGATGTTCATTAATATATTTATTACAGTGGAATTGAAATGTGAGAGGCTCTATGACAGTTAGGATGTAACGCCGGGGGCCAGCTCCGTGTGTGTGTGTGTGTGTCTTTGTGTCTGTTGCCGTGGGTGATTAGCACAGGTGGAGTGCTGCCCCAGGGGAGGGCTGACCTCGGTTCCCAACGGCAACACGACTACTCCCCTCCCGTTGTGTGTGTGTGTGTGTGTGTGTAAGGTGCAGTGATGGGGTGTGGGTTTGCAGGGTAGCACTAGAATTGGGTAGCTTCTTCATTGAATGGAAAATCACCAGTACATTTCTGTCCCCTGCTGCTAAAATTATGCTATATGGGGCAATGACATAAGTCACTTACAGTAGTGAGGCACGACAGACAGACAGACTGGGTTGGTTGTGTTGATTCTTCCTCTACACATTAAAACACACTGTCTCTTCCGTAAGAAGTACAGTAGAACTATTATCTTACTCTTTATTCTCTCTCTGGCTCTGTCTCTGTCTCTCTCTCTCTCTCTCTCTCTCTCTCTCTCTCTCTCTCTCTCTCTCTCTCTCTCTCTCTCTCTCTCTCTCTCTCTCTCTCTCTCTTTGGCCATGTCTAAACTTGACAGTTCATGCAGCTTTAATATTCTGATCTTAGATTTATGATCATGGAATTCCGAACGTGTCATGCATCTACACCTACATTTAAATGTATATATCGTGTCAACAGTGTGTCTGGATTCCCCTTTCCCGCACTATATTCAATTGTCAGTATGCATTCTACAAACGGTGGAATAGGCTAAACATAATAATAACACAACAACTGATGGCAGTAGCTAACTACTGTAGCTAACTAGCCAGCAAACTTCTGTAGCTAGCCAGCAAGCTAGCAAGCAACGTTAAAGGGATTGCAAACGGGTTGGCATAACTCTAGCCAAACCATTTTTTTCCTTTGAAGTACTAGCTAGCTGGCTAACATTTATGAGGCCAGCAAACACGTTCCTCACATATTAGGAACGTATTTCCTACAACGTTATAATGAAATGGTGCCTCTCGGACCCAAAACACACGTTTTATGGAGACTTGCGGGTGGAGTACTGATGACGTCTGCCATTGTATGCGCTTTCGGTAGCCTGATTGCTTTCAGAAATCCTTTCAGACATCCTGAAGTGGTCAGCCAGATCTGAACACATTCAGACCACAAAGTGACTTTTGTGCGTCTCGACCCGTCTTCGTATTCTGATAGCAGAAGTTGCATGTAAGTGTCAAGTGTACACACAACCTTTCTCTCTCATTCTGTCTGTCGTGGAGAGATGTAGCAGAGCTAAGGATTCATAATGTGTCTAAGCATACAAGGCAACTTGCCCTCTCTTCCCAATCCCCCCCCCCTCTCTTTTTCTCTCTCTCTTTCTGCCTTCTATTCTATTCTGAGATTCATGGTGGAAGAGACCTAGAACACATACATCTGTTAAGTATTAAAAAAAATCTCCCATCTCTCTCTCCCTCCCAAATCTCGTTCTTTCACTCTATTCTCTTTCTGTTTCTCTGACTCTGTTTTGCTCTCCCTTTCTCTCCTCACGTGTATAAATAGTACTAGAGTTTGAAGTGATCAGCTTGGTCAGGCCTGACTTGTGGAAACTGGGCTGAGAGCAGAATATGCCTGTCTTTTCCCATTCAGACACAGCTTTGGCCATAGGGTGTGTGTGTGGGGGGGGGGGCGTTAAAATGTTTAAATGGATTTTGGGATCCTTAACTTTAAGAAAAATCCCAAACCGATCACAAAACATTATTTTCTGTGTTTTAGCCTAACTGGACGATAGGCTATAAAGGTCTGGGGAAAGTTGTGTAATTTAAATAAAACAAAAAAGAGGAAGAGGTGAACTTTAGGTGAATTTGCGAGGCATGCAAAACAGATTACCAAAACATATGCGCACCACTGGCTCGCCTGGGGGCGTATTCATTACACCGATTATGATGCAAAACATTTCTTAAACGGAAGCAAATGGAATGAAACGGGGAGGGACCTACCTGAATTTGTCCAATAGAAACGTTCCGTTTTGCAACTGTTTGGACTAATGATTACACCCCTGCTCTTTCTCTTCGCTAGTGATGTTAGTGTGTTCAGTCTTCAGTCTGTTGTGTGTAGAAAGTCCTAGCCTATTCATTGATGGTAGGTCCTGATTTTCTAAAGTTCCGAGACATTGCAAGCCAAGACATTGCGAGATACAGGCCTAGAAAACAGTTCTGGCTGTCTGACTGGTGGCCGACCTGCCTATACTGTGCCCTTCCCTCTCTCTCTGTCCCTCGCTAGCTCTCTATGAAAGATGTGTTTGTGTTCTCGGAAGTACAGCAACTAATCAGTCTCCGACTTTCCAAAAATACTGAATCTTAGGAGTCGATTCCTAGCAGAATCGAATATTAGCCCTCGATTCGGTGACAATGGTAGTCAACGTGCAAAGAGTCGAGGAATCAATTACTTTGGAATCAACTCTCTACCACTACGTCATCGTCGTTAACAGTTGGAAAAATGGCAAAGGAAGGCAAGCGACAGCAGCGAAGTCCTGTATGGCAATACTTTGCGAGGTGGAATTGAGGTACAGTAATGATAGTACAGGTGCAATGCTTAGAAAGGGAACATTTGATGCATCTTTCTTATAGTTTTAATGGACAAAAGGGCTGTTTAAACTTTTAAAAAATGGTCCATTTGTCACATCCCGTGTTTGTGTGTGTGTGTGTGTGTCTGGTTTAGTGAGGCTTTACACGCTGTGTGTGCTCTTTCTCTTCCTGAACCTCTCTCATTCTCCCTGACCCTCTCTCTTTCTCTCCCTGACCCTCTCTCTTTTTCTCTCTTTCTCTTCCTCAACATGTCCGTGACATAATGCATATACTCTGAGGGTGTAACTCTCTCTCTATATATAAATGTCTCTCGTTCTCTCTCTGCTGCTCCCCCACTCTCTCAGGGTCCACCCCTACCCCCCTGCTGTGCTCTTATTGGCTAAATCAGGTCTCCATTCAGAGATTAGCTAGCTGTCTGATTTTAGGATCAGGGCTTGTTTCGCAGCGCCAGTCTGACAGAGGAGGAAAGGGAGATAGAACAGAGAGAGAGAGAGAGGAGAGGGACTGACGGACGGACGGACACACAGAGAAAGGGAAAGGAACAGACAGCTGACAGGACTAATGCAGCTCACACAGACCCCACTAGAGGAAGACGGTAAAGATCCAGCACCAGCTTTCTTAATTTTTTTTCTCTTTTCTTTCTTTCTTTCTTTTTTTCTCTCAGTCCTTCTCCCCTTTCTTTATTTTCTTGTCAGTTGGCCCGTGTCCCTTTTGTGTGTTTGTGCTTCCGTCTGTGGGTGTGTGTGTGTATGTGGGTCCATGTTTGTGTGTGTGTGTGAAGCAAAGTGCTGACTGCGACTGGACAGGACTGGAATGAGGGCTCGTGTGTGTGACAGGATTGAGGGGCCCGGGGGTAGGCTGGCTGGCCGGCCGGCAGGCTGGCCGTGTGGACTGAGTCGGCAGGACTACATGTGTTGAACAGCTTAAAAGACAGACTGATGTATACACTGTGTGTGCGTTCATTCCTGAGGGTCTTTGTCCCTCTGTGGGAGGTGTGTGTGCGCGTGTGTGTGTGGAAAAGACCCTCTGTTCCGCTTACACACTCTGGGGCTTACACCATCCCCAAAAAATAAATAATGAAGTTTGGATTGTACTTTGTTCTGCTACTTTTATTCCATGTTCTATTCAGTAACTTTGCACTTTTGTACAATGGTGCAAATGTTTGTTTATTTTACTTTTTTACTTGTCAATTATGTGTTGACTTATTTATGGTTTTACTTAAAGTTCTCAGACAGTCATCTACATCTCACTGAGGTGTGTGTGTGTGTGGTGCTTGTGTGAAGGGTTGCTGTGGGGCGGCAGTGTTAATACCACTCTGCTGGCGCCCGACACACTCTGGTTAACATGCTCCTGCTTCTGGACCCAACAGCTGCCACACACACACACACACACACACACAGACACACACACACACACACACACACACAGAGTTGTCCCTGTGCCTGAGGCTGACCCTGTGTCCTATGCAAGTGGCATAATGTGCTCTTTGGAACTGGCTCTGATCGAGTTGTTGTGTGTCACAGGTGGGGGCTCGACTGAGGGTGAAGGGTGCAGGACAGATTTTTCAGTCAGTCGGATGTTAAATTAATCTGTTAATGATGAAGTGGGGATGAATACACACACACACACACACACAGGTCCTGGAAGGGGAGGGGGCTGGAGGTTGCTAGCTAGCCAGGACTTTAATTTTCACTTGGCCCCAATTCTGCTCTCTTCCTCCTGTGGCTTCCTGGCTCTTTCCCCTGTGTGCTGTGAGAGAGAGAGTGAAAGCAGTGTGTGTGCACCTGCAAGGAGAGGGTGTAGAAGAGGACAGCAGAGGAAAGAAAGGAGGAGGAGGGGAGGAGAGTTAGGCAGGCAGGTCCGCCCCTGGCTCTCTCTCACTGGTGGAGATGGCTCACCCCACAGGGAAAAGGAGAGGATCTCTGTCTCCTGGGCTGCCTGGCTGGCTCACCATGTGCGTGTGTGTGTGGCGCAGGGCTGGGTAGGTTACTTTCTAAATGTAATCCGTTACAGTTACTAGTTACCTGTCCACAATTGTAAATTGTAACATTTATTTTGGATTACCCAAACTCAGTAACGTAATCGGATTACTTTCAGTTACTTTTAGATTAGCGCAGGTTAGTGTTTTTTGTCATGAATCTTGTTCTGGAGGCAGCTCTGCAGATTGATAACTAGCTAGCACAGCCACAAAGTCATAAAATCAGATTTTAAACTTAAACTTAACCCTAACCTTAACCACACTGCTAACCCTAATACCTTACCGTAACCTTAAATGAAGACCAAAAAGCTAATTTCTGTTTCCATGCATTTTTACAATATAGCTAATTTTGACTTTGCAGCTGGCCCATCTGGCGTAAATCAATCAGTTCTGCCTGAAGGACAAGACTCATCCCAATAAACGTCAATCTGCTTAAGAGGCATTAGAAGAAGACAAAAATTAATGTTACCAATTGAACAACATCTATTGCAGGATAAATCAATGTTAGTTTACACAGCTGGCCTTAAATGGACGCTGCACTTTACTTTATGGGCTGGTTATGTAGGCTTCTTCTAACCCATCGCTTTCTACTACAGAATATAATACGATTAGGCTATATCTTTACATAAAAAAACTGTGTCAGATTTCCAGTCATTCCAATTAATTTAGTACTCCTTTATCTTCAAGAATAGGACTTGAAAATATAGATTAGCCAAATGTTTTTTCCTGCCCATAACCAAAAAACTAAGGACTAATTACCCTACTCTGTTGTTTATGATTTTGTTGTCATGGAGGACCGATTGGGCTCATTGCTTTGAGTTGAAAAAAAAATGCTGAAACCTCAATAATTTGCAGCTGTTTAAGACTATCAAAAGTGCGCAAGTTTGGATTTTTTTTGGTTATTGCACAAATTCGATTGAGCAATACAAGCCCCACTCGTGGTCTTCTTAAATTTAACTGTATGGAGGAAGGGAGGAACTCCCTCAAACATTTATGCCATAGGCTGGGATCTATGCAGATGTTGCACAAGCGCATTTTCTAATCATACTGGCTGTCCACTGGGGGCATATTCATTACGTTTTGCAACAGAATGGCCATTTCTTAAACTGAAGCAAACTGAACGAAACGAGGAGGGACCTACCTGAATTTGTCCAATAGAAACTTTTGATTTGCTCTGTTTGCTTCTGTTTGGTTCTTAAACGGTAAACGTTTTCCTAAATGAATACACCCTGGTCACGAAGACAATGATTGATAGGCAGTGTAAACTTCTTTAAAATACACATATACATTTGTGAACAGCCATCCACAACAACCACAACCCGTAAGGCGCAAATAGCTAAACGAGAGAGCAGCAGTGTGATTCACATCAAAGTGATTTCTGTATTGCCCTCCAAACATTTAAACAAAAAAACGAACTGAAAAAGAGCCTCTGCTAAATGACTAAAATGAAAATGTAAAATGTCCTTACCTCCAAGCATTTATTCAAGTTGAATAATCTTTGGATGCCGACAACAGTCGCACCATTGGAAGACAGCTTGGACTGTAGCCTACAAAAGCCTATTCCTGCTCTTTTCCCGCAATCCATCAAATGCATTTGGAATGTCATCATAGTGGTCTTTGATTTGTGGTCAGACTCCCTCAGGCGGAACAAACAAAAAAGAAAGCCTTTTTTATGATGATTTGAATGTCAAATAATTTTTTGCGCAAACATCCTTTCTGAATTTTTAAGTAATCATCTCATTTTTTAAAAAGTATCTGTAATCTGATTACAACAATTTTACTGCTAACGTAATTACATGTAATCCATTACTCTCTGTGTATGTATGCGTGTGTGTGTGTGCGTGCCCCCGTGGACCAACTGCCAACTCAACTGAAGGAACTGGTTTTCATTAGTGTCCCAGACAGTTTTATATTCCCATATCTCTGTACTGCTGGAGTGAAGTAAATATTGTACCCAGTCTGCTCCAACTGTAACCTCTTTTACTAAGAACTATTTCCTATGCTGTATGTCTGTCACATGTTCTAATTCCCTTTGTTGACACCATTCATGCATAGTTAATTCAGTAGTAATACCCTCAGTACATGTGACTCTCTGTAACTGTTACTGTAGAGCACGGAGGGACAGACAGTGAGTGATGTGACTATCATGGGGACATTGAGTAATGGTTATGTCAATAAATCCTGGATGGATGACTCTGGGGGATTGGGTGTCTGTCTCTGACTGGCCTGGTTGCCTGGTTGGACTACCCCCTAGTAGTGTAGTTATGGGATTCCCCTGACTGCCTGTCATGATGTCACCTTGTGTCTTCTATCCCTGGTGTGTGTGGGTTCCCAGAGCAGCCCTGAATGTTCTAGAGAGGGACAGAACATTCTAGAGGCCCGCCAGAGAGCCAGGGGAGACCCCTGAATGAAAGATGAAACACACGCGTGTGCTCGTGCACACAGACACACACACACACACACTGCTCTTTGTTGTGTATGCTCTGAAAGGGCACTCTCTAAAGTCAGTGACTATCTTGACTAAAGAGTGTATACACATATGCTCACGTGTGTGTGCGCGTGCGCGTCTGTGTCTATGTCTATGTGTGTGGTTGTGGGTGCTGAGTAGGGTGGCTGGGTCAGGGGCAGGTTAGTTATGCTTGGCTTGGGGTTTTCATATGAACACTGTAGCTGCTGTTGGGCTAGAGGAGGTAAAGGGAGGGCGTGGGGGTTATTTTCCCCTAAAGCTAGCAAAGTTATTACACTTTTTTCTCTGCTGCACCTGGCATGTGGCATGTCTCGCCCCTACCTTCTACTCCCTATCTCACCCCTCCCTGACCCTCAAGGTCCCTCTACTAGCAGCCTAGACCTGTTTGTCTGTGTGTGTATGTATGTATGTACAGTTGAAGTCGGAAGTTTACATACACCTTAGCCAAATACATTTACATTTGACCCAAGTTAACTTCTTAGGGAGCGGCAGCAGAGGTGACGGTTTTGGAGAGTCTGGCGTGCCCAAAGTAAAATGCCTGCCACTCAGGCCCAGAAAATAGGATATGCACATAATTAGTACTATTGGATAGGAAACACTCTGAAGTTTCTAAAAGTGTTAACATAATGTCTGTGAGTATAACAGAACTGATATAGCAGACGAAAACCCGAGGAAAATCCATCCGGAATTGCAGTTTTTTGTGACCTTTGCTCTGTTTGAGACTCTCCCCATTGACTTCAATGCAATCCAGCTCCGAGATTGCAGTACCTATGGCTTCCACTAGATGTCAACAGTCTTTATACAGAGCCTGGAAGCTGTAGCAGTGAGCAGAACGGATAGGAAGAGGAAATGGTCAAGGGAGCTCAGATGTCAACAAGATTTCTCGGGCGCGAGACTGGGTGCGCGCCCCACTTTATTTTACTTATATAACGTTTAGGTGACCATCCGAGTGAAATATTATCGCAAGTATTCATAAAAGGATAGCTAAGGATGCATTATAACTGGTCTTTGATTTGTTTAGGAAAAGTTTATAGGTATATTTGAACGCGTTCTCTTCACGTTTCAATGGGCGATTCGACGTTGGATTTTCTGAACATAACGCGGCAACCAAACAGAGATTTATGGATATAATAAATGACTTTTTCTAACAAAAGAACCATTGGATGTCTTCGTTGGACACTTGGGAAGCCCTCAGCAGAAGTTCTTCGAAAGGTAAGGGATTTGTTTTAGCTGTGATATGGGTTTTGTGTGACCCGCGCTGGTTTATGAATTCATGCTAATGCATAAATATTAGAGGTGCTATCCTCAAACAATTCAAATGTTGTGCTTTCGCCGTAAAGCCTTTTTGAAATCTGACAACGCTGTGATATTGCCAAGAATCAGAGCTTTTGATGGCTATGCAACACTTGTATATTGATGAATGTTTAATAATTCAACTTTTGGATTCACCGGGTAATGTCGGGAGTGGCCCGCTAGCGCGCCGCTACTCCCTAAGTAGCTAAACTCTGTCAATTAGGTTAGTATTGTGGAGTAACTACAATGTTGTTGATCCAACCTCAGTTGTCTCCTATCAGCCATTAAGCTCTAATTGTTTTAAACAATTTAAAGGCAATGCTAGCAAATACTAATTGAGTGTATGTAAACTTCTGACCCACTGGGAAAGTGATGAAAGACATAAAAGCTGAAATAAATAATTCTCTCTACTATTATTCTGACATTTCACATTCTTAAAATAAAGTGGTGATCCTAACTGACCTAAGACTGGGAATTTTTACTATGATTAAATGTCAGGAATTGTGAAATTACTGAGTTTAAATGTATTTGGCTAAGGTGTATGTAAACTTATGACTTCAACTGTATGTATGTACACCTCTCTCTACTGTTAGCTGGGGTGAGTGGGATCTAGCCAGACCAGCTCTGCTTCCTGCTACTTATCCTCCAATTAGTATTCTCACTGAATCTCTAGATTCCAAATGCTTTGGAGGGAGGTCTCTTCTTGGTAAATTATTAACACAATGCTGAATGGGAGGGAGGAGAAGCATGGCCAGTATGCCCGAATGCGACATAATCTAAGCCAGGGGGATGGAGGGATGAAGGAATGAACTCAGGCCAGAAGTAGAGGTGAAGAAAGGAGGAATGACAGGAAAGGAAGACAGTTTCCTACAAGCTTCAGTTCCACTGTCATGTCAGTACATGTAGAAGCATACTTTTATTTTTGTTTCGCCATTAACCCTCTGTCTTTCTCTATTCCCTTGTTTGTTTTTCTCTCTCTGCAGCTCTTCCTCCCAAGCCGGCCAAGCCCATGACTCCAGTGAGCAGCAGCAATGGCGTGAAGGAGGGGGCTGGGGGGTCGCTACAGGAAGCAGAGTGGTACTGGGGAGACATATCAAGGTAGCACTCCGCACACCAGGCACATGCACAAATAGGGCTCAACCAGTGCCCGAGCCGCTGCCCTTTTGCCCTCCTATGAAAGTGCCCTGACAGCTCAGGGGATCAGCGTTTTTCACAAGCACATTGAGTAGCCAGCCAAATCGAAAAAGTAGCTAGCCAGGCTCCCCTGGGCTGGGGGGGTCTTGTTAATACATTTTCGCCGAACAAGCTCTATTTTGGTGGCCTCTGGTATATTCTAATGCTAGATTGTATTTTGAAACAGCAACTATCAGGAAAAAAAACATATCCAATTGTTTCACACTTTTACAGTCGGTGTTAGTTTCATCAGCTGTTGTACATTATGATATAAAACACAGGCAAAACAAAACTGGACTGCACTGGGCATTTAAAGAATCCTGTAAGAGTCTGCTGAGTTCCACAGGCTTCAAACTCCCTTTTAAGAGGCACAGAAAGCAGCAGTTGACTACTCAGTAGACCTATATCAATATCTTTGAAATACCATATAAGTATCATTAGCTTTTAAAACAATTAAATCGGTTTTCTTTTATCATATTTTAGACCAGAGTGAGGCTATCTCTCCACTAGCCTACCTATTGTTCCTGCAGTGAGGAGGATTCACCATCTTCATCAAATGTTTTCATAATTTATCTGCAGTTAATCGCCAAAAAGCCTACCAGTATGCAAATTAGGGAGCCAAATGAACAGGTCTCTCGCTTGCGTTTTATCTTGCAATTCGGTAGGCTACTGACGAGTCACTCACTTTAATGTCACTTTCAGGCTAGTCCTGGCTAGTCCTGACTTCATATAAAAAATGCAAACGGTTGGGCCATTTGGCCAAAAATCTACTGGCCCGAACTGAATTTCTACTGGCCCGGAAATGGTGTAGTTCTTAAATTATTTGGGATCATGCAGGGCCTATAGGTTGGCATGCTTTTTCTCTAGATTCAGCTATATTTGGTTACTATGATATGTATTAAAAAGCTGTGTAAATGTAATTTAGCATTGCAAGTCATTACTCTATTCTTTAGAATTGCATTGTATTAATTGTATGTAATTTTGAAAAGATTTGAAAATCGAATGCTGCCTCTTTAAGACAAAAAAGAGACATTGCCATGGCTACAGTAGGCTAGCCAAGACAATGCTAAGTGTCTTTTTGTAGCTTTCTTTGTGCAGACTATCAACAGGAGCCAGCATATTGCTAGTATGTTCTCTATTGAAGGTTTGATTTTGTAAATCACTTTCCATAAAATAAATAAGCTCAGCGAGTAGATTGATGGGTGCTTCTTTTTGCTCTGGACAGCCTACGTGTGCTGTGTGAAGGCCGGTGCTCGAAGTTGTGACTCGCGGGAGCGTGGTGGTGCTTGAATGAATGGTCAATCATATTGCTCAAATACAAATAGCATGACATTTATGCGTGTTGTCTTCAATGGTTTTCAATGGTAGACTGTGACAGAGCAGGTAAATGTTGAACTGAAATACACTGACGGAATGGTGATGGAATCCACTTGCCCCATGTGTTTTTACTGTCCCTGGGCCAGCAGGCCATTGTTAATGTCAGACCTTGCATGCAAAATAAAATAAACGAATGTGCCAGAAAACAATAGGCTAAGTGGATTTCTACACATCGTTACCACATTATATGAGACGTGCAAATGAACTCACATTATATGGGAGGTGCAAATGTATGTTCTCTCCCTCAGTGTAAAGAAATTTGACTGAAACCACAGCGCACACAACACGCGCACACAACACGCGCACATCCAGGTACCAAGAGGTGGGCAGACAGCAGTGTTTACCTGTCATCTCTCACTTTGTGAATGACAGGCGCCTGTCCTCCTATCAATAGATTGCTAGAAGATGGATATCCTTCATTCTAGTGGGAAAGGGCTCTGCAGACTTTTTTGGACTTGCAAATTGGAAAGTACTGTAGTTAATTTAAGTGGACAAAGTAGCCGGCTGAAAATGAGTCTGTGATCGGCTGTATAGCCAACAGCTGACGCTTGTGGAAAACACTGGGGGATTTTGTTTTATGATTTACTTTTCAATTTTTTTATTTTAAATGTAACGAAGTGCACATCAAACTAGCTAATTTCATGAACTTGTATCTCTGAAAATTCTCCAGCCCCATGCGCACACTTCTGCATGCAGTGGCCACTGGGTACAGATGCCGTGCAGATTTCTACACATCGTTACCACATTGTGTGAGATGTGCAAATGAACTCACATTATATGGGAGGAGCAAATGCCCAGCACCACTCCCATTCCCCAGGCGCTCACATTTGTTGACTTCGGTAACCGTAAAAGCCTTGGTTTCATGCGCATTCCCTGTTACGCGCAAAATCCATAACAGGACACTTGACGTTAACTCAGGAACAAGTGGTCTTACTCCCTTGATTTTCATGATTGAAGCTTCCAACCTTTTTTTAAAGACTGTTGACATCTAGTGGAAGCCATAGGAACTGCAGTCTGGGAGCTAAAATACCCTGCTTTGAATAGCATGCCAATTGAAAACAGTGTGACATGACTGATTCAGACATCCCGGATGGATTTTGCTCGGGTTGTTGCCTGCCATATCAGTTCTGTTATACTCACACACATTATTTTAACAGGTTTTAGAAACTTCAGAGTGTTTTCTATCCAAATCTACTAATTATATGCACATCCTAGCTTCTGGGCCTGAGTAACAGGCAGTTTACTTTGGGCACGTTTTTCATCCAAACTTCAAAATACTGCCCACTAGCCCTAAGAAGTTAACATCAGAAGCCTCCTCCCTAAGTTTGTTTTATTCACTGCTTTAGCACACTCCGCCAACCCTGATGTCCTAGCCGTGTCTGAATCCCGGCTTAGGAAGGCCAACAAAAATCCTGAAATTTCCATCCCCAACTACAACATTTTCCGACAAGATAGAACTGCGAAAGGGGGCAGAGTTGCAATCTACTGCAGAGAGAGCCTGCAGAGTTCTGTCATACTATCCAGGTCTGTGCCCAAACAATTCGAGCTTCAACTTTCAAAAATGCACCTTTCCAGAAACAAGTCTCTCACCGTTGCCGCTTGTTATAGACCCCCCTCAGTCCCCAGCTGTGCCCTGGACACCATATGTGAATTGATTGTTGGGATATGCTTAACACCCCGGCTGTCCTACAATCTAAGCTAGATGCCCTCAATCTCACACAGATTATCAAGGAACCTACCAGGTACAACCCTAAATCTGTAACCATGGGCACCCTCTTAGATATCATCCTGACCAACTTGCCCTCTAAATACACCTCTGCTGTCTTCAACCAGGATCTCGGCGATCACTGCCTCATGACCTGCGTCCGTAATGGGTCCGTGGTCAAACGAGCACCCCTCATCACTGTCAAACGCTCCCTAAAACACTTCAGTGAGCAGGCCTTTATAATCGACCTGGCCCGGGTATCCTGGAAGGATATTGACATCGCGTCAGTAGAGGATGCCTGGTTGCTCTTTAAAATTGCTTTCCTCACCATCTTAAATAAGCATTCCCCATTCAAAAAATGTAGAACTAAGAACAGATATAGCTCTTGGTTCACCCCAGACTTGACTGCCCTTGACCAGCACAAAAACATCCTGTGGCGTTCTACATTAGCATCGAATAGCCCCCGAGATATGCAACTTTTCAGGAAAGTCAGGAACCAATATAAACAGTCAGTTAGGAAAGCTAAGGCTAGCTTTTTCAAACATAAATGGGCATCCTGTAGCACTAATTCCAAAAGGTTTTGGGACACTGTAAGGTCCATGGAGAATAAGAGCACCTCCTCCCAGCTGCCCACTGCAGTGAGGCTAGGAAACACTGTCACCACCAACAAATCTCCGATAATCGATAATTTCAATAAACATTTTTCTACGGCTGGCCATGCTTTCCACCTGGCTACCCCTACCCCGGCCAACAGCTCTGCACCCCCTGCAGCAACGTTCCCAAGCCCCCCCCGCTTCTCCTTCACCCAAATCCAGACAGCTGATGTTCTGAAAGAGCTACAAAATCTGGATCCCTACAAATCAGCTGGGCTAGACAATCTGGACCCTCTCTTTATAAAATTATCCACTGAAGTTGTTGCAACCCCTATTACTAGCCTGTTCAACCTCTCTTTCGTATCGTCTGAGATCCCCAAAGATTGGAAAGCTGCCGCGGTCAGAGACACTCTAGACCCAAACTGTTATAGACCTATATCGATCCTGCCTTGCCTTTCTAAAATCTTTGAAAGCCAAGTTAACTTCTCAGGGAGCAGCTCCCGAGGTGACGGTTTTGAAGAGCCTGGCGTGCCCAAAGTAAAATGCCTCCCATTCAGGCCCAGAAAATAGGATATGCATATATTTAGTACCATTGGATAGGAAACACTCTGAATTTTCCAAAACTGTTAACCATTTGTCTGTGAGTGAAACAGAACGGATACCCCGAGGAATTTCTGTCCTGGAAAAAGTGATTTTGACACATTGCTCATTTGGGAACCCCTCCCTCATGAAAATGACCATATAAGGGCATATGAATGCAGTACACATCGCTTCCTTATGATGTCAACAGCCTCGAGATGGTGTTTCCCTCCTTTTTGGATGCTTTAGACCAGAGAAAACGACCAAACAAGTGGGTCCCCCCTTGATGTCAACAGTACCCAGGGCGCGCGCCCGAGAAGTCGCGCAGTGTCTTATTTACCGTCTTTAGAGCTCAGTTTATATTCCGGTTGATTTATAATAGTAAATATACGTAAAAGTGTTCCTAAGGATACATTCAAAACTATGTTTGAATGTTCTTGGACAAGTTTATAGGTATAAGATGAACGAGTTCGCGCCACGTTTCAATGGACTAGTGGAGGCTGTCGTTTCTGACTATGACGCGCGAACCAAATGGAGATTTATGGATATAATACATNCTGGCTAATGAATTCATGGCTATGAGAAAGTATGTGAGGCGCTGCCCTCAAACAATCAAATGTAGAGCTTTCGCCGTAAAGCCTTTTTGAAATCTGACAACGCTGTGATATTGCCAAGAAACAGAGCTTTTGATGAGTATGAAACACTTGTATATTGGTGCATGTTTAATAATTCAACTTTGGGATTTTGAATTTGGCGCTTTACATTTTACCTGGTGGTGTCGGGAGTGTGGTGTCGGGAGTCCCTGTCTAGTTAACAAACAGATCACCGACCATTTCGAATCCCACTGTACCTTCTCCACTATGCAATCTGGTTTCTGAGCTGGTCATGGGTGCACCTCAGCCATGCTCAAGGTCCTAAATGATATCATAACCGCCATCGATAAAAGACAGTACTTTGCAGCCGTCTTCATCGACCTGGCCAAGGCGTTCGACTCTGTCAATCACCACATTCTTATCGGCAGACTCAATAGACTTGGTTTCTCAAATGACTGCCTCGCCTGGTTCACCAGCTACTTCTCAGATAGAGTTCAGTGTGTCAAATCGGAGGGCCTGTTGTCCGTACCTCTGGCAGTCTCTATGGGGGTACCACAGGGCGATTCTTTTCTCTGTATATATCAATGATGTCACTCTTGCTTCTGGTGATTCTCTGATCCACCTCTACGCAGACGACACCATTCTGTATACATCTGGCCCTTCTTTGGACACTGTGTTAACAAACCTCCAAACGAGCTTCAATGCCATACAACACTCCTTCCGTGGCCTCCAACTACTTTTAAATGCTAGTAAAACTAAATGCATGCTCTTCAACCAATTGCTGCCAACACCCGCCCGCCCGACTAGCTTCACTACTCTGGATGGTTCTGACTTAGAATATGTGGACAACTACAAATACCTAGGTGTCTGGTTAGACTGTAAACTCTCCTTCTAGATTCACATTAAGCATCTCCAATCCGAAATGATATCTAGATTCGGCTTCCTATTTTGCATCTAAGCCTCCTTCACTCATGCTGCCAAACATACCCTCGTAAAACTGACTATTCTATCGATCCTTGACTTCGGCGATGTAATTTACAAAATAGCCTCCAACACTCCACTCAGCAAACTGGATGTAGTCTATCACAGTGCCATCCGTTTTGTCACCAAAGCCCCATATATTACCCACCACTGCGACCTGTATGCTCTCATTGGCTGGCTCTCACTACATATTCGTCGCCAAACCCACTGGCTCCAGGTCGTCTATAAGTCTTTGCTAGGTAAAGCCCCGTCTTATCTCAACTCACTGGTCACCATAACAACACCCACCCGTAGCGCGCGCTCCAGCAGGTATATTTCACTGGTCATCCCCAAAGCCAACACTTCCTTTGGCCACCTTTCCTTCCAGTTCTCTGCTACCAATGACTGGAACGAATTGCAAAAATCACTGAAGCTGGAGACTTATATCTCCCTCTCTAACTTTAAGTATCAGCTCTCAGAGCAGCTTACTGATCAATGTACCTGTACACAGCAAGTCTGTAAATAGCACACCCAACTACCTCATCCCCATTTTGTTATTTATCTTCTTGCTCTTTTGCACCCCAGTATCTCTACTTGCACATCATCATCTGCACATCTATCACTCCAGTGTTAATGCTAAATTGTAATTATTTTGCCTCTATGACCTATTTATTGCCTTACCTCCCTAATATTCTACATTTGCACACACTGTACATAGATTTTTCTATTGTGTTATTGACTGTACATTTGTTTATGTGTAACTCTGTGTTGTTGTTTTTGTCACACTGCTTTGCTTTATCTTGGCCAGGTCGCAGTTGTAAATGAGAACTTGTTCTCAACTGGCCTACCTGGTTAAATAAAGGTGAAATAAATAAATAAATAAATAAATAAAAGAGAGTTTGAATACTGGTAGGCTACGTTTCAGTTGGATCTGTCATGTGTAACAATTAGACTAGAGAGGGGCAAGGTTATTCAAATATCCAAACGGACTTTAGTATTCAATTATTTTTATTTTATTTAACCTTTATTTAACTAGGCAAGTCAGTTAAGAACAAATTCTTATTTTCAATGACGGCCTAGGAACAGTGGGTTAACTGCCTTGTTCAGGGGCAGAACGACAGATTTTTAGCTTGTCAGCGCAGGGATTCGATTTAGCAACCTTTCGGTTACTGGCCCAACGCTCTAACCACTAGGCTACCTGCTGCCCCAAATTACAAGTAGAACATACATATATTTTTTTCTAAAATGTTATTATCAATGTGGCATTTCTACAAGGATAGACCATTACATAAAACATGTTTATAAAACAACAGTTTTAGGCTCCATGTGTAGCAAGTGAAGTGGGAGATTTCTAATCTAAAATTATGGAATTAAGTTGGTTAAATGAGAAGGAGTAGGCTACAATGATCAACCAACAGAGAGGCTGTTGTTTCATATGAATGGAGTTGTTGTAGACAAGGGTGCCTCAAAATAGCCTCAATTACCCTTGCTACTTTAGCTAGCTAACTGGCTAATTTAGCTGGCTACTGATGGACTTCAGTGACGTTAAAGTGAGTGACTCGTCAGAAGCCTACCAAATTGCATCGGTAAGAGAGCTGTTCATTTGGCTCCTTAAATTGTATACCGGTAGGCTTTTTGCCAATTAACTGCAGATGAATTATGAAAACATTTGACGACGATGGTGAATCCTCCTCACTGCAGGAACAAAAAGGTAGGCTAATGGAGAGATTAAAAAATATATAGATATTTCACCTTTATTTAACCAGGTAGGCTAGTTGAGAACAAGTTCTCATTTACAACTGCGACCTGGCCAAGATAAAGCAAAGCAGTGTGACACAAACAACAACACAGAGTTACGCATAGAATAAACAAACATACAGTCAATAATACAATAGAAAAAGTCTATATACGGTGTGTGCAAATGAGGATAAGGGAGGTAAGGCAATAAAAAAGCCATAGTGGCGAAATAATTACAATATAGCAATTAAACACTGGAGTGATAGATGTGCAGAAGATGAGTGTGCGAGTAGAGATACTCACTCTGGTCTAAAATATGATAAAAGAAAACAGATTATATTGGTTTAAAAGCTAATGATATTTATATGGTATTTCAAAGATATTGATATAGGTCTACTGATTTAATCAAAGTGTTGACAATGGAGTAGTCAACTGCTGCTTTCTGTGCCTCTTATAAGGAAGTTTGAAGCCTGTGTAAGTCAGCAGACTCTTACAAGCATGCAGTCAAGATGGGCACTACCAGATGGTATGATAGATCAACAATGGCAGCAAGAAGTTTGTCTAACTAGCGCAAGTCAGGTGGGTGGGTAGTGGGGTGTGTGTGAGAAGGTTCTTGTTTGTCTTGTGTATTGGTATAGTGCATATCTGAGTTTGTTTGGAGAGAAGGTGCCTTGAGTCGAGTCATGGGATCACATAAATCAATACTCAAGTCACTCTCATGATCATGGAAGTCCCTTTCATTTCAGGGCAGCTGCTTTTTCACAATTCTCTCTCTCTCTCTTTCTCTCGGCTGTCTTATATTAACTGGGATATGTACTGTACAGTATGGGTTGGTGTCAAGGGGTAGAGAGGATGTTAGAAGGAAGAACCTTTGAAAGGTCCAATGCAGACGTTTTTATCGCAATATTAAACATTTCTGGGAAGTACCTTACTGTGACTGTTTTCAATTAAAATGTTCAAAAAGAAACAAAAATAGCTTAGCAAAGAGCAATTTCTCAAGCAAGAATTTTGCTAGGACTCTCTGGGAGGGGTCTGAGTGGGGAGGGGAAAACTGAAAACGAGTTGTTATTGTCAGAAAGGTTTAGAACTCTTTCTTATTGGTATATAAACTAATTTATCACCTGGTGATTTCACCAGGCAGGCCAAAACTCCATCCCACCAAAACAGGCTGAAATTTCAGGTGGTCTTTTCAAACAGCTCTCACACTAAAAGGGCGTTATCATAATTTTCACAAATATATATGAAACACAGGTAAATCACATTTTTGACAGCACTGGGCCTTTAAAATGAACCTAAATCTCCAGTCTAGCAGTCTGTCTGTGTGTCTCCAGACCACACAATGCCTATAGAGCGGAGTCTCCCAGCCAGGCAGGTTTTAGCAGCTTACAGGCCTGCTTAGTGACTGGCTTTACTTGACCCCCTGTTTCATCTACACCATGTGTAAAGTGCAGCTTAGCTTACCACCACCAGCCAAAGCTGACACACATCTGAGGCTGAAGCTGCACACACACACACACACACACACACACAAGCACAGGCGTAGACACACTAACAGACTGACACACACACAGACCTGTCTGAGTGGGACTGTAGTGTGAAACGTAGATGGACTAGAGCAGAGAAGAGCTGCCTACAGAAAGTTAACACATATATATATATATACATATACATATATATATATATATATATGTTCAAAAGTTTGGGGTCACTTAGAAATGTCCTTGTTTTTGAAAGAAAAGCAAATGTTTTGTCCATTAAAATAACATCAAATTGATCAGAAATACAGTGTAGACCTTGTTAATGTTGTAAATGACTATTGTAGCTGGAAACAGCAGATTTTTTATGGAATATCTACATAGGCGTAGAAAGGCCCATTATCAGCAACCATCACTCCTGTGTTCCAATGGCACGTTGTGTTAGCTAATCCAAGTTTATCATTTTAAAAGGCTAATTGATCATCAGAAAACCCTTTTGCAATTATGTTAGCACAGCTGAAAACTGTTGTGATGATTAGAGAAGCAACAAAACGGGCCTTCTTTAGACTAGTTGAGTATCTGGAGCATCAGTATTTGTGGGTTCGATTACAGGCTCAAAATGGCCAGAAACAAATAACTTTCTTCTGAAACTCGTCAGTCTATTCTTGTTCTGAGAAATGAAGGCTATTCGATGCAAGAAATTGCCAAGAAACTGAAGATCTCATACAACGCTGTGTACTACTCCCTTCACAGAACAGCGCAAACTGGCTCTAACCAGAATAGAAAGTTGAGTGGGAGGTCCCGGTGCACAACTGAGCAAGAGGACAAGTACATTAGAGTGTCTAGTTTGAGAAACAGACGCCTCACTAGTCCTCAACTGGCAGCTTCATTAAATAGTACCCGCAAAACACCAGTCTCAATGTCAACAGTGAAGAGGCGACTCCGGGATGCTGGCCTTCTAGGGAGAGTTGCAAAGAAAAAGCCATATCTCAGACTGGCCAATAAAAATAAAAGATTAAGATGGGCAAAAGAACACAGACACTGGACAGAGGAACTCTGCCTAGAAGGCCAGCATCCCGGAGTCGCCTCTTCACTGTTGACATTGAGACTGGTGTTTTGCGGGTACTATTTAACTTCTTAAGGAGCAGCAAGGTGCGCTGGGGCGCTAGCGCCCCACTTCCGACACTACCAGGTGAAATGCAAGGCGCCAAATTCAAAATCCAAAAGTTGAATTATTAAACATGCATCAATATACAAGTGTTTCATAGTCATCAAAAGCTCTGCTTCTTGGCAATATCACAGCGTTGTCAGATTTCAAAAAGGCTTTACGGTGAAAGCACCACATTTGATTGTTTGAGGATAGCACCCCACATATTTTTCCATTAGCATGAATTCATAAGCCTTCACGGTTCACAGAAAACACATTTCACAGCGAAAACAAATCAATTACCTTTTGAAGAACTTCTGCTGAGGGCTTGCCAAGTGTCCAACGAAGACAATCCATGGTTCTTTTGTTAGAAAAAGTAATGTATTATATCCATAAATCTTCATTTGGTTGGCGCGTTATAATGAGAAAATAGAGCCTCCAATCGTCCATTGAAACGTGAAGAGAACTCGTTCAACTTATACCTATAAACTTGTCCAAGAACAATCAAACATAATTTTAAATGTATCCTTAGGAACACTTTTATGTATAAATAGTATCATATTTCAACCGGAATATAAACTGGGCGATAAGAAAGGAAAAAAACAAAGAACGCGCCAGCCGGGAGCGCGCATTTACTTCTATTGACATCTGCGTGGACACTTCCTTATTCGTCGTCTTCTCTGCTCTAAAAGCATCTAAAAAGAATCAGAACACTTTCTCGAGACTGTTGACATCCAGAGGAAGCAATAGGTACTGCATTCATGTGCCCTTATATGGGCATTTTCATAAGGGAGGGGTTCCAAATGAGGCAATGTGTCAAAACCACTTTTTCCAGGACAGAAATTCCTCAGGGTTTCGCCTGCCATATCCGTTCTGTTATACTCACAGACAAAATGTTAACACGTTTAGAAAATTCAGAGTGTTTCCTATCCAATGGTACTAAATATGTGCATATCCTATTTTCTGGGCCTGAATGGGAGGCATTTTACTTTGGGCACGCCAGGCTCTCCAAAACCGTCACTTCGTGCGCTGCTCCCTAAGAAGTTAATGAAGCTGCCAGTTGAGGACTTGTGAGAAGTCTGTTTCTCAAATTAGACACTCTAATGTACTTCAGTTTCTTGGCAATGTCTTGCATCGAATAGCCTTCATTTCTCAGAACAAGAATAGACTGACGAGTTTCAGAAGAAAGTCTTTGTTTCTGGCCATTTTGAGCCTGTAATCAAACCCACAAATGCTGATGCTCCAGATACTCAACTAGTCTAAAGAAGGCCAGTTTTATTGATTCTTTAATCAGGACAACAGTTTTCAGCTGTGCTAACATAATTGCAAAAGGGTTTTCTGATGATCAATTAGCCTTTTAAAATGATAAACTTGGATTAGCTAACACAACGTGCCATTGGAACACAGGAGTGATGGTTGCTGATAATGGGCCTCTCCACGCCTATGTAGATATTCCATAAAAAATCTGCCGTTTCCAGCTACAATTGTCATTTACAACATTAACAATGTCTACACAGTTTTTCTGATAAATTTTATGTTATTTTAATGGACCAAAAATTTGCTTTTCTTTTAAAAAACAAGGACATTTCTAAGTGACCCCAAACTTTTCAACGGTAGTGTATATTTATAATTTTGTTCGAAAATCAGGTTAATTTGCATGGTCCCATCTAGTCGTCAGTCAGTGTCGCTCTGGGTAGTTTGGGTTGTGTTTCATGCTCTTATTACTCAAATTATTTAATGGCTGCACTGTTTACAATGCATTACACACATACACACACACACAGACACACACAGACACACATAGACACACACTCAAACACACAAAACCGAAAGTTACCCAGGGTGCATAGTTAGGAGAGGGTTTAGGGAATTTGGCAGTAAATTAACCCCCCTACCTCCTTATCTAAGCCTGGGGCAGCAGTGTTCGAGCAGCGCTGTATCATGTCAAATCAACTCCACACACTGCCCCACATCCCCTTTACACACACACACACACACAGGACCCCAGCTGCTCCGGCAGGCTGAAGTTAACCCCCGCCGTCCAAGAGACGGCCATGGAGAGGTCAGCTGACTGGAGGTGGGAGGCTGCTTTCTCAGCATGACGAGGCTTACTGCCCACCTTGGCCCAGACACACAGACAGATAGACAGAGACAGACGGAGGGAGGGAGGGATGGAGGGTGAAGAGAGGGGTGGGAGGGATGGAGGGTGAGCAAGCTGCTCTGCAGACAGACAGGAAAGCCCCTAAAGCCTGTCTGGGATACAGACTGGAGCCATTTAGGATGTATGTGTGTGTGTGTGTCGTTTTAAGGTAAACCATCCCAACATGTCTCCATTGTCCAGACGGTTTCAGCTGAGAGGTGGGACACAGGCCACTGCCTCTGCCCGCAGCCACACACACACACACACACACACACACACACACACACACACACACACACACACACACACACACACACACACACACACACACACACACACACACACACACACACACACACACACACACACACACACACTCAACAATGTGTGCCAGTCTCTCCTGTCTCAAGGACACCAATGTGTTGAGGGAGTGAGGGAGGGATGGAGGGTAAAGTGTATATTGCCTGGGAAAGTTGGAAAGTTGCAGCCTTTCTTGTAAATGTCATCTGGCCACTGCCTCAGATGTGTAACATCTCTCTCTCTTCCCCCTCTCTTCCCTCTGTCCATCCCCTTACCTTCCCCTCTCCATCCCTCTCTCCATCCCTCTCTTCAGGGAAGAGGTGAATGATAAGCTGAGAGACATGCCTGACGGGACCTTCTTGGTTCGGGATGCCTCCACCAAAATGCAGGGCGACTACACACTAACACTGAGGTAGGTTACCACACTACACACTTAACAGTGAGGTAGGTTACCACACTACACGCTAAACAGTGAGGTAAGGCCTGGGGCACTTCACTCAAGATACTAACTTTAAACATCAGCTATCTGAGGAGCTAACTGATCGCTGCAGCTGTACATAGCCCATCTGTAAATAGCCCACCCAATCTACCTACCTCATCCCCGTATTGTTTTTAATTTACTTTTCTGCTCTTTTGCATACCAGTATTTCTTGCACATCATCATCTGCTCATCTATCACTCCAGTGTTAATTTGCCAAATTGTAATTACTTCACTACTATGGCCTATTTATTGCCTTACCTCCTCACGCCATTTGCACACACTGTATATAGACTTTTTTTTTTCTTCTATTGTGTTATTGACTGTACGCTTGTTTGTTCCATGTGTAACTCTGTGTTGTTGTTTGTGTCGCACTGCTTTGCTTTATCTTGGCCAGGTCGCAGTTGTAAATGAGAACTTGTTCTCAACTAGCTTACCTGGTTAAATAAAGGTGAAATAAAACAATAAAATAAATAAAAACATTTACAGAGGAAGGTTTTTTTATGAGGTAGTAATCGTTAAAGGTATTATTAAAATGTATAATCTTTTAATTAATTTATAGGAGTCCAAATGGTTCTAGAAAGCCCTCTTTCATACACGCATCCTCTCTCTGTGTCCTTTTCTTCTCTGTAGGAAAGGGGGGAACAACAAGTTGATCAAAATCTACCACCGGGATGGGAAGTATGGTTTCTCTGACCCCCTGACATTTGGTTCTGTGGTGGAGCTGATTAGTCACTACAGACATGAGTCTCTGGCCCAGTACAACACCAAGCTAGATGTCAAACTCATGTACCCCATCTCACGCTACCAGCAGGTAGGTACACACACACACACACACACACACACACACACACACACACACACACACACACACACACACACACTCACTCCATCTATCTACTGTCCACTCTTGTTTCTTTTTCTTCTCTCTGTCCTCTTCCTTTACTCTCTTTCTTTTCAGAACCTCTTCCTCCTCTCCCTCCTCTTCCTCCCCTGCTCCTCCTCTCCTGTGCATCCCCAGTCAATCTAATGAGTAGTGCTGGGGGTTGTTCCCTTCCTTCCCAGGTAAAGTGCCTATACAGCAGGATTCACAGCATGGTGAAATATTACCCTGCTTATTCTCCTCTCGCTCTCTCTCTCTCCTCCTCCGCTGTGTGCTGTACCGTGCTGCAACGCACAGCTCCCTAAATAATTACACGCATCTTCCATGTCAAAAGGCCGTCCCTGCATTTATATATTTTTTTCTCGTTCCCTCGTTCTCTCTATCCTGACGTGGTTCCCGTGCTCAGCCAGTCATTACTCAAAAGCCTCAGCGCGGAGCATTCACCCCCCCCCCCCCCCCCCCCCCNCTCTCTCTCTCTCTCTCTCTCTCTCTCTCACTCTCTGCACTTAATATCAATGTATCTCCCTCTAATACACTCTCTCTTTCTTTCTCTCAGGATCAGCTGGTGAAAGAGGACAACATTGACGCGGTGGGGAAGAAACTCCAGGAATATCACAATCAATACCAGGAGAAGAGCAAGGAGTACGACCGGCTTTATGAGGAATACACCAAGACCTCACAGGTACCGTACACAACACACTATACTGTTAGCCCATCATACCACACACACCTACCCTGCACCTGCATCAACAAACCCAAAACAGACCTAGTAGCTAGCTAACACCAACTATGTTCTATTTTAATCAGGAAAGGAACAGCTACACTGAGTGTACAAAACTTTAAGAACACCTGGGGGGGCGGGGTGTATGACTGTGCCAGGCTGATAAATCGAGACAAATACATATAGACTTTATTCATTAGAAGATTACACCATTATCAGGCTGATGAATGGAGGACTGATAGCCCTGATGTCTTTGTTAACCCTCTCAGGAGATTCAGATGAAGAGGACGGCCATCGAGGCCTTCAACGAGACCATCAAGATCTTTGAGGAGCAGTGTCACACGCAGGAGCGCTACAGCAAAGAGTACATTGAGCGCTTCCGCCGGGAGGGCAACGACAAGGAGATTGAGAGGTATTCAGGGGACTTTTTTTATTGGCTCAGACCTGCTCCAATTGGAATACACTCTATTTGTCATCAGGCAAAGTCATGTTTGTGTACATTAGAGAATGCGGTGTCTAGATTGACCTTAAGTGTTTAACAGAATGTTAGGTTGTGGGGGTGATTGAAATAGTTATGAATAATGGTAATAGTAGCGCAGTAGTTCACATACAGTATGCAGTATCCTGACCCATTCCCCCCCTCTCATCCTCCTCCCCTCCGCTCCCTCTCTGTCCTATAGGATCATGATGAACTATGAGAAGCTTAAGTCTCGTCTAGGTGAGATCCACGACAGTAAGATTCGTCTGGAGCAGGACCTGAAGACCCAGGCTCTGGACAACAGAGAGACAGACAAGAAGATGAACAGCCTCAAACCTGACCTCATCCAGCTCCGCAAGATCAGGGACCAATACCTTGTGTAAGTAGGAACCCATCCAGGAAATGGTTTTAAGATACAGTTATCATATAGGACCAGTACATTGTGTAAGTAGTAACCCATACAGGAAAGGGTTTTAAGATACAGTTATCATATAGGACCAGTACATTGTGTAAGTAGGAACCCATACAGGAAATAGTTAACAGAGTAACACCAGTATCTTGGGTAAGTAATCTATGATGGAGGAAAGAGTTAACCTTGCAGGTGTATAGTAGGGACCCATACCTTGTGTAAGTCACCCAGACCGCAAGGAGTTCATACGGGGTTAATAGGAGAACTGCCATATTTTTTTTTATTTAACTAGGCAAATCAGTTAAGAACAAATTTACAATTTATTTACAATGACAGCCTAGGAACAGTGGGTTAACTGCCTTGTTCAAGGGCAGAATGACAGATTTTTACCTTGTCAGTTTGGGGATTCAATCTAGCAACCTTTTGGTTACTGGCCCAACGCCCTAACCACTAGGCTACCTGCCTAACCACTAGGCTACACTAGGCTATATTACAAGCTTGTGTTTCCTCTGAGCTAAAGGCAGGCTCTTTATAGGGAAGTCCCTGGGCTGCCTGGGGAGAGAAAGGCCATGGCTTCTAGGAAGCCTGTAATAGCATTACCAGGTCTGCAGTGCTTATATACACATATTCATTCAGAAGGGTTGTGCGAGTGCTACTAATTCAATACCTTTTGTCGTCTGTTCTGTTCAATGGAGGAATGATGTGCATAACGAAAGAAGGGCTTTAACTCGATGTTTGTAGTAATTTTCTCTCTCTCTCCAGCTGGCTCAATCACAAAGGAGTGCGACAGAAACGAATTAACGACTGGCTGGGGATCAAGAACGAGAACACAGATGAGTAAGTGTTCAGAGCACGGCCTCCCAGCCTCGCACAGCAAGGCTCACTCTATCTGTAACATGGACATATTGGAGCAATAGACTTCGCATTGGCTAGCTCATTCACTAGAGTCTTTTCACTATACACATGTTTGAGGGATATAGATTTAAGTAAATCGTTCTCATTTGATATGTTGGCCCCACCATAAATTAATCATCACAAATGAATCTCTGCTAGACCGTATGCTTATCTCTCTCCCCTGTCTCCTGTGTGTGTAGAGGGTACTTTGTGAGTACGGAAGAGGATGAAAACCTGCCCCACTATGATGAGAAGAGCTGGTTTGTAGGAGACCTGAACAGAACCCAGTCTGAAGACCTTCTACTAGGCAAACCTGACGGAGCCTTCCTCATCAGGGAGAGCAGCAAGAAGGGCTGCTACGCATGCTCCGTAGTGTAAGTACTCAAGTATATACTATCAATAACATAAGCATGCTCCGTAGTGTAAGTACTCAAGTATATACTATCAATAAGATAAGCATGCTCAGTAGTGTCAGTGTCTCATTATGTACTACTGATTGAGTCTCTGCGATGATGATATGCCATGGTAAGTTTTGCTAAATTGTGGTAGTTTAATAATCCTCTGAGTGTGTCAAAAACTGCTTTTATAAAGTGCCTTTGTAAATTATTCAGATCCTTTCCCTTTTTCCCTTTTTTTTTTTACGTTAGAGTCTTATTCTAACATGGATTAAATACAAAAATACCCCATAATGACAAAGCAAAAACTGTTTTTTACTGTTGTAAAAAACAGAAATATGACATTTACATAAGTATTCAGACCCTTTACTCAGTACTTTGTTGAAGCACCTTTGGCAGTGATTACAGCCATGAGTCTTCTTGAGGAGTTTCTCCCATTCTTCTCTGCAGATCGTCTCAAGCTCTGTCAGGTTGAATGGGAGTGTCGCTGCACAGCTATTTTCAGGTCTCTCCAGAGATATTAGATCGGGTTCAAGTCTGGGCTCTTGCTGGGTCACTCAAAGACATTCAGAGACTAGTCCCGAAGCCACTCCTGCGTTGTCCTGTTGGAAGGTGAACCACGTCAGTCTGAGGTCCTGATCGCTCTGGAGCAGGTTTTCATCAAGGATCTCTCTATACTTTGCTCCGTTCATCTTTCCCTTGATCCTGACTAGTCTCCCAGTCCCTGTCCCTGAAAAACATCCCCACAGGATGATGCTGCCACCACAATGCTTCACTGTAGGGATGGTGCCAGGTTTCCTCCAGACGTGACGCTTGGCATTCAGGCCCAAGAGTTCAATCTTGTTTCTCATGGTCTGAGTGTCCTTTAGGTGCTCTTTGGCAAACTCCAAGCAGGCTGTCATGTGTCTTTTACTTCAATCTTGCCACTCTACCATAAAGGCCTGATTGGTGGAGCGCTGCAGACATGGTTGTCCTTCTGGAGGGTTCTCCCATCTCCACAGAGGAACTCTAGAGCTATGTCAGAGTGACCATTGGGTTCTAGGTCACCTCCTTGACCAAGGCCCTTCTCCCCAGATTATAAGGGCACAAGGCGAGGAAGGCGAGAGTTCATAAACCAGGTCAGAGTCCAAACAGTACCAGGCGAAAGGCAGGCTCAAGGTCAGGACAGGCAGAGGTTCAGTGAACAGGTCCGAGTCCAAACAGTACAAGGGGACAGGCAGGCTCGAGGTCAGAACAGGCAGAGTGGTCAGGCAGGCGGATTCAGCGTCAGGACAGGCAAGGTTCAAAACCAGGAGGGCTAGGAAAAGACAGAGATTTGGAAAAATAGGAGCTAGGAAAACCGCTGGTTGATTTGGCAAAACAAGACAAACTGGCACAGAGAGACAGGAAACACAAGGATAAATACACCAGGGACTAATGGGGAAAACAGGAGACACCTGGATGTGGGTGGAGACAATCACAAAGACAGGTGAAACAGATCAGGGCGTGACACAGATTGCTCAGTTTGGCCGGGAGGCCAGCTCTTGGAAGAGTCTTGGTTCCAAACTTCTTCCATTTAAGAATGATGGAGGACACTGTGTTCTTGGGGTCCTTCAATGCTGCAGACATTTTTTGGTACCGTTCCCCAGATCTGTGCCTCGACACAATCCTGTCTCAGAGCTCTACGGACAATTCCTTTGACCTAATGGCTTGGTTTGTGCTCTGACATGCACATAATCTGTGGGACCTTATATAGACAGGTGTGTGTCTTTCCAAATCATGTCCAATCAATTGAATTTGCCACAGGTGGACTTCAATCAAGTTGTAGAAACATCTCAAGGATGAGCAATGGAAACAGGATGCACCCGAGCACAATTTTGAGTCTCATAGCAAAGGGTCTGAATACTTATGTAAATAAGTTATTTTTTGTTATTGTTTTTATATAAAATCTACAAACATTTCTAAAAACCTGTTTTCGCTTTGTAATTATGGGGTATTGTGTAGATTGATGAGGAAAACAATTAATTCCATTTTAGAATAAGGCTTTAACGTAACTTGTGTGTTAGGCTAGTATTAACACCTCTCCTCTCTTTCTACAGTGTGGAGGGTGAGGTAAAGCACTGTGTGATTTACAGCACGCAGAGGGGCTACGGCTTCGCTGAGCCTTACAACCTGTACAGCTCCCTGAAAGACCTGGTCCTGCACTACCACCAGACCTCCCTGGTCCAGCACAACGACTCGCTCAATGTGCGCCTGGCCTACCCTGTCTACGCACAGATGCCCTCATCCTCCGGCCCTGCCCCACGGAGATGAGCTAACTATTACCCAGAACCTGAGAAAAAACCTGAGATAGAAAAAAAGAAGGAAAAAAAAGACAGAAACACTTGCTGCAACACACACGTCAGCCACCTTGGAGTTATATATATTTTTACTAGAACAATTGGAGGGCATTCTTTCTAAAGACTGCTTGATTTGCACAAGGAAGTTTTAAATGTTTGTGAATGTGAAAAAACTGAAGGAAAAGAGAAGAGCCGAGTTTCAGGTGACCCTGCTGCAACCTAAACTCCAGCCAGGACTCTTTTACAGAAAAACAACAACATAAAGACGCTCAATTTTAAGGCTTTGTTTCCTGTCGTCTGTCTGTCGCCCAAATTATTATTTTATTTCTTTCCTTTTTCTTTTCTGGTTTTGTTTTATTTTTTTTATTTTGACAATTTATTTTGTTTACTGCTTGTTTGCTAAATGCAAGAGATGATGATTATACTGATGTCGAGTGTATGTTCTCTGTCCCTTTCCGAAAGAGAAGCAAAAATAATGTAGCATAACAGACGAAATACGCTTGTTCAGTGTCCCTCCATATAGACTGCTGCTGAAGGGTTGGGAGGGGGTGAAGGGGAGGGATGAAGGGAAGGGAGAATCGAAGGGAGGGAAGAGTCGAGAGGGGCCACAAGCGAGAGAAAATGTTTTGTAGTCTTAAAAGAAGAAAAAAAGCTTGATTTTATACTAACCGTAGATGGTGAGTGAGTTTGTTTTCTTGATGGCTGGATCATATTTCCTTTGACACATTGTAAGTTATGGTAAAGTCATGTTGTTATAGTCACCTACAGAGACCAAAGTTGGCATGGGCAGAAAAAAGTCCATTGTGTTTTTATTAGTCTGTATGAATGGAGAAGATGAAAGAGAGTGGTTGCTTTGTTTAATACCACACATAAAACAGAGTTTGGGCCCAGTGCTCGTGCACTATAAGCTCTGAGGGGATGGTCTGCACAGACGGAGACAGTCGGTAGGTTTGACCATCTAGACGCCGGTCACGGTCGAGTTAGAGCACTTATCTAAGAGGAGAGACCAGCCAAGGCTGCACCGTACGGTTTGACACCAAATCCCAAAACTAAGGAGAAACAAACTACCTTAGAACCTTTAAACAAAATATTATTTGTAGTATATGCTAATGTCTGCTTAAAACAAACTGGGACGTTATGTATTGGTTACGGAACCTTTGAGATAATAGGCTTTGAACTGTTTTAGTGTACACGAAGCAGGTAGGGAGGGGGGAGTTTCAAGTTGAAGACGAATGCTTTTGATGATGATAAAAACTTGAAGAAAGTGCAATCCAACAATGTATTATGATTATTTAGGTTAGCAGTCACCCGGAGAGCTGAACGAACCCGGCTTCCAGACAGACTCGCAGGAGAGATAATCAAAGTGCACAGTGAAGCTTTTGAAGATATATTGCTTTTCTTTCCTTTTTTTGTTTTGTTTCTGTTTGTGTTTCACTCAAACTTCTTACCCGGTGCTTGACTTTAAGACCAGTGGAAACATTTCTGTTGAAAATAAAAGATAATAACATCGCACAATAAATATTGACAAAATGACAAACAACCACAATGTGCAATTTTCCAGTCTATTCGGTCACCTCTACTTCCTGATATGAAACTCTCTGTTTTACCATTGACTCTCCTTGCTGCCTATCTAACCAGCAGCCTCTGAGACAGACAATGGACCAGTGATGTCAAATATGGTGGATAAATGAAAATAGTTCACTCAGGCCGTTTACCATTGAAAAGAAATTGACAATTTCTGGTCTACTTAACTGGGTGTTTCTTCCATAGACACCAATAAAATAGCAGCTGGGTCCCGTCTACTTAGTTCATTTTCTTTAATTGAACCAGAAAAAAACAGTGAGTGGGTTATTTCACTTCCTCTTCCATCTCTGAGTGTCCCTGAGGTCCTGTCTCTCCCTACCTGTTAAACTTAGGCCATATTTAAGGCCTTGTTGACAGGAGAGGGTACTGCAGCAGCAGAGGGGTGATTTAGTGACCCTGGAGTAGAACAAAGACAGCGGTTTTTAATCGGACACACTCAGCCCTTATCTATGACTATGAGGAGCGAGCCCCCTCCAAATTTGCACCTTACTGGACAAATGTTTTGGCTCAATTGGGGTAAAAGACACCACTCCAGTGAGGTTGACTACCAAAATGTATCTAACAGATTCACAGTTACACATAAAAAAAACAGGATTCAAATAAGTAACTCTCTTGTCACACTTTGAAAACAAGAGAGCTGTATATCGTCTGGAGTCTTTACTAAACTACCAGTGGAAATCAGTGAAGTGTATGGGGTCACACCAGTGAGAACCAGTGCTCACTGTGTGTGAGTGGGAGGAGGAAAGTTGAGGCCATGTTATCTAGACGTGCCGTGGTGGTGAAGTGGAATCATCATGGTGAATGAATGAATGAATGAGTGAATGATACAGCCTTGGTAAAAGCCAGGCCTCTACGCCTCCCGCCCCCCAAGTATCGATCTACCCTGTATCTCCTCCACAACGTCACCATACGCTTGAGCGAATCATCTTTGTCTAACATACACCCTCACCCCTTGGAGTAGTGCACTAAGATAAGCCAGATGAGGCTGTGGGGGGTGGAGGGGGCACTGGGCCACAGTCAGTGCTGAAAGCCCGTGATAGGGAACACATGCAACGGAGGAGGGAGAAGGTGTGACACTCCCTCTGAAGACTAGAGGAGAGATGGGTTCTCCCTTATTCAGTCTCTCCCTGGTCTGTATGTTTTGATGTGCCTAGTAACAGCTGTTAGGGTTAAGGTGAGGTTCAGCTCTTCTGTATGGAGTGTAGTGGGGTGTGATATGGTGTACTGGGGTGGGAAGGGGGTTAGAGGTTATGTTGAATGTAAAACTGGATCAGGCTGTTCTGATAGATGGATGTTTGTTTGTGTCTCCTCGTCCTAGTTTTTTTTGGCAAGGACCATCAGGCAGGATGCTAGGCAACCCTTTTGCTACATAACAGTTTCATAACAAAACCCACTTTAATCTCTGGACTGGTAAAACCAGGCAGTAAGCTAGACCTTTTGTCATTAATTATAATGGTGTCTACCTGGTTCTAATCGTGTCTATCCACCTCAGTGGCCCTGCTCTGTTAGGTTTGTCCACTGAGGTAGCTCTAGAACCTGTCTATCTTCACTTCAGTCTCCTCTCCTTCCTTATCCTCCACCATGGTTTGAAGGTTGTTATTTTGTTGACTTTTGGTTCGTTTTTTACTAGGAGCCCTATAGGGCCCTAACTCTATTACTTGAACTATTGCATTGCTCACTGTTGAATGTCTTTTATATAGAAATATACATATATTAAATAAAATATCTGTTTTGTTGTTCTATAGTAGTGAGCAGGACTGGGTTGACTTTTAAATATATATAATTGTACATGTTTATGTCACAGAAACAGAAATAAAAGTAAGCTTCTTTGCAAGGAGGGAAGGATGTGCTTTGTAAACATTCTCAGAAATATACTAAGATGATGTTTGTTGATGGGGGCTTGTCTGATATTGCAAACATCACTCTTCAGAGAAGACAGGGTGCATCCGAAATGGTGCCGTATTTCCTATATAGTGCTTGGGAATAGTGTGCCATTTCAGACGCAGACATAGTGTGACTCTGTCTCATCTTCAGTTGTTATTATCCACTGTGAGACAAAGCATTTCTCATACTAATCTATGATGCTAAAAGATCACATACTATTTTTGTTTGTAATTTCAGTTGTTGTTCCTTTACTTTTTTCCCCCTGGCATTGAGACCAAAGATTTCAGTTGACTTTATTTTTAGCCTTTAGATGTTGATAGTTTGAAAGGGATGTTTGTTTCCATGTTACATATGATTTCCATTGCCTTGTTTGCAGAAGAACTCAGAAGTTAAGTTGGTACAGTTAGCTAGAATCCCGTTAGTGATAATGATGTTGCTAATTATCAATAAAAGTAATTATTATGAAGTATAATAGTAAAGCATTATTGGGGATAGCTGTTCCTTGGTGATATTTGAGGTATAGGATCTATACCAAATAACATTTGAATGTCCTCACCAAGCAGTGTGGTTAAGGAGGATAGTTTGCCACTCACATCACCTCTCAGTCTTTTGTCTATTCAAATTAGACTGATAGTTTTCACCGCTCTGAAAGTAATGAGAGATTACATTTTTATGGTTTAGCAAGTCTCTGCACCCATGTGGCTTTATTGGTCTACAATATGTGTGCCATTGGTGTGATTCCTCTTTTAGTTTAGTTTTGTTAAGTTCGTGAAAGACCTCTTACTTCACCAAAAACACTCCCTGTGTCTGTCTCCTTGTTTTCTCACAACACAGTCATGTATTTGCACACGTTGATCCAGTTGGACGTATGGTTGCTCTCTCTCCCTCTCAGCTTTGAAAGAAAGTGAAAAAGACGAATACACTTTGATTTCCCCTTGTGTCTAGTGGTTTGTCTTAAAAAGAGAAGAAGTGATTGTCGTTCTTCTGCAGGACAGAAAGCTAGTTTACCTTAAGTTCTTTCACTCCAGAATGCATGCAATATTCCTTTCCTTTTCTGTCAAGGGTCAGAGGTTAGGGGTCAGGGACAGAGGAGTGATGCGTGAGAGAGATGTTCTGTCTGAGATGAGTGTTTATGAAAGAACACCACCTTTACGTTTCTGTAGAACCACTGTCAGTGGGATTTTACTTGGGACAAGATGTGCTGCACATACTACAAGACATTTCGAAGGGGTTAGGACGAACCAAAATATCTATTACCCAAGTTTACTTTTTGACTGTTTTAATAGTTTTCTGTTTGAAAACAAAACTCTAAGTTGGAGTACAGGTACAGGACGATGCAGGCCTAGGTTTCCTATAGCACCACAAGACTGTTATATAGCTATAATGTCTGTTGTTCTTCTTCTTGCCCTCAAGCAGTTCTGCAAAGTTTTATTTGCAGCATGCAGCCAGTGGGGTTTGAATATGTTGTGATTCTCACCAGGATTCTCACCATATTTGCTATCTGATCACAATACCCAGCACAGCTTCAAGGAGTACAGCTTCTTATTAAAAAAATGATTTAGAAAGAAAAGAGAAAAAATAGTTTGGAAGAAAAAAATGTGTGTATCACACTGTCCCTATCCCTCTTTTGACATATGTACAGATCCAGCATGCATCTTTGGTACTCTTGACTGTTGTTTTTGTGTATAAAAGAAAATAGAAAAAGAGATGTTTTAAGAAAAACTGTTCTTTGACTGTTTATGGTGTATTCAGATCTGAATTTAATATAGCTAACTAAACAAGTCACTGCTTCCAGCTGAACCAAGTTAGAGTCCTATTATTGTCAGTTTATAGCGTTATAATTATGTAATACTGAGAAAGATGAACATCACAGCAATACAAACATGTGCTCATTATTGTTTGTTTGGCATATAACAATATCTGTCAATGTTTGAGACATACAAGATAATATGCTTTGAATGTTTGACCTGTAAAGCATTTATTGGGTTGCTTACAGTACACAACTTGAAACTCACATAATCAAACATTTATTCTTCTTTCACAGACTGTTCGCAGAATTTTGTAACACCAACAGTTTTTGTTATGTAGGCTAATCTTAGACATAATACAAGCAATATGATATTCATCTCCTTTTATATTTCCCTCTGCTTACTTTATTCTGACAATTACTGCTAAGTAAGTACCTACTCACATAGACTTTCTGGTATATAATTGTGTGTTTCTGGAGCGACATTGTAGTCTTGTTGCATGTGGATTGTGATGGTGATGACTTTATCTTGTACAGCCGGGTATGAGTGGTACTCTACTCTCCAGACCAATCAAACGGAGACTTCTTTCTCAGTATTACAACAACATCATACATACCTTGCTTTTAGCTTCTATAGGTGTTCCTTTCTTCAGTTAAATTGTTTTAATTCCATCTCGTATCTGTTGCAATAGTTTGTATATGTTGTAAAATCTCAACTCTTGTACGTTATCAATGGAACTTCACTATATTCATTTCTCTTGCAGAATAAAGAAAATATTTTATTCAAACATCCTGTTGTCTCTGTATTGTCTTGTGGGTCAATTAAGCAATAGGGCCTGAGAAGGTGTGGGATACGGCCAATAAACCACGGCTAAGGGCTGTTCTTACGCCCGACGTAACGAGGAGTGCCTGGACACAGCCCTTAGCCGTGGTATATTGGCCATATACCACAAACCCCCGAGGTGCCTTACTGCTATTATAAACTGGTTACCAACGTAATTAGAGCACTAAAATGAAATGTTTGGTCATACCCATGGTATACGGTCTGATATACCACAGCTGTCAGCCAATCAGCATTCAGGGCTTGAACCAACCAGTTTATTATGGGGAATGAATGGCGACCACCAGATCAATGTTACAGCTTTTTGGCTTTAGGGATCATTTGCAGGTATTTGAATTGATGTATCTTGACATGACACCAATAGCGTATAGAGTTGAGCATGCTTAAATCAATGTGGTTAATGAATAAGATATAACCATCTTGCCAAATTCACACCTGTCTTATAGACATTGATTTAAAAAATACATACAGATTCTGTCACACCCTGATCTGTTTCACCTGTCTTGTGCTTGTCTCCACCCCCAACCAGGTGTCTGCCATTTGTCCCCATTGTCTCCTGTGTATCTCATGTCTGTTTTTATTTTTATTTAACCAGGTAAAACCCATTGAGGTTGAAAACCTATTTTGCGAGGGCGACCTGGCAAGAAGGCAAAACGGAAATAGCAGCGTGTCCATAAAATATGACAGAAAAATACAAAATACACACAAAAGACAAAGCGTCACAAGTTACAGATACAATTGAAGATTAGAAACAACTGCAGTTATCACAAACAGTGTTGTCGATCAGAGTCTTAAAATCAGGCAAGGACACTAACTCTTGTCCCGTCAAGTTCCTACCAGTGTGTTTTTCCCGTTTTCGAGTTTCTATAGTTGCTGTTTTCAAGTCCTTCCGGTTTTGACCATTCTGCCTGCCCTGACCCTGCCTGCCATTCTGTACCTTACTGACACTGCCCTGGATTACTGACCTCTGCCTGCCCTTGACCTGTCGTTTGCCTGCCCCCTGTTTTGTAATAAACATCCGTGATTCGAACTGTCTGCATCTGGGCCTTATCCTGAGTTCTGATAGTACAAACTGGCCATGACTGACCCAGCAGACTCAGACCAGCTCCGCAAAGCCGTCTCCTCCCACGGAGCCACCCATTGGAAGACACGAGGAGATTCCAGACCTTGGCGGAACGCCACAACCATGCTGTCCATACTGTGCTGGAGCAAGTCTGCAGATTGTCTATTAGACAGTCAGCCGCTACCTTAACCTCCCAGCCTCTCAGTAACCCCGCTGTCAGCAGCGCATCCCCCCAGCCCACCCTGGCTTCCCGAGAACCCCGCATACCTCCTCCAGAATGCTTTGCTGGAGATTCAGGGACCTGTCAGGCATTTCTCTTCCAGTGCTCCCTCATCTTCGAGCTACAGCCCTCTTCTTTTCCCTCGGACAACTCTAAGGTAGTGTACTTTATAACACTGATGCCCGGGAGGGCTCTCGCTTGGGCTACGGCAGTGTGGGAGCAACAAGCCACCGTGTGTTTCAGTCTAGAGGAATTCATGGCAGAGGTGAAGAAAGTGTTTGATTCTCTGTTGTCCTGGAGAGAGGCTGCTCGGAAGCTACTCCGGCTACGCCAAGACTCCCTTAGTGCGGTCTATTTCTGCACGTTGGCCTCTGAGAGTGCCTGGAACCCGGAAGCCCTGTTCGACACATTCCTTCACGGGTTATCAGAGGAGGTGAGCTGCCCGGGAGCTTCCCATCGATCTCGACTCTCTCATCACCTTGACCATCCGGATCGATGGCGACTACGGGAACGGAGGAGGGAGAGGAGTTCTGTTCCCACTCACCCTTGCTCGTCCATGGATCCCACCTCACCTCCGAGGAATCCCGGGAGTCCTCGGCATCTACATTGCTGAGAGAATCCAAGGTTACCCGGAGCCTATGCAACTTGGCAGAGCTAGATTGTCTCCTGCCGAACGTACACAGACTGAACACCAAGAGCTGTCTGTATTGTAGGACTACAAGTCATTACATTTATACCTGTCCTGTAAAAAGACCCGACTCATCAGGAGGTATGAGTAGGCTGGTGAGCATTAAGGAGAATATCCACTTTCCCCTTACTCGTACCCCTCTCCATGCCATCCTTCTGTGGCGTGACCGGCCCAAATCTCTCCGGGTACTCATTGATTCTGGGGCCGACGAGAGTTTTATGGACGCTACCTTGGTGTCTGAGATGAGAATCCCCACTCAACCCCTCTCCATTCCCATGGACATCAGAGTGCAGGATGGGTGTTCGATTGGCAGAGTCACCCACAACACGGTTCCTATCAACCTGTGAGTGTCAGGCAACAACAGCGAGTCGATCCAGTTTCTACTTATCGAATCCCCTCAGGTACCAGTTGTGTTGGGGTTTTCATGACTCCAGAGACACAATCCCACTGTTGACTGGACTGTGGGTTCGATCCACCTCGCTTCCTCCACATCGGCCCTATGACTGCGTCATCGACCTTCTGTCGTGGAAAATTACATCATTAATCATGCTATCCCATGTTTTACTGTTTAAAGAATTGACTCTTGTTATATGCTACTGTTTTTCTAACCTGATACAAACTTTTCTTTGTGGGACTTAGTCATAAGACTGGGTGTATAGCTAAGGTCAGTTTGGGTGGACCTCAGCATGTGACATCCCGTGGATTTACTATCTACAGAAAGTCAGATGTATGGAAACTTGCAGAAAGTAGCACATTATAGTATTTGTTGTTGTTAATGCAGTTAGACGGTTGAGCCCTCGGGCCATCAACCTCGTGCTATCTTAAATCTGCACAGACAACTAATTGCATTTTACACACTATCTGCTGACTGCCACGTATACAAAAAAGGATGTACTTCTCTATAAAAGCTGAGAACCGACACTGTTCGTTGAGCTTTTCAACTATGCACTGTTGAGTGGATAGTTGATTCTCTATTTTTGCAAATCTTTTAAAGAAGTGTTGTTTGAAATAATCTGCAGTCTCTCTCCCCTTTGATTAGAATTACCACAACAATTTGGTGACAGCGGTGGGATGCTATCTCCACTTGCTGATTGCTCCCAGGAGACCGAGGTTAAACTGCGCAGGGTCTCCGTTAGACGTGGCTCACGGTACTCCACACTCTGACTAAAACAGAGCAGAGAGGGACCAGCCTTGGACCTGAGTGTCAGTGAGTGGATACGTCATTCCGGACAGATAAGATACATTAAGGGTGAGACTGATTTTCTTAAACACAACCTCCAATTGCGGAAAGTTAACTGATGACAGCGATTCCAGAATAAGATCATGAGGTACTATAGAGATACCAGGACAATGTCCTGAAGTAATATACCATGGGTTATGAAGACAAAATAAAAAAGAAGAACAAAAACAATTTGAAAAGAAAAATATACTAAATTAAGTTAACATTGTAAAAGAAAATGAATTAGTCAGTGTACTGGTAAAACAGTTGGTTATGATTGGGAAACCAGCTATACATTTAAACCCTACACAGAAATGTGCATAGGAGAAACTACCATGCTGGTACAACATTTAAAAATATTTTGATGGAGTAGAAATTACTCTTTTTAAATTATAAGAAAGACGTTCCTAACCAAATACTGTTGTTTTGTGTGTTTGTGTCTGATTGTGTGTGTATAGTGAAGTTTCACAATGGGAACCAAAAGCAGTAAGGGAGAACCTTGCCTGCCTGATCAGTTGATTGGACCAGTGAAGGTAATGTCAGATGAATAGGGCAGGGACCGCTCTGGCACAAAGTAGCAGATTTTCCATTAAAAGGCACATTGAGTGAAATTGTATTAGCAGAATGTAGAAATAAATTAGAGAAGTTTGAGGAAATCAAGAAATGTCAGTGCATGTCGAACCTAAACTACCAAACAGAGGACAGCGGGAGGTCCTCCACCGAAAACAACCCTTTTACAACCCACATATGGACTGATGCGAGGTAGAGACAGTTGACGCCATTGGACAGCATTTAAATATTTTTTTCAAACCCCCGTGAGGAGCCGATGGTTTGTCTCTTTGTCAATGGTGAGTCAATAGATTTTCTAGTAGATAATGGCGCTGCAATGTCTGTCATAAATTCACATCCATGTCCAAACCTCCCATGTCAAATGAATCAGTCAGCAATGTGGAATGACTATGAAAGAGTTACTCACAATGCCCCTACCTACAAAATTGATAACACATGCATAAAACATCAATTCATTTTCTGCATGTTGTCCTGTAAATTTGTCAGGAAGAGATCTTCTCTGTAAATTGGGGATTACATGTGATTGGTACTATGCATGTCGGAAACAGAAAGACAGTTTTGTGTCACAGACTGGCTTACATTGCACTGTGAATTTCTCACCATTGACAAGACATTTATATTATGGACAGATGATGGACCCTAATTTTGATGTGTTGTCAACAACAGTGAAATTTGAAGCATGAGACTGGTATAAGACATAATGTCTCCCATATTCTCCAGTAGTAAATTGGCAGATCTTCAGTATTGGTTCTAATACATGGTATCAGGTTCCGTGACAAGTTAAAAGGCACAAATACCATAACAACTCTCCAGGGAAGTGGGTATCACTACTTTAGAAAATTGTTAAATTGGCATATATTAGAGCGGTGAGTGAGTAAATCTAAACACTCTGGCCATGGTCAGGAAGATGTAAACTATAGCAAAACCAAAGAGGCACTAAAATAAGCACATAGACATTCTACCATTTCGCCCCAAATACAGTGGCTTGCGAGAGATTTCACCCCCCTTGGCATTTTTCCTATTTTGTTGCCTTACAACCTGGAATTAAAATTATTTTGGGGGGGCTTTGTATCATTTGATTTACACAACTTGCCTACCACTTAAGATGCAAAATAAAAATATATTGTGAAACAAACAAGAAATAGAAGAAAACTTGAGTGTCCATAACTATTCACCGCCCCCAAAGTCAATACTTTGTAGAGCCACCTTTTGCAGCAATTACAGCTGCAAGTCTCTTGGGGTATGTCTCTATAAGCTTGGCACATCTGCTCCAGCTCCTTCAAGTTGGATGGGTTCTGCTGGTGTACAGCAATCTTTAAGTCATACCACAGATTCTCAATTGGATTGAGGTCTGTGCTTTGACTAGGCCATTCCAAGACATGTAAATGTTTCCCCTTAACTTCTTAGGGAGTGGCAGCTGAGGTGTCGGTTTTGGAGAGTCTGGCGTGCCCAAAGTAAAAGGCCTGCCACTCAGGCCCAGAAACTAGGATATGCACATAATTAGTACTATTGGATAGGAAACAGTTTCTAAGAGTGTTAAAATATTGTCTGTGAGTATAACAGAACTGATATAGCAGGCGAAAACACGAGGAATTTCTGTCCTGGAAAAAGTGTTTTTGACACATTGCCTCATTTTGCCTATTGGTTCCACTGGATGTCAACAGTCTCTAGACAGTGTTTGGTGATGTTAGGTTGCTCTGGATGGTAATAGAGGAAGAATTTCGAACTAGTCATCGGATGTAAACAGAAGAGGAGGCGCGTTCACGGGCTCGCACGCGCTGTGGTTTTTTCCTTTCCTATCGTCCAGTTTATAATCCAGTTGAAATATTATAGTAAATATACATAAAAGTGTTCCTAAGGATACATTATCAATGATGTTTGATTGTTCTTGGACAAGTGTATAGGTATAGGTTGAACGTGTTCTCTTCACGGTTCAATGGGCGAATGGACGCTGTATTTTATGAACATAACGCGCCAACCAAACAGAGATTTATGGATATAATAAATGACTTTTTCTAACAAAAGAACCATTGGATGTCTTCGTTGGACACTTGGGAAGCCCTCAGCAGAAGTTCTTCGAAAGGTAAGGGATTTCATATTAGCGATTTTATGCGTTTTATGAGACCCGCTTTGGTTATGGATTTATGCTAAAAAGCTCAATTTTAGTCTCATCTTACCAGAGTACCTTCTTCCATGAGTCTCCCACTTGCCTTTTGGCGAACACCAAACGCGTTTGCTTATTTCTTTCTTTAAGCAAAGGCTTTTTTTCTGGCCACTCTTCCGTAAAGCCCAGCTCTGTGGAGTGTATGGCTTAAAGTGGTCCTATGGACAGGTACTCCAATCTCCTCTGTGGAGCTTTGCAGCTCCTTCAGAGTTATCTTTGGTCTCTTTGTCGCCTCTCTGATTAATGCCCTCCTTGTCTGGCCCATGAGTTTTGGTGGGCGGCCCTCTCTTGGCAGGTTTGTTGTGGTGCCATATTCTTTCCATTTTTTAATAATGTATTTAATGGTGCTCCGTGGGAGTTTTGTATATTTAAAAAAAATAAAAAACCCTGATCTGTACTTCTCCACGACCTTGTCCCTGACCTGTTTGGAGAGCTCTTTGGTCTTCATGGTGCGCTTGCTTGGTGGTGCCCCTTGCTTAGCGGTGTTGCAGACTCTGGGGCCTTTTAGAACAGGTGTATATACACTGAGATCATGTGACAGATCATGTGACACTTAAATAAAGTCCACCTGTGTGCAATTTAACTAATTATGTGACTTCTGAAGGTAATTGGTTGTGCCAGATCTTATTTAGGGGCTTCATAGCAAAGGGGGTGAATACATGTGCGCGCATCAATTTTCCATAATTTGTTTTTGTAGATTTTTTTTAAGTTATTTTTTTCATTTCACTTCACCAATTTGGACTATTTTGTGTTCGTCCATTACATGAAATCCAAATAAAAATCTATTTCAATTACAGGTTGTAATGCAACAAAATAGGAAAAATGCCAAGGGGGATGAATACTTTTGCAAGGCACTGTACGTGTTTGAGAAAAACTGTATGATTTTTTACAATATTGTGGACATGCAGAGAGGCTTAGAATGAAGTTGTGTTACTTCTATGTAACTTTGGGTTACTCCTAAGTAATTTCCAACATTGTGACCTTCCATTATAGAGCTTTGCATTGGTGTGGATTTAGGACTATACTGTAAGTTCCATGTCAGTTGCGTTCCTCCATTGTATTCAGCTTTCCTTATTTCTATTGTTGATTGTGTTTCTGTGCGCCAATGAAAAGTCTACGAATCCATGCTTGCGAAAAATAGTACAAGTTTAAAAAGTTTAAACTCTCATTCTCAAAATGTGCATCAGCCAATTAAAATCATTGATGTAGTTGCATGTGATAAAACTACATGTTAGCTGTTCCCATTATATAACCGGGCTCATTTAGCCCTATGTTAACCCGATCAGGTGGCAGTGATTATTTCCTGTAACAAATCAGCCAATCAAAGATCTTAGAAAATATCCAAAAACCAATAGAACCAAATTCAAGGTTTACTTTTGTTCCACTTGGTCTGTGAAGTGTAGTGTCCCAATATTGCATGACGCATCCTTGACTAGGCTACTAGCTACACTATTAACCATTTCCTGTTGTTTTTACGGTAACTTACAGGCAGACCGTTACTAGTGTACCTTATTTTAAAGTATCCAATACTATTACTGTAATATTTTTATGGTAATTGTAATGAATGAATGAATGAATTAAATTCCTTGAGGGGAGTTACAGTATTATACTGTAATTACATGGGATTGGTGCAAGCAGTTTGGCTGCTACAGTAGATCATATGTTTACATATTACAACATATCAATGAATGCCAGTTTGGAAGTCTTTGTTAAGGCCTCTAGAAGAGGGAGTGATATAAAATACCACATTTTGGCATTTTATATCACTTGCACTTCTATAGCAGTGTTTCCCAACTCCAGGGCTCGAGTACCCTCAACAGCACACATTTTTTTGTAGCCCCTTACAAACTCACCTGAATCAACACTTTGAGGGCTTGATGATTAGTTGACAAGTTGAATTAGGTGTGCTTGTCCAGGGCTACAACAAAAATGTGTACTGTTGGGGGTACTCAAGGACTGGAGTTGGGAAACACTGGTCTGACAAAGGCTTCCAAACTGGCAGTGACTACAGGTAGAGAAGACGAAAGGTTTTACTCCACCCAAAATATGTCTATGAAAATAAGTTCACGAACTGAGGAATTTTTGTATATAGGTCAATGAGTGTCAAATTTGGTCAACAAAAATTGTATTGCTAATTTGCTACGTGACGCTTATTTGATCAATTAGAAGTTTCGTTATGGTTAGATTATTATTAGTTCACTGATATAAAAGGACGCATGTGGCATTTAAGCAACGTAGAAAGAAAAACGACTTTATTTCAGAGTCATGCCTGTTGTCATAGTGCTAGACAGGGGACTCATCATGGATAACATCTCTTTTAGCATGGACATTGCCATTGAGGGCTTCCACCATTTTAAAGTAGTCAACTTGGTGGCGATTCCTATAATTTGGGAGCAATCAGCAAATGAAGAAGAAGAAAATGTAATACTCTAAACTGGAGATATCCTCAATGCTGTCACAGACACTATAATGGCACAGATACAAAGATGAGTCCTCTATCTGCCTCTATGGCCTGTTTTTCACACGCATATCTGCTCTCTCATTGGCTAGAATGGTCCCACCTGATCTCGCCTCCTCTGCCTTCTATTGTTGAGGATTGTATTTCCATTGTTATAGTATTTCTATTGTTATAGCAGTCACTTAGCTATCTTGTCACTAAAATTAACAATCTTAGCTACAGGGCAAAACAGACCAAAGGCCATGCCAAATACTCAACCATTAAAGGTTTGTGACTTTCTGCCGCTCCAATCTGTCCCTTATTGTCAAGGCACTATTGCCACATATCAGTTAAATAGGTACAGCACTCTCATTAACGGGTGCCACAAATTAGTGTCTTACAAGGTACACCTCATAATATGTTAATGAGCCAGAAACAACAATACAGTGAAACCACTAGTGGTCAAAAGATTTTGGCACTCCAAAAATATGGTACTGTATTCTGTCAGGTGGAATTACAGTACCATTCGAAAATAAAGCAATTCTTGCCCTGCCCACAATACCTTCCCACAATGTACCGTAATTTACAGTATCCTGTAATATAGTGCTTCACAGTATTTTATTGTTGATAAATGTAAAAATTCAGTGTAATTAATTTTGTAAATCATCTAAATATTCTACACACATTGTTTGGTTGGTTCACTTCAGACCTTGATGTCTCTTAATCATATCACTCAGAATTGTTTAAAAAGTTGGCAGTTGCCATTCCCACAATGCTGTGTCGTTACAGTAATGTACTATTAAACCAAAGTTTCTTTGGAATATACGGTATCATTTACTGTTTAGGCCTATTTACTGTAAATAATTTCTACTTTAGTGTTTGTTTTATTATGTAATACTGTCAAAACAACAACAAAGTTTTAAGCATGGTTAAAAGGTTTTTCACATTCCCAAAATACGGTGTGGTACTGTATTCTGTGGGGTGGAATTACAAACCATTTCGAAATGCATAAAAAAAAAATCCCTCTTACTTCAGAGAATGTGCTTTGATTTTGTCAACCTTATACTCTTTGTGTGGAATTCTATTTTGAACATTCACAAATACACTAAGTGGATTACTACTGTATTTTATGTAGCATATTTTACAGTAAAGCCCAAAATGCATAAAATATTACGGTAACGTACAAAATAAATCTAATATTTCCTGGCCGTTTAATATTTTCCTACAATGCAATGTAATTATGGTAATCTCCTCTATTCAGTTTATGCAGAATGACACTGTTGATTATTTACTGTGAAAATAACAGAATGGTTAGAAAAAAATCAAAGGCATGCTTTCGCATATGAGAAAATTGCACGTTTTTGCTTATCTGTTTCACACACATCCAGTTGTATTTATGAAAAAAAGATTAAGGAATAGGGGAACATTGTAAAAAAGTAGAAGAGCCTTATGGTCTGGTCAAATAACTGTCATATACTCCTATTACCCTCGCTGCCAGGTTGCGTAGGCAACTAAGGCGGTTGACAGAGTATTTGGGGTATAGTAACCATAGATTTGAGGCCCCTTAACGTCAAGTTTTTGTGGCAAAGTGGATGATTATAATAAAGCATATAAAACGTTGTACATGTAAGTGTAGCCTACATAATACATTAAGTGGTGTTTCTGGTCTTGGGAGTCATTGATTCAGCTGTGATATAAACTTTATTAAATAAGCACCATTCAGAGAAATTTTGGAGCGTCACTCCGGTGCGCTCCGGCAGCACTATGTGTAGGTCTGCAAGAGGTACTCCAAGAAGCTCCTCCCTCTAGAGCACATGTGTAAAACTCATTCCATTGAGGGCCGAGTGTCTGCGGGTTTTTGCTCCACCCTTGTACTTAATCAATGAATTAAGGTCACTAATTAGTAAGGAACTCCCCTCACCTGTTTGTCTAGGTCTTAAACTAAAACACACAGACACTTGGTCCTCTGTTGAATGAGTTTGACACCCCTGATCTAGAGTCTAACATATGGAATTGTTTTAAGATGGTCATACCAAGGATAATTTAGCTATTTGTGTTTGAGGAAACCTTATGGTATCAAAAAAATATATATACTTATTTGATAAAACATTGAATTTGGCCTTACTGCTATTAGCCCATAGAAATACATTGCATAACAGCTACATACATGGACAAACAGAGAGTAATTATCTAAAGTGTCTGTCCTAGATCTGAGAGATATAACAAAGATCAGGAAACAATTGTATTTTATTTTGACATCTAGTTAACCCCTTGTTATAGGCACTAAACTATCTATATATATATTGTACTTCCATTTATTTATTTAACCTGCGACCAGGTTGGCAGCAGTTGCTTGGATGGCTGCTATCTGTCGAGGGATCCTGCCGGCTAAGGGTCTGAGAAGCTGCTTGCATTGCAGTTAGCCTATGTGCTAGCTGGATATCAAGCTAGCAGGGTTTTCTTGGGGGCTTGAATGCAGCCCATGATGCGGTTAGCCTTTGTGGCTGGGACCGCAAATTTCCCCAGGCTGTTTGTTGCTTTCCATCTGCCCTGCAACCTTCTCTACTTTCCTCTTAAGAGGCGCAGGTTAGCATTTTTCATCATGAATCTTGTTCTGGAGGCAGCTCTGCAGAGTGGTAACTAGCGGACACAGCCAGAGTCATGAATCTCATTTTAAACTTAATATGGGATGACAGTTACTTTAAATAGATTGTGATATATGTATTGATGATTTCATTTTGTGTTTTTGTTTCGATGCAAAATTCACCAGATTTGGATACTGGAGTGTGGGATTGCATGGCACAATCGTCTTCCAGAAAGTAGTCTATCACAACCTTTTCCCACTGACCTTTGTCAATAGATACATTGACAAATTCATAAATTCAGGGAAGCAATGTTATTGAGAGCAGTAGTAACATATTATATCTTAAAAAAACTACAGTAAAAAGGATTATCTATGCATTACAAGCAGCTCATTTTATAGACACAATATGCAACACCGCAGACCAATCCAAACTCATCTCTCGGCATGTCCAGCCCACTCATTATCTCAGCCAATCATGGCTAGCGGGAAGGTTGCTGCCTTTCTCTGTGGCTAAACCAACTCGCCTCGTAATTTAAACATGTTATTCGTATTTACAGATGACATACAAGTTTGATATTAAGGCACATGAAAGTTCACATGTTCGAGAAGGCATTTTTGCCAAAAATCGCATTTTGATAAAAAAACATGTTTTACGTTCAAAAGGCTCTCCTGTGAAGTCGTGACTTGCAACATATGCCTAGTTTCTAGCTGGCCCATCTAGTGGAAATGACTCAGTTCTGCGCAAAGGACAAGACTCATCCCAATAAACATCAATCTGCTTTCAAATCTGATTTCAACGAGGGAACAATGAACGACATCTCTGGTGCAAAATAGACCTGCCATTGTGCAGGGCAGGTCACAGGACTTGGTGTTATCTTAGATTGGTGTTACCATGGATTCAACATATAGACATAGAGATTCAACAGTTGTAAAGATGGGGAGAGGTCTCTCCATGATAAAGTCAAGTTGCAGCTGGTCCAGAACAAAGTGGCACGTTTTGCTCTTCATTGTGATCAGACGGTTAATATCAATAATATGCATGCCAGTCTCTTTTGGCTAAGAGTTGAGGAAAGACTGACAGGAAAGACTGAAGCTTTTTTTATAAGAAACATTAATGTGTTGGAAATTTCAAATTGTTTGCATAATCAACTTACACACAGCACTGACCCACACACTTACCCCACCAGGCATGCCACCAGGGGTTCTTTTCACAGGTCAAGGAAACATATACAGTATTATACAGATCCATGATGGCATGGAACTCCCTTCCATCTCATATAGCGCAAGTGAACAGCAAACCTGGTTTCAAAAAACTAATAAAGCAACACCTTATGGCACAACGACTCTACCACATGACCTCCTTTTTGTGTCTATGTACTGACATGTATGTGTAACTGCACACTACATGTTAATGTTTTAAATGTACGTAAATTGTATGTGTCGGACCCCGGTAAGACTAGCTGGTGCCACTGGCGTCGGCTAATGGAGATCCAATAAATGTAATTCTACATTTCAAAGGAAAAAATCTATATCTCACCTGGGATTCGAACTAGCCGCAAATGGCTTGAATGAGATTTGTGCCACGAATGCTAATATGTTAGCATGTGGAAACAATGCCAGGTAAACCAAACCAAAGTGTGGATTGCTGTCATACCTTGTCCATAGACTGCTTACAGGGTAAGGAAACCAATGTGACATTTTGTAATTTGGGTGAACTATCCCTTTAACCCGGAAGCCAGCTGCACCAATGTGTCGGAGGAAACGCAACTCAACTGACGACCGATGTCAGCCTGCAGGCGCCCGGCCAGACACAAGGAGTCGCTAGAGCACAATGAGCCAAGTAAAGCCTCCACAGCTAAACCCTCCCATAACCCAGATGACGCTGGGCCAATTGTGCGCCGCCCTATGGGATTCCCGGTCACGGCCGGTTGTGACACAGCCTGGGATTGAACCTGGGTCTGTAGTGATGCATACATTTTTTTTGTGTAAAACTAATGACTCAGACTCATCCTCTTTCTAAGACCACTGAGTCATATTTCATGTTAGTTTTACACACAAAAAAATACATTTTCAGTTATGAATAATGACTATTGTTTGTTTTTGATTAAAGGTATTGACAATGGGTGTACTGTTGTTCATGCTTTGTATGTGTGTGCTTACTGTGACTGTCACCCTGATATTGGGTACTAGATACACTGCCTTCAGAAGTATTCAGACCCCTTGACTTTTTCCACATTTTGTTTATGTAAAATCATCATTCTACACCCAATACCCCATAATGACAAAGCAAAAACAGTTTTTGTATTTATTTTTGCAAATCTATAAAAAAAAAATATATATTTTACATAAGTATTCAGACCCTTTGCTATGAGACTTCTACAAATTGATTGGAGTCCACCTGTGGTAAATTCAATTGATTGGACATGATTTGGAAAGGCACACACCAAAACCCAAGCCATTAGGTCAAAGGAATTGTCCGTAGAGCTCCGAGACAGGATTGTGTCGAGACAGGATTCTGTCAAGAGTACCAAAACATTTCTGCAGCATTGAAGGTCCCTAAAAACACAGTGGCCTCCATCATTCTTAAATGGAAGAAGTTTGTAACCACCAAGACTCTTCCAAGAGCCGGCCAAACTGAGCAATCGGGGGTGAAGTGCCTTGGTCAGGGAGGTCAGGGAGGTGACCAAGAACCCAATGGTCACTCTCACAGAGCTCCAGAGTTCCTCTGTGGAGATGGGAGAAACTTCCAGATGTACAACCATCTCTGCAGCACTCCACCAATCAGACCTTTACTCAGTAAAAGGCACATGACAGCCCGCTTGGAGTTTGCCAAAAGGCATCTAAAGGACTCTCAGACCATGAGAAACAAGATTCTCTGGTCTGATGAAACCAAGTTTGAACTCGTTGGCCTGAATGCCAAGCGTCACGTCTGGAGCAAACCTGGCACCATCCCTATGGTGAAGCATGGTGGTGGCAGCATCATGCTGTGGGGATGTTTTTCAGTGGCAGAGACTGGGAGACTAGTCAGGATCGAGGGAAAGATGAACAGTACAGAGAGATCCTTGATGAAAACCTGCTCCAGAGTGCTCAGGACCTCAGACTGGGGTGAAGGTTCACCTTCCAACAGGACAACGACCCTAAGCACACAGCCAAAACAACGCAGGGGTGGCTTCGGGACAAGTCTCTGAATATCCTTGAGTGGCCCAGCCAGAGCCCCGAATTGAACCTGATCTAACATCTCTGGAGAGACCTGAAAATAGCTGTGCAGCAACGCTCCCCATCCAACCTGACAGAGCTTGAGAGGATCTGCAGAGAAGAATGGGAGAAACTCCCCAAATACAGGTGTGCTAAGCTTGTAGCGTCATACCCAAGAACACTCAATCACTGCTAAAGTTGCTTAACTACTTAGGGAGCAGTGGGGCTCTACAATCAAACATCATTGATAATGTATCCTTAGGAACACTTTTATGTATATTTACTATAATATTTCAACCGGATTATAAACTGGACGATAGGAAAGGAAAAAACCACAGCGCGCGCGAGTCCGTGAACACGCTTCCTCTTCTGTTTACATCCGATGACCACTTCGAAATTCTTCTTCTATTACCATCCAGAGCAACTAGACATCATCAAACACTGTCTAGAGACTGTTGACATCCATTGGAAGCAATAAGTACTGCAATCTTACTCCTATATATGTCTGTTTTCAATCGGGAGGGGTTCAAAATGAGGCAATGTGTCAAAAACACTTTTTCCAGGACAGAAATTCCTTGGGTTTTCGCCTGTTATATCAGTTCTGTTATACTCACAGACAATATTTTAACACTCGTAGAAACTTCAGAGTGTTTCCTATCCAATAGTACTAATTATGTGCATATCCTATTTTCTGGGCCTGAGTGGGAGGCATTTTACTTTGGGCACGCCAGACTATCCAAAACCGTCACCTCGGGAGCCGCTCCCTAAGAAGTTGAACAAAGTTCTGAGTAAAGGGTCTGAATACTTATGTTAATGTAATATTTCAGGTGTTTATTTTTAATACATTTGCAAAAATGGCAAAAATCCTGTTTTTGCTTTGTCATTATGGGGTATTGTTTGTAGATTGATGAGGAAAAAAACTATTTTAGAATTTTAGAATAAGGCTGTAACATAATATGATGTGGAAAAAACCAAGGGGTCTGAATACCTTCCGAAGGCACTGTAGCTACTTCCCACACTGTTACTGGACAGTAGTGCTTGTCAAGCAGGAGCGAAGAGCACTATGTTCCCGTGTTGTTGCCTTTCATGCCCGCCCCATTGAGTAGAGACTGGATGTACATTTTGATGGTTATCAATATTACACTGAACAAAAATATAAACGCAACATGCAACAATTTCAAAGATTTTACAGTTACAGTTCGTATAAGGTAATCAGTCAATTGAAATAAATTCATTAGGCCCTAATCTATGGATTTCACATGACTGGGAATGGTCACAGACACACTACATGACCTAAAGTATGTGAACACATGCTCGTCGAACATCTCATTCCAAAATCAAGTTGGTCCCCCATTTGCTGCTTTAACAGCCTCCACTCTTCTGGGAAGGCTTTCCACTAGCTGTTGGAACATTGCTGAGGGGACTTGCTTCTATTCAGCCACAAGAGCATTAGTGAGGTCAGGCACGTAGGCATGGTTCGTAGTCAACGTTCCAATTCATCCCAAAGGTGTTCACTGGGGTTGAGGTCAGGACTCTGTGCAGGCCATTAAGTTCTTCTACACTGATCTCGACAAACCATTTCTGTATGGAACTCGCTTTGTGCACAGGGGCATTGTCATGCTGAAACAGGAAAGGGCCTTCCCCAAACTGTTGCCACAAAGTTGGAAGCACAGAGTCGTCTAGAATGTCATTGTATGCTGTAGCATTAAGATTTTCCTTCACTGGAACTAAGGGACCTAGCCCGAACCATGAAAAATAGACCCAGACCATTATTTCTCCTTCACCAAACTATACAGTTGGCACAATGCATTCGGGCAGGTAGCGTTCTCCTGACATCTGCCAAACCCAGATTTGTTCGTCAAACTGCCAGATGGTGAAGTGTGATTCATCACTCCAGAGAACGCGCTTCCACTGCTCGAGAGTCCAATGGCAGTGAGCTTTACACCACTCCAACCGATGCTTGGCATTGCGCATGGTGATCTTAGGCTTGTATGCGGCTGCTCGGCTATGGAAACCCATTTCATGAAGCTCCCGACAAACAGTTCTTGTGCTGACGTTGCTTCCAGAGGCAGTTTGAAACTTGGTAGTGAGTGTTGCAACCGAGGACAGATGATTTTTACACGCTACCCGCTTCAGCACTCGGCGGTCCCGTTCTGTGAGCTTGTGTGGCCTACCACTTCGCAGCTGAGCCGTTGAGGAACTGACTTGTTAGAAAGGCGGCATCCTATGACAGTGCCACGTTGAAGTTCTTCAGTAAGGCTATTCTACTGCCAATGTTTGTCTATTGAGATTTTATGGCTGTGTGCCTCGATTTTATACATCTGTCAGCAACAGGTGTGGCTGAAATAGCAAAATCCACTAATTTGAAGGGGTGTCCACATAGTTTTGTCTGTATAGTGTACCTTAATAAATAGGTAGGGCCGTGGATCAGAAAACCAGTCAGTATCTGGTGTGACCTCCATTTTCCTCATGCAGCGCGACACATCTTCTTCGAATAGAGTTGATCAGACTGTTGATTGTGGCCTGTGGAATGTTGTCCCACTCCTCTTCAATAGCTTTGCAAAGTTTCTGGATATTGGCGGGAACTGGAACACGCTGTCGTACATGCTCAATGGATGACGTGTCTGGTGAGTATGCAGGCCATGGACGAACTGGGACATTTTCAGCTTTAGGGAATTGTGTACAGATCCTTGAGACATGGGGCTGTGCATTATCATGCTGAAACATGAGGTGATGGAGGCGGATGAATGGCACGACAATGGGCCTCAGGATCTCGTCACGGTATCTCTGTGCATTCAAATTGTCATCAATAAAATCCAAATTGTTTTGTTGTCTGTAGCTTATGCCTACCAATACCATAACCTCACCACCATGGGGAACTTTGCTCACAACGTTGACATCAGCTAACCGCTCCCCCCCACACACCATACACACTGTCTGCCATCTGTCCAGAACAGTTCCAACCGGGATTCATCCATGAAGAGCACACTTTTCCAGCGTGCCAGTAGCCATCGAGGGTGAGCATTTGCCCACTGAAGTCGGTTACAAAGCCAAACTGCAGTTATGTCAAGACCCTGGTGAGGACAACGAGCATGCAGATGAATGTTCCTGAGACGGTTTCTGACAGTTTGTGCAGAAATTCTTCAGTTGTGCAAACCCACAGTTTCATCAGCTGTTCGGGTGGCTAGTCTCAGATGATCCTGCAGGTGAAAAGCTGTATTTGGAGGTCCTGGGCTGGTGTGGTTACACGTGGTTTGCGGTTTTGAGGCCGGTTGGACATACTGCCAAATTTTCAACAACAACGTTAGAGGTGGCTTACAATAGAGAAATTAACATTATACTCTCTGGCAACAGCTCTGGTGGACATTTCTGCAGTCAGCATGCCAATTGCATGGTCCCTCAAAAGTTGAAAAATCTGTGGCATTGTGTTGCGTGACAAAGCTGCACATTTTAAAGTGGCATTTCTTTGCCCCCAACACAAAGTGCACTTGTGTAATGATCATGCTGTTTAATCAGCTTCTTGATATGCCACACCTGCAAGGTGGATGGATTATCTCAGCAAAGAAGAAATGCTCACTAACAGGAATGTAAACCAATTTGTGCACTAAATTTTTGAGAAATAAGCTTTTTGTGCATATTTAACATTTCAGAGATCTTTTATTTCAGTTCATGAAACATAAAACCAACACTTTACATGGTGCGTTTATATTTTTGTTCAGTATAGTTATTTCTTGTGAAGGTTGCTATCCTACTTGAAGTAAAATCATGCGAGAGAATGAAATTGCCATGTTAGCTACCGCCAGCGACACAATTGTGATACCCAGTAGGAAGCAGGTATGTCAATACAAAACTGGTGCACTGGTCGCCGGCTTATCTCGCTGTGCAGGCCAATCAGACACGCCAAATGTTCTTGAGTGGCAACCAATCTGCCCAATTAGCTAATTCGCTTTCGATACACCGACTCCTTTTGACACGTCCACTCGCCCATAATCCGGTCACCATATAAACGTACACTTTTTCTAATGTGATGGTACCGATTAATGAATCCTGCACACAATGTGCTTATTCATTTCTGTATTTTTAAACAAGAATAATCTTATTTTATTTGTGTATTTGTATGTATTATGTGTATACATTTTTTTTGTGAAATATGCATAAAAGGAGAGTAATTTCCCATTATTCTGCACCTTTGGATAGTTGTACTTCCAATTTTGATCATCATGATGATTTAGTGACTGCAAAGAAAATGCACTGATGTAGTGGCATTCTTTTTAAAGAGACTAACTTCTGTTTTGTCTGCTTGGACTCAAGAGGTAAGTATGGTTGCGTTAACCTTTTTCAGGCAGTCATGTTCTTTTGATGAATGTATTTGCAATTTTGACTGTATAATATATGTAGTTTTGATTAATGTATTTATGTTTTGAGAAGGCAATTACATTTTGAAAATGCTTACTGATTTTCAAAAAGCCACAGAGTTCCGTGTATTGTGGACTCTGTTTTGTAAAACGACAGCATTGTTCAAAAAAATGCTGGTACGCGATTGAGAAAAACATGGCTGTGGGGGGGCTCATTGAATGCTGCGTAACAGCAAACCAGACTACCTGGGATTAACGCTGGGTAATTGATGCAGGGGGTTTCTATGAAGGTAGTCATTTCCTAAATTGAAATTGATTATTCAGTAAGCACAGGTATAGACGAGCATCCCAAGGGAATGGACATATTCATCATCTCATTTCTATTATGACTCGATGAAGGGTTAAATAGGAGAACATGTGATAAAGGCAAAACCCTATTCCTGGACCAAGATGAGCATCTGAAACATTGGATTGATGATGACATTATTATTTGGATTTTACTGTGGAGGTGATGACCATGAGATCCAGCTGACCTGACAGACTGGCCCTCTGGACATACACTGGTGAGGTAACTAAACAAACTAAGGGCTGAGGGGGACATACATTTTCTCCTTTTGGTAAAATGAGCTGGACATTATTGTGCTCAAACTAACATCCCTCTGACTCTCTCCTGCTCTAATGATTGATGCATGCATGGATCTTGTATATCATCCCAGACAACACTGTTGATGTCTGCTCTGGCTGTATGATGTTGCCCAGGGTTATAGTGCAGGGCTGGGGTCAAATCAGAATGCCTTTGTTAACCCAGGGCCAATTTAGAAGTTTGAATTTGAATGGCAAACGTCAGGGGTAGGAAGAGCAACAGTTGGTGACACCAAGACCCAGTAGCAGCTGGTTTCCCCATGAAGGTAAACGCAAAGATTATCTATTATATTGACAAGATATTCAAGTGACCGTTCTAGCAATGGAAATACATGTCCTCAAAGATGGAAGGCAGGCGGGAGCAGCGAGCTCAGGTAGGACCATTCTAGGCAATGAGAGGGCAGATACGCGTGAACAACAGGCACAACTCCATAAAGTAAAATTTTTTCAAGTTTCCAAAATGCCACATGCATTCAGTTACAGTGCCTTCAGAAAGTAATCACACCCCTTGACTTTTTCAACAGTTTGTTCTGTTACAGCCTGAATTTAAAATGGATTCAATTGAGATGTTGTGTCACTGATGTACACACTCATAATGTTTTTAACAAATTAATTAAAAATGAATCTAAAAAAAATCTAAAATGTCTTGAGTCAATAAGTATTCAACCCCTTTGTTATGGAAAACCTAAATAAGTCCAGGAATAAAAAAATTCTGAACAAGTCACATAAGTTGCATGGATAGCAGTTAAGATGATTACCCTATCTCTGTACCACACACATACAATTATCTGTAAGGTCCCTCAGTTGAGAAGTGAATATCAAGCACAGATTCATCCACAAAGACCAGGGAGGTTTTCCAGTGCCTCACAAAGAATGGCACCTATTGGTAGATAGGTGAAAAAAAAGCAGACACTGAATATTCATTTAAGCATAGTGAAATTATCAATTATGCTTTAGATGTGTATCAATGAACCCAGTCACTACAAAGATACAGGCGTCCGTCATAACTGAGTTGCCGGAGAGGAAGGAAACTGATCAGGGATTACCATGAGGCCAATGGTGATTTTAAAACAGTTACAGAGTATAATGGCTCTAATAGGAGAAAACGAAAGATGGATCAACAACACTATATTTTCTTCACAATACTAACCTAAATTACAGAGAAAAGAAGAAGCATTCACAGAATAAAAACATTCCAAAACATCCTGTTTGCATTAAGGCACTAAAGTAACACTGCAAAAAATGTGTCAAAGAAATTAACGTTTGTTCTGAATCCAAAACGTTATGTTTGGGGCAAATCCAACAGAACACGTCACTGAGTACCACTCTTCATATTTTCAAGCATGATGGTGGCTGCATCATGTTATGGGTATGAGAGAGAGAGAGAGAGCGAGAGAGAGAGAGAGCCTGTGTTTGTGTGCATGTGTGTGTATGTGTGTTTATTTGTGCGCGCGTGCTCCCGTGTGTGCATGCTCACGTGTGTGTGTGTTTGTATGTAGTGTCCATCTGGAGTGTCCTCCATGCAGCACTCCTAGCCAGGCCTCATTAGAAGAAGAGTGTTTCAGTCATTCGGAATGGAAATTTGCTGACAGCTCACATTTGCTAATCCATAAAGGTCAGGGGTCGTCTAATCTTTACATTCTATATCAACTTTAGTCGTCCTGAGGCAGCAGGCCCAAGGGGGGTCGAATAGGTTGCTACAGAGTTCTGAAGACTCAGAGGAGATTGGAAAACACAATGACAACTAAATCAATGGTCCCCTCGTCCCTTGGTTCGATACCCCGCCCTCCCTCGCTCTGTCAGTTATTAAACATGGAGCCCACGGCCACTGAAATTAATACACTATCCAATCAGTTCCCCATGCACTAACACACAAACACTCACAAACACCTGCACACACAAACGCACACTATAGGGCTCTTAAACCTGTCCAGCTTCAGTCAATAACCCATCTCCACCACCACCCCTTTTTCTTTAACTACTTTTCCTCTCCTCTACCTGATCACCCACTCATTCCCTCTTTCTTCATTCCGGACCTCATCAATTTCCACCATTCAGTAAGACATCTTTGGAGCAGGAGGCGTAGCTTACCCTAACTCTAATCCTAAATCTGGCCTCTGCATCACTTTAGTACAGTACACTATCTGAGAATGGAGTTGGCGTTTTAACATGTGGTTCCACTTTGGGTTTCCCAAAAAGGCCTTACCTTAGCCAAATTCAGTGGTGTTACTCTACCCTAACCCAACGGCCTCAAGAGTAAATACAGCTGTGTAACGGCCCCTCCCACTCACACCCGTGGAGAACACTGGCCCCCATTCATGTATGGCTGAAAGCACCGCAGCACCTCATCCAAAACCTTTAATAGACCAGGGGTTAACAGGCGGCTATTGAGAGAAGCCAGTAGATCACTGCTATATTTACTAACATTACTCGGCAGATTTTTAAAGGAGCCAGGCCACATGTCCTGTCATTTACATCCCCCTAACCCCACCTCTTTAACACCACTGTCCTTTTTTGTCAAAAACACATGTACGCACACACGCACGCACACACGTAGACTTCCCAACTCGGACATGCTTCACTTCCAGAGTCCGACTATGTCAGCATATGGTCAGTACCCAAAACATGAGGCCATGTATAATTGTGGATATGACATAATCATAGCAGCACCTTGTGCTAAGGAGTAGAATATTAAAAAGATGACCCATTTAAAGAATGTATACATAAAGAGAATGAGATCCTTGTGTCAATATTCAAATCTTTATCTCAGGTAGAATCATAATTTTTTTTACAGTGTTTCAATCAGATCAGCGATAACCCGTGGTAACCAAGAAATGAATAGCATATCATTTCTTTTGTCCTAATATCACACCAGTGTTAGAAGTTCCGAATGAGAAAGTGCAGGGTATATAGAAATACAGTGGCTTGCGAAAGTATTCACCCCATTGGCATTTTTCTTATTTTGTTGCCTTACAACCTGGAATTAAAATTGATTTTTGGGGGGTTTGTATCATTTGATTTACACAACATGCCTACCACTTGAAGATGCAAAATATGTATTTATTTATTTCCCTGTATTTAGCGACATCCATCATTCCTCCAATTCTGACCAGTTTCCCAGTCAATGCCAATGGTGTTCTCGGGGTGATGAGAGGTGTTGGGTTTGCGCCAGACATAGCGTTTTCCTTGATGGACAAAAAGCTACATTTTTGTCTCATCTGACCAGAGTACCTTCTTCCATATGTTTGGGGAGTCTCCCACATGCCTTTTGGCAAACACCAAACGTGTTTGCTTATTTTTTACTCTAAGCAAAGGCTTTGTTTCTGGCCTCTCTTTCTGTAAAGCCCAGCTCTGTGGAGTGTACGGCTTAAAGTGGTCCTATGGACAGATACTCCAATCTCCGCTGTGGAGCTTTGCAGCGCCTTCAGCGTTATCTTTGGTCTCTTTGTTGCCTCTCTGATTAATGCCCTCCTTGCCTGATCCATTAGTTTTGGTGGGCGGCCCTCTCTTGGCAGGTTTGTTGTGATGCCATATTCTTTCCATTTTTTAGAAATGGATTTAATAGTGTTCCGTGGGATGTTCAAAGTTTCAGATATTTTTTTATAACCCAACCCTGATCTGTACTTCTCCACAACTTTGTCCCTGACCTATTTGGAGAGCTCTTTGGTCTTCATGGTGTCGCTTGCTTCGTGGTGCCTCTTGCTTAGTGGTGTTGCATACTCTGGGGCTTTTCAGAACAGGTGTATATATACTGAGATCATGTGACACACCATGTGACACTTTATTTAACTAATTATGTGACTTCTGAAGGTAATTGGTTGCACCAGATCTTATTTAGGGGCTTCATAGAAAAGAGGAGGAATATATATGCATGCACCACTTTTCCGTTTTTTATTTTTTTGAATTCTATGAAACAAGTTATTTTTTTCATTCCACTTCACCAGTTTGGACTATTTAGTGTATGTCCATTACATGAAATCCAAATGAAAATACATTTATATTACAGGTTGTAATGCAACAAAATAGGAAAAACACCAAGGGGGATGAATACTTTTGCAAGGCACTGTAATGACACTCATATTGAAAGTCATTAAACAAAATAATAAGTATTTATATCAGCCTAATCGAGATAAAGATTACATCACACATTCCAGTGTTCGAAAGCTGGTCTAACCAATCAGAATCTATACTATAGGACTGTTTTGATCATGAGGACTGGGAAATTGTCCAGGCCGCTTCCAACGTGTACACAGACACAGTCACAGGGTTCATCAGGAAATGCATAGAGGACATTGTCTCAACCGTGAATATTTGCACATATCCTATACAAGAAGACCAGCTACGGCCTCCAAAAATCAAGCAAAGACGCAAAAACACAGTACAGGGACAATGGGGAATCACATTTCAACGGTCCCGACGGAAGATGCATGTGGCAAGGACTAGAAACCATCACGGATTATAAAGGGAAAACCAGCTACGTGGTGAACACAGATGCCTCTCTCCCAGACAAGCTAAACACTTTTTATGCTCGCTTCGAGGTAAACAACACTGATCCTCCTACGAGGGCCCCCGTTGCTGAAGATGACTGTGAGGTCTTGATCTCTGTGGCCAACGTGAATAACACTTTCAAGCATGTGAATACTTGCAAAGCAGCCGGCCCAGATGGTATCCCCGGCCGCGTCCTGAGAGCATGCACAGACCAGCTGGCCGGAATGTTTACGAACATATTCACCTCTCCCAGTCTGTGATCCCCACATGCTTCAAGATGTCCATCATTGTCCCTGTACCCAAGCAAAACAAAGGTAACCTGCCTAAATGACTATCGCCCTGTAGCACTCACTTCTGTTATCATGAAATGCTTTGAGAGGCTGGTCAAGGAACATATAAGCTCCGCCTTACCTGACACCCTGGACCCATTTGTATTTGCATACCGACCTAACAGATCCATGGACGGCGCAATCGCCTTTGCACTGCTCACTATCCTATCCAACCTGGACAAGAGGAATAAATATGTGAGAATGCTGTTCATTGACTACAGCTCAGCTTTCAACACCATAGTCCCCTCCAAGCTCATAATTAAAGGAGAACTTTACCCAAAATCCAGAAACTCCCAAGTAATTCCATACATTGAAACTAGTTCAGTAGAGTTTTCCTTCTTCTCCTCTCTCTCCCTGTAATACTGTACTGAAACAGCTGCAAAAATGGGTCACCTGACTGGTGACGTTGCTGAATGCATGCCTCGCTCTGCTTCATTGGCAGTGAATTCATGATTCAGAAATCTGCAAAGTGAGGACAATTGAGTTGTTTTATTGAACGCATGCGGCCAAATTAGCTATTTTTGTCAAAAGTACTATCCGTTTTGAGTCAGGAAATGTGTACTTTTCAACCTAAAACATTTTCAATAATTTTAGATCAATATTTTATGTAGCTGACTGTCATAGCAACGAAGATGGGAAACAACTGTTTATGTGCACCCTCGTGGGAGAGACCCTGGTTCAAATGTTTTTGGGGGGAGAAGGAGCTGGTGCGAAAGTTAATGGAGTTAAGCAAATCGCAGGTAAAGTTAGTTATGCAAAGTGTAAAAAGAGATGGCTGCAAGAGCACGCTGGTGTTCGGTCTCTGACTGCAGGGAAGAAGACACCAAATGTCACTGTTTTCCGATAAAAGATACAGAGAGAGATGCAGAAGATGGTTAGTAGCAATTTGAGGTAGTAAATACAATTGTTCATTTAGCCCAACTGGAACATGGGTGCGTCTCAAAATCATTTTTGGAATATGGAAAAATGTTTCCAGGACCCCAGAGTTTATGTGGGCAGAAAAATCGCTGTGGTCGCAAAAGCCATCATTATTATGTTCCTCCATTTCTGTAAGAATTGTAGTCACGTATTTGACTTCTCTGCAGCACAAACATTCCTCATTTGCAGCATTATAGCGTAATTGACACAACTGCACCACCAGTCTGTATTGATCCTGGGGTTTGGTTGGGACTGTGCTCTGGCTTCGGTGGCTAGAGCAGCGGTGGCCATCTTAAGCTGAATTTGCCTAAATTCTTCCTCCGAATACTCAGGCTCAAATAAATACAGTTCGAGGACACCATCGGCCCCCCTCCAGTAGCTTTCTTCATCACTCGCAAGTATTTCTTAGTCAGACATATTTGTAGGCTATTGTTTACTTTGTATACCTAATCTGTAATGCTGTCATCACTTCTCTGCTGGAAGAAACTTGCATCTGTGAATAAGGGCATAACGTGTAGTTCGACGTAGCAGGGATTCCCCCGAGACTGCACATGCGCAGTTGTTACCAATCTCCGCTGCAGTGGCAGTTGCCTACATAAAGTAATGAGATGAAATAATCATAAATGTTTTAGGTGGAAAAGTACACATTTTTAATGACTCAAAAATAGGTCATTCGGACGCACACTTTCAATAAAACAACAAATTTGGCAACAATTTGCGGATTTCTTAATCTTGAATTCACTGGCAACGGAGCAGAGCGAGGCCTGCATCCAGCAATGTCACGAGCTACGTGACTCTTTTTTGCAACTGTTTCAGTACAGCACTAGAGGGAGAGAGAAGGGGAGAGGGCAAACTCCACCAAACTAGTTTCAATGTATGGAATCACTTGGGAGTTTCTGGGTAAACTTCTCCTTTAAGCTCAGGGTCCTGGGTATAAAACATTTCCCTCTGCAACTGGATCCTGGACTTCCTGACAGGCAGACACCAGCTGCTGCGGGTATGCAACAACACCTCAGCCCCCTCCTGTACTCCCTGTACATGCACAACTCCGATGCTAAAGGGAGGAGGTTAGAGCCCTGGCAGAGTGATGCCAGGAAAACAGCCTCTACCTCAACATCAGCAAAACCAAGGTGCTGATCGTGGACTACAGGAAACGGGGGGAGCTGCCATCACCATCGACGGGGCTGCAGTTGAGACGTTTCTCAAGTTCCTCAGCATGCACATCACAGAGGACCTAACATGGACCAATCACACCGACACCGTAGTGAAGAATGTGCAACAGTGCTTCTTCAACCTCAGGCGATAAATTTAGCATGGCTCTCAGATCCTCAAGAAATTCTACAGCTGTACCATCAAGAGCATCTTGACAAGCTGCATCATCCCCCGGTATGGCAACAGCACCTCCCTGAACTGCAAGGCTCTACAAAAGGTGCAGCGGACGGTCCTACAGGACATTTACACCAGCTGGTGTCTGAGGAAGGCCTCTAAAGTCGTCAAGGACTCCAGTCACCCGAGCCACTGACTGTTCACTTTGTTACCATCTGGCAAGTGGTATCGGAGCTTCTGGTCTCGAACCAACAGGCTCTGAGACAGCTTCTACCACCAGACCATCAGACTGTTGAACAGCTAGAGACTATTTGCACTGACCCTCCACACCTCCAACCCTTATCCTTAGTTCTGTGGTTGACATGGCGCCGTGAGAAAGCCCAGGCAGAGAGCTCTGTAAAATTTCTTTTTTGTTAATTTTTGTTAATTTAACCTTTTCAGACCAGTTCCAAATATCTCTTAACAGCTTCCCCAGCATGAGTTTTTTTCTTGGTTTGAGCTGCCCTCAAACCAAGGCACACTGCCTGCTAAATATCTATAGGCTAAGTTTCAGCTCAAGTTTTGTTTTCAAACAACAGTTTGAATAGAGGTGTTCTGCCTTCTAATTAAATCACATAGAAGTAGCCCATTTCACTGTTGTGGACAATTTATGTTTGAAACTTTACTGAGCTGGACAAACTTCTCTCTTCGACAAGAGCCCCAGCACTTCCCCAGTGTTTCCCCAGATCAAGTATGCAGACATTTGCGCATCACCAGTCAGAACAGAACTTGCACAATCGTTTTTTCCCTGGCACATTTTCCGTCTGGAACCCGCATTGCCTTCATTGTTGTTTTCCTTACAAATAATAACTTTGGACATGTGTGCGTTCTTATAAAAAAAAATCTCACTTGAATCCATTTGAAATTCAGGCTGTAACACAACAAAATGTGGAAAAAGTCAAGGGGTGTGAATACTTTCTGAAGGCACTGTATGTTATTTATTAACCTCTAGGGGATCAGTGCACAACTTGACCGTTTTGGAGAGCCTGGCGTGCCCAAAGTAAAATGCCTCCCATTCAGGCCCAGAAAATAGGATATGCACATATTTGGTACCATGGGATAGGAAACACTCTGAATTTTGTAAAACTGTTAACCATTTGTCTGTGAGTAAAACAGAACGGATATGGCAGGCGAAACCCAGAGGAATTTCTGTCCTGGAAAAAGTGGTTTTCACAGAGTGCCTCATTTGGAACCCCTCCCTCATGAAAATGCCCATAAAAGGGCATATGAATGCAGTACCTATCGCTTCCTCTGGATGTCAACAGTCTCGAGAAAGTGTTTTGATTCTGTTCAGATGAAATAGAGCAGAGAAGAAGAAGAAATAAGGAAGTGTCTCTTTGGAAGTCTATAGGAGTGGACGCGCGCTCTCGGCGCACTGTGTTTTTTACCGTCTTTAGAGCTCAGTTTATATTCCGGTTGATTTATTATAGTAAATATACGTAAAAGTGTTCCTAAGGATACATTTAAAATGATGNCAGAAGTTCTTCAACAGGTAATTGATTTGTTTTTTCGCTGTGAAATGTGTTATGTGTGTGCCGTGATGGCTAATGAATTCATGGCTATGGGAAAAATATGTGAGGTGCTACCCTCAAACAATCAAATGTTGTGCTTTCGCCGTAAAGCCTTTTTGAAATCTGACAACGCTGTGATATTGCCAAGAAACAGAGCTTTTGATGAGTATGGAACACTTGTATATTGGTGGATGTTTAATAATTCAACTTTTGGATTTTGAATTTGGCGCCTTGCATTTCACCTGGTAGTGTCGGGAGTGGGGCGCTAGCGCCCCAATGATCCCTGAGAGGTTAAACTGCGCGACCAAGATACTACCCACTTTATATTTGTAAATACAGTCATACTTGACATAGCACATTCATAATCAATACTATAAATATTGTGTACATACATTATCAGCTTATTTCTTCTATTACTTTTTTCTTTTTTTTTGACTTTTTAGTATTGATATTGATTAATGTACTGCAATGTTGAGGGAGCTAGCACACAAGCATTTCACGCACCTTTTATACCTGCTGTAAACTGTGTATGTGACAAATCCACATTTAATTTGATTTGGGATTCATACAAATACGACACGGTTACCACTGATCTGATTGAGTCCTGGCCTCAGTTTGATCGGTTATTGTGCAAAAATAATATAAAACACAGGACTTTTGACTGCAAATCAAATCAAATCGTGTTTGTCACATGCGCCGAATACAACAGGTGAAATGCTTATGTACAAGCCCTTAACGAGCAATGCAGTTCAAGAAATAGAGTTAAGAAAATATTTACTAAATTAACTAAAGTGAGAATAAAAAGAACACAAGAAAATTACATAACGGTACCGATGTGTAGCGGTACAGGTTAGTCGAGGTAATTTGTAAAGTGAATATGCATAGATAATAAACAGCGAGTAGCAGCAGTGTAAAAACAAAAGGGGGGGGGGGGTCAATGTAAATAATCCGGGTGGCCATTTAATGAACTGTTCAGCAGTCTTATGGCTTGGGGGTAGAAGCTGTTAAGAAGCCTTTTGGTCCTAGACTTGGTGCTCTGGTACCGCTTTCCGTGTGGTAGCAGAGAGAACAGTCTATGACTTAGGAGACTGAGGTCTTTGACAATTATTTTGGCCTTCCTCTGACACCGACTAATATATAGGTCCTGGATGTCAGGAAGCTTGGCCCGTGATGTACTGGACTGTACGCACTACCCTTTGTAGGGCCTTATGGTCAGATGCCGAGTAGTTGCCATACTAGGCGGTGATGCAAATGGTCAGGATGCTCTCGATGGTGCAGCTGTATAACTTTTTGAGGATTTGGGGACACCAAGAAACTTGAAACTCTCAACCTGCTCCACTTCAGCCCCATCAATGTTAATGGGGGCCTGTTCGACCCTCCTTTTCCTATATCCCACGATCAGATCCTTTGTCTTACTCACATTGAGGGAGAGGTTGTTGTCCTGGCACCACACTGCCAGGTCTCTGACCTCCTCCCTATAGGCTGTCTCATCGTTGTCGGTGATCAGGCCTACCACTGTTGGGTCGTCAGGAAATGTAATGATGGTGTTGGAGTCATGCTTGGACATGCAGTCGTGGGTGAACAGGGAGTACAGGAGGGGACTAAGCACGCACACCTGAGGGGCCCCAGTGTTGAGGATCAGCATGGCAGATGTGTTGTTGCCTACCCTTACCACCTGGAGGCGGCCCGTCAGGAAGTCCAGGATCCAGTTGCAGAGGCAGGAGTTTATTCCCAGGGTACTTAGCTTAATGATGAGGTTTGTGGACACTATGGTGTTGAACGCTGAGCTGTAGTCAAAGAACAGCATTCTCACATACAGTAGGTGTTGCTTCTGTCCAGGTGGGAAAGGGCAGTGTGGAGTGCGATTGAGATTGTGTCATCTGTGGATCTGTTGGGGTGGTATGTGAATTGGAGTGGGTCTAGGGTTTCCAGCATGATGGTGTTGATGTGAGTCATGACCAGCCTTTCACAGCACTTCATGGATACCGATGTGAGTGCTACAGGGCGGTAATCATTTAGGCAGGTTACCTTTGTTTCCTTGGGCACAGGGACTATGGTGGTCTGCTTGAAACATGTAGAGTAGTTATTACAGACTCGGTCAGGGAGAGGTTGAAAATGTCAGTGAAGACACTTGCCAGTTGGTCCGCGCATGCTTTGAGTACACATCCTGGTAATCCGTCTGGCCCAGGACGTGTACTCAAAGCATGCGCGGACCAACTGGCAAGTGACTTCACTGACCTTTAAAGTGTTGTCATCGTGTGTAACCTAGTAAACTCACCTTTGTATGAAATTAATTAATTAATTAATACTCTCTCTCTCGCTCTCACATGCGCCCACCCGCACACACAAACAGTGGTATCAGCAGCTGCTCCAGTCTGCTCCTTGGCCAAAACCAACATCCGCTTCACAACATCCGCTTTCCCTCTCTTTTTTCCTTCTCTCAGACTCCTTCCCTGTCTTTTTCTTGTACTATTGCCTCTCACACATTCTTTCCTTCTCTCAAGCTAAATAGCCACCAAAGATCCAAAGCTACACAGCACATTGGCCAGTGTTACCTAGTGTTGCTTTTTCAGTGTAACATAACAATTAACACTGTATATGTTAAATTAACACTCAGTGGTATAAAATAACAGAATTGAACCAAACCCACGCCCATCTTTATCATATTTCATAACTTGCTCTATTGATTTTGAATTGTTTGTTTCAATATCTAAACTGTTTCTTTTTCAGGACCCTGTCTTTCAAAGATAACTCGTAAAAATCCAAATAACTTCACAGATCTTCATTGTAAAGGGTTTAAACACTGTTTCCCATGCTTGTTCAATGAACCATAAACAATTAATGAACATGCACATGCATGCTGCAAGGAGGCATGAGGACTGCAGATGTGGCCAGGGCAATAAATTGCAATATCCGTACTGTGAGATGCCTAAGACAGCGCTACAGAGAGACAGGACGGACAGCTGATTGTCCTCGCAGTGGCAGACCACGTGTAACAACACCTGCATAGGATCGGTACAACCGAACATCACACCTGCGGGACAGGTACAGGATGGCAACAACAACTGCCCGAGTTACACCAGGAACGCACAATCCCTCCATTAGTGCTCAGACTGTCCGCAATAGGCTGAGAGAGGCTGGACTGAGGGCTTGCAGGCCTGTTATAAGGCAGGTCCTCACCAGACATCACCGGCAACAACGTCGCCTATGAGCACAAACCCACCGTCACTGGACCAGACAGGACAGGCAAAAAGTGCTTTTCACTGACGAGTCGTGCTTTTGTCTCACCAGGGGTGATGGTCGGATTCGCGTTTATCGTCGAAAGAATGAGCGTTACACCGAGGCCTGTACTCTGGAGCGGGATCGATTTGGAGGTGGAGGGTCCATCATGGTCTGGGGCAGTGTGTCACAGCATCATCAGACTGAGGTTGTTGTCATTGCAGGCAATCTCAATGCTGTGCGTTACAGGGAAGACATCCTCCTCCCTCATGTGGCACCCTTCCTGCAGGCTCATCCTGACATGACCTTCCAGCATGACAATGCCACCAGCCATACTACTCGTTCTGTGCATGATTTCCTGCAAGACAGGAATGTCAGTGTTCTGCCATGGCCAGCGAAGAGCCCGGATTTCAATCCCATTGAGCACGTCTGGGACCTGTTGGATCGGAGGGTGAGGGCTAGGGCCATTCCCCCCAGAAATGTCCGGGAACTTGCAGGTGCCTTGGTGGAAGAGTGGGGTTACATCTCACAGCAAGAACTGGCAAATCTGGTGCAGTCCATGAGGAGGAGATGCACTGCAGTACTTAATGCAGCTGGTGGCCACACCAGATGTTGACCGTTACTTTTGACTTTGACCCCCCCCAAAGGCCTGAAAATGTATCAATGCAACAACAATGTACAGTGGGGCAAAAAAGTATTTAGTCAGCCACCAATTGTGCAAGTTCTCTCACTTAAAAAGATGAGAGAGGCCTGTAATTTTCATCATAGGTACACTTCAACTATGACAGACAAAATGAGGAAAAAAAATCCAGAAAATCACATTGTAGGATTTTTTATGAATTTATTTGCAAATTATGGTGGAAAATAAGTATTTGGTCACATACAAACAAGCAAGATTTCTGGCTCTCACAGACCTGTAACTTCTTCTTTAAGAGGCTCCTCTGTCCTCCACTCGTTATCTGTATTAATGGCACCTGTTTGAACTTGTTATCAGTATAAAAGACACCTGTCCACAACCTCAAACAGTCACACTCCAAACTCCACTATGGCCAAGACCAAAGAGCTGTCAAAGGACACCAGAAACAAAATTGTAGACCTGCACCAGGTTGGGAAGACTGAATCTGCAATAGGTAAGCAGCTTGGTTTGAAGAAATCAACTGTGGGAGCAATTATTAGGAAATGGAAGACATACAAGACCACTGATAATCTTCCTCGATNAGTACATGTTCAGGCCCGTCTGAAGTTTGCTAGAGAGCATTTGGATGATCCAGATGAGGATTGGGAGAATGTCATATGGTCAGATGAAACCAAAATAGAACTTTTTGGTAAAAACTCAACTCGTCGTGTTTGGAGGACAAAGAATGCTGAGTTGCATCCAAAGAACACCATACCTACTGTGAAGCATGGGGGTGGAAACATCATGCTTTGGGGCTGTTTTTCTGCAAAGGGACCAGGACGACTGATCCGTGTAAAGGAAAGAATGAATGGGGCCATGTATCGTGAGATTTTGAGTGAAAACCTCCTTCCATCAGCAAGGGCATTGAAGATGAAACGTGGCTGGATCTTTCAGCATGACAATGATCCCAAACACACCGCCCGGGCAACGAAGGAGTGGCTTCGTAAGAAGCATTTCAAGGTCCTGGAGTGGCCTAGCCAGTCTCCAGATCTCAACCCCATAGAAAATCTTTGGAGGGAGTTGAAAGTCCGTGTTGCCTGTCATAGTTGAAGTGTACCTATGATGAAAATTACAGGCCTCTCTCATCTTTTTAAGTTGGAGAACTTGCACAATTGGTGGCTGACTAAATACTTTTTTGCCCCACTGTATCTGTCACTAACAAAAACAATCATGGGTGGTACTGTAACTCTACAATTCACTCAAAAGGCAAGGCACTCTGGGAAATATGCAAATAAAGCTTTACACTAAGCAGTGTGTCAATATAACACAGTTCTGGTGTCTATATGGGACCACACTTTCAATGTTAAGTGTAACACTCTCAGTGTTGATTTAACACTGGATAATTGTCTGTATAGTCTTCAGTATTACTTCATTATGATTCACTATTAGCCAATAAATGGTCAAATCAAATAAAAAAAGTATGTAATCACGCATCATATCTCACTGTAGTACTTGATGTGCTAGTCCCTTGCTTTGATATTTGAGTTGGGCTGTAACTCTATGCTGTCACAGACAGTCACTGTACCTCCTTTTGCCCACATATTAATCTCTGGCCAGGCCTTGTGTGGGACAGATGCTGATACATCAAGCCCCCGCTCATCTGTCTGGCACAGCTTCACAGCCACCGGGGTAGAGGAGGATGAAGCGAGTGAGTGGGGATCAGTGTTATCTGGCCTGGAGTGTGACTCTGAGCTATGAGCGCAGCGGGCCTTGAGACACACACACACAGACAGACAGACAGACAGACAGGGAGGGTGCAGAAGTCATTACTACCGTTAGTCAGCAGTTTGGCCAACTGAAGATGAAGGATGATGACATCCAAAGTCTAACTTACAGTAAGGTCCAATTATTGGCACATTTGATAAAGATGATAAAAAAAGACTGTATGAAATAAATATTACAAATACTGAGCTATACTGTATGCACATTTTTTTTTTAAATTATATTATTTTATACTATTACAATTGCTCAGAGAAAGAGATTTTGTTTAACAAGTAAGAAGAAGAAATATGTAAAAAAGACAGGGTTTAAAATTATTGCCACCACTGTTTTTAATACTCCAGCACCATCCCCTTGCTAGGATAATGACACTGAGCCTTTTTCTAAAATGTTTTATGAGATCGGAGAACACATTGGGAAGGATCTTAGACCACTCCTCCACACAGAATCTTTCCAGATCATTGATATCCTGTGTCTGTGCTTCTGGTGGTAGATCATCAAAGATCACCCACCATATTATACAGTAGGTATGAGGTTATTTTCTGCATATGCCTCTGTTTTTTTACACCAAAGGAGGACACTTTAGCCAAAGGCTAAAAACTTGGCCGCAAGTGGATCTTCCAGCAAGACAACCCCAAGTCCACATTAAAATCCACAAAGAAATGGTAAATTGACCACAAAATAAACATTTTGCAATGTTTGGATTGGAGATGCACAACTGTATATTGTGTATATGCCCAGTCATGCGAAATCCATTGACATAGAACTAGGCTACACTGCATAACACACTGCAATGGATTGGCTATCCCAATCATGGGCCATGGCCAGGCCTGCCCTGCTCTTGCTGATGTAAACCCTTTTGTTCTGCCTAAACCAATGGCTGCGCTGTGTACGGTGGCACTTCAGGAGGCGAGTCAAAGGCTTCTTCCGAAAATACATTTTGATTTGTAAAAAAAAAATCTAGATATCTGCGCGCATACTTGAGAGCAGGCAGATGAGAAGGAGTACCGGAGGTAATTTTGCTACTGATATGATTGATTTTAATAAAAACAATATGTTTCATTGCCCATAATGAAGCTGTATTTCTTCCTTGAAATACATCCACATGTACACCTCCAATTGACACATTTTCTGGAATTTTCCAAGCTGTTGAAAGGCACAGTCAACTTAGTGTATGTAAACTTCTGACCCACTGGAATTGTGATACAGTGAATTATAAGTGAAATAATCTGTCTGTAAACAATTGTTGGAAAAAGTACTTGTGTCATGCACAAAGTAGATGTCCTAACCGACTTGCCAAAACTATAATTTGTTCACAAGAAATTTGTCGAGTGGTTGAAAAACGAGTTTTAAAGTGTATGTAAACTTCCGACTAACTGTAGATATGTATCTGTTGGTCACAGAAACCTTTAAAAAAAGGTAGGGCGTGGATAAGAAAACCAGTCAGTATCTATTGTGACCACCATTTGACTCATGCGGATTTGCCTCATGCAGCGCGATACATCTCCTTTGCATAGAGTTGATCAGGCTGTTGATTTTGGCCTGTGGAATGTTGTCCCACTCCTCTTCAATGGCTGTGCTAAGTTTCTGGATATTGACAGGAACTGGAACACGGTGTCGTAGACGTCCATCCAGAGTATCCCAAACATTATCAACATGTCTGGTATGCTGGCCTTGGAAGAACTGGTAAATTTTCAGCTTCCAGGAATTGTGTACAGATCCTTGTGACATGAGGCCGTGCATTATCGTGCTGAAACATGAGGTGACGGCGCTGGATGAATGGCACGACAATGGGCCTCAGAGTCTCGTCACGGTATCTCTGTGCATTCAAATTGCCATTGATAAAATGCAATCGTGTTCGTTGTCCGTAGCTTATGCCTGCCCATACCATAACCACACCCCCACCATGGGGCACCTGTCCCAGACCTGCTGTTTTCAACTCTCTAGAGACAGCAGGAGCGGTAGAGATACTCTGAATGATCGGCTATGAAAAGCCAACTGACATTTACTCCTGAGGTGCTGACCTGTTGCACCCTCGACAACCACTGTGATTATTATTATTTGACCCTGCTGATCATCTATGAACATTTGAACATCTTGACCATGTTCTGTTATAATCTCCACCCGGCACAGCAAGAAGAGGACTGGCCACCCCTCATAGCCTGGTTCCTCTCTAGGTTTCTTCCTAGGTTCTGGCCTTTCTAGGGAGTTTTTCCTAGCCACCGCTTGCTGTTTGGGGTTTTAGGCTGGGTTTCTATACAGCACTCTGTGACATCAGCTGATGTAAGAAGGGCTTTATAAATACATTTAAGTTTGATTTGATAAGGTTGACATCAGCAAACCGCTTGCCCACACAAAGCCGGGACTGTTGAAACTGGAATTCTCCCGAAAAGATCACACTTTTCCAGCGTGCCAGTGGCCATCAAAGGTAAGCATTTTCCCACTATAGTCGGTTACGGCGCCAAACTGCAGTCAGGTCAAGACCTTGGTAAGGAAGACGAGCACGCAGATGAGCTTCCCTGAGACGGTTTCTGACAGTTTGTGAAAAAACCCTTCGGTTCTGCAAATCCACAGTTTCATCAGCTGTCCGGGTGGTTCATCTCAAATCATCCCGCAGGTGAAAAAGCCGCACGTGGTCTGCGGTTATGAGGCTAGTTAGTGCCAAATTCTCTAAAATGACGGTTTATGGTAGAGCAATGACATTGCATTCTCTGGCAACAGCTCTAATGGACATTCCTGCTGTCATCATGCCAATTGCACGCTCCCTCAAAACTTTAGACATCTGTGGCATTGTTTTGTGTGACTAAACTGCACATTTTAGAGGGGCCTTTTATTGTCCCCAGCACAAGGTGCACCTGTGTAATGATCATGCTGTTTAATTGGCTTATTGATATGCCACCCCTGTCAGGTGGATGGATTATATTGGCAAAGTAGAAATGCTTACTGAAAGGGATGTAAACAAATTTGTGCAGAGAATTTGAGTGAAATAAGCTTTGTGAGTACGGAGAATTTCAGGGATAATTTCAGCTCATGAAACATGGGACCAACACTTTATATGTTACATTAATATTTTTGTTCACTATATTTACATATACAGCCCTGATTTGCTGATAGAATCGTCTAGAGCCCACCCCCTTACCCCTTAAAAACAACAACAAAGGCACATGGTATTCAACCTGTCAGTTGGAGCTGGTGTCAGACCCTGAAAGAGACTAACTTCCACAGGTGTGTATGCTACTTTGTTTGTCATTAAAAAAAAATGTTTACATCACGCATCTTAACTTGCTGTATCATTGTTCTACTGTTTTCAATGGGTCACCAGAAGATGCAGTAGGTCACAAGAAGATATAGAACCAGAACAGCCTGTTTGCATGGTGGACCAACCTGGCTTATAGCCTGTCTGCCATCTATTCATTGCAGAATGCCATGATTATCTACAGGGCAGACAATAGGCCTCTGTGTCTCCGAGGCCAAACACAGTAATTCATACTTAGAGATGCAGAGGCCCATGGTATAATCTTCAGTATCCTCACAATGTCTATTTCATAATTTTGCGAAAAAGAATTTGTGATGATACTGGAGATTATAACTTATATACACATTTTGGAATGTTTTCTGCTGAAAGTACATAAAGAAACCGGATTGCAATGAGTCAGTTACAGTACCTTCAGAAAGTATTCACACCCCTTGACTTTTTCCACATTTTGTTGTGTTACAGCCTGAATTTAAAATGTATTCAACTGAGATTTGTCACTGGCCTACGCACAATACCCCATAAAGTCAAATTGGAAGTATGTTTTACAACTGAACAAAAAATAGAGTTAATAAGTATTCAACCCCTTTTTTATGGTAAGACTAAATAAGTTCAGTAGTAAAAATGTGCTTAACAAGTCACATAATAAGATGCATGGATTCACTCTGTGTGCAATAATAGTGTTTAACATAATTTTGAATGACTACAGAGGCAAGAAAAAGTATGTGAACCCTTTGGAATTATCTGGATTTCTGCATAAATTGGTCATCAAATTTGATCTGATCTTCATCTAAATCACAACAATAGACAAATATAGTGTGCTTAAACTAATAGCACACAAATGATTGTATTTTTCTTGTCTATATTGAATTCATAATTTAAACATTCACAGTGTAGGTTGGAAAAAGTATGTGAACCCCTAGGCTAATGACTTCTCCAAAAGCTAATTCGAGTCAGGAGTCAGCTAACCTGGAGTCCAATCAATGAGACGAGATTGGAGATGTTGGTTAGAGCTGCCCTGCCCTTTAAAAAACACTCAAAAAATGTGAGTTTGCTATTCACAAGAACCCTTGCCTGATGTGAACCATGCCTCCAACAAAAGAGATCTCAGAAGACCTAAGATTAAGATTTGTTGACTTGCATAAATCTGGAAAGGGTTACAAAAGTATCTCTAAAAGCCTTGATGTTCATCAATGGAGAAAGTTCAGCACTGTTGCTACTCTCCCTAGGAGTGGCAGTCCTGCAAAGATGACTGCAAGAGCACAGTGCAGAATGCTCAATGAGGTTAAGAAGAATCCTAGAGTGTCAGCTAAAGACTTACAGAAATCTCTGGAACATGCTAACATCTCTGTTGACGAGTCTACGATATGTAAAACACTAAACAAGAATGGTGTTCATGGGAGGACACCACGGAAGAAGCCACTGCTGTCCAAAAAAAAACATTGCTGCAAGTCTGAAGTGCACCTGGATGTTCCAGAGCGCTACTGGCAAAATATTATGTGGACAGATGAAACTACAGTTGAGTTGTTTGGAAGGAACACACAACACTATGTGTGGAGAAAAAAAGGCACAGCACACCAACATCAAAACCTCATCCCAACTGTAAAGTATGGTGGAGGGAGCATCATGGTTTGGGGCTGCTTTGCTGCCTCAGGGCCTGGACAGCTTGCTATCATCGACGGAAAAATGAAATCCCAAGTTTATCAAGACATTTAGCAGGAGAATGTTAGGCTATCTGTCCACCAATTGAAGCTCAACAGAAGTTGGGTGATACAACAGGACAACGACCCAAAACACAGAAGTAAATGAACAGAATGGCTTCAACAGAAGAAAATACGCCTTCTGGAGTGGCCCAGTCAGAGTCCTGACCTCAACCCGATTTGAGATGCTGTGGCATGACCTCAAGAGAGCAATTCTCAAGAATATTGCTGAACTGAAACAGTTTTGTAGGTCTGATCCGCAACTACAGAAAACGTTTGGTTGAGGTTATTGCTGCCAAAGGAGGGTCAACCTGTAATGTGTCTGTGTGTGGCTGGTGTAGAGGAGTCAGGCGCAGGACAGCAGATATGAGTAATAAAAGCAATTTACTCAACGAAACAACAATACACGGCAAATACTGCCAAGCCCACAAATACAGACCGCAATACAATAAACAATCACTCACAAACAAACATGGGGGAACAGAGGGTTAAATAATGAACAAGTAATTGTGGGATTGAAACCAGGTGTGTAAAACAAGGAAAAACCAATGGAAAATGAAAAGTGGATCGGCGATGGCTAGAAGACCGGTGACGTCGACCGCCGAACGCCGCCCGAACAAGGAGAGGGACCGACTTCGGCGGAAGTCGTGACACAACCAGTTATTAAAACATTGAATGTTTACACGGTGTGTTCAATAGACATAGAATTGTTTGTGTGTTATTCGTTTAAGCAGACTGTTTGTCTATTGTTGTGACCTAGATGAAGATCAGATTACATTTTATGACCAATTTCTGCAGAAATCTAGGTATTAAAAAGGATTCACATACTTTTTCTTGCCACGGTATCTCATCTCTGTACCCCACACATACAATTATCTGTAAGGTCCCTCAGTCAAGCAGTGAATTTCAAACACAGATTCATCCACAAAGACCAGGGAGGTTTTCCAATGCCTCACAAAAAAGGGCACCTATTGGTAGATATATATATTTTTTAAAAGCAGTCATTGAATATTTCTTTGAGCATGGGAAAGTTATGAATTACTCTTTGGATGGCGTATCAATACAACCAGTCATTACAAAGATACAGGTGCCCTACCTAACTCAGTCACCGGAGAGCATAGTGGTGGCTGCATCATGTTATGGGTATGCTTGTAGTCATTAAGGACTGGGGGGTTTTTCAGTATAAAAATTAAACGGAATGGAGCTAAGCACAGGCAAAATCCTAGAGGAAAACCTGGTTCAGTCTGCTTTCCACCAGACACTGGGAGATCAATTCACCTTTCAGCAGGACAATAACCTAAAATTAATCTACACTGGAGTTGCTTACCAAAGAGACAGTGGCTGAGTTACAATTTTACAGGGCAGACTGTGCACCTCTGCATCTCAGAGGCCAAACACCGTAAGTAATAGTAAGTAGAGGCCCATGGTATAATCTTCAGTATCATCACTAGGTCTATTTCATTTTGAGTAATAGACTTTGTGATGATAGTGGAGATAACATAAAAAAAATATCTAATTATCTAATGAGTAAACACTCATCATGGCATGTAAGTACAGTGGGGCAAAAAAGTATTTAGTCAGCCACCAATTGTGCAATTTCTCTCACTTAAAAAGATGAGAGAGGCCTGTAATTTTCATCATAGGTACACTTCAACTATGACAGACAAAATGAGGAAAACAAATCCAGAAAATCACATTGTAGGATTTTTAATGAATTTATTTGCAAATTATGGTGGAAAATAAGTATTTGGTCACATACAAACAAGCAAGATGTCTGGCTCTCACAGACCTGTAACTTCTTCTTTAAGAGGCTCCTCTGTCCTCCACTTGTTACCTGTATTAATGGCACCTGTTTGAACTTGTTATCAGTATAAAAGACACCTGTCCACAACCTCAAACAGTCACACTCCAAACTCCACTATGGCCAAGACCAAAAAGCTGTCAAAGGACACCAGAAACAAAATTGTAGACCTGCACCAGGTTGGGAAGACTGAATCTGCAATAGGTAAGCAGCTTGGTTTGAAGAAATCAACTGTGGGAGCAATTATTAGGAAATGGAAGACATACAAGACCACTGATAATCTTCCTCGATCTGGGGCTCCACGCAAGATCTCACCCCGTGGGGTCAAAATGATCACAAGAACGGTGAGCAAAAATCCCAGAACCACACGGGGGGACCTAGTGAATGACCTGCAGAGAGCTGGGACCAAAGTAACAAAGCCTACCATCAGTAACACACTACGCCGCCAGGGACTCAAATCCTGCAGTGCCAGACGTGTCCCCCTGCTTAAGCCAGTACATGTTCAGGCCCGTCTGAAGTTTGCTAGAGAGCATTTGGATGATCCAGATGAGGATTGGGAGAATGTCATATGGTCAGATGAAACCAAAATANGTGTTGCCCAGCGACAGCCCCAAAACATCACTGCTCTAGAGGAGATCTGCATGGAGGAATGGGCCAAAATACCAGCAACAGTGTGTGAAAACCTTGTGAAGACTTACAGAAAACGTTTGACCTCTGTCATTGCCAACAAAGGGTATATAACAAAGTATTGAGATAAACTTTTTTTATTGACCAAATACTTATTTTCCACCATAATTTGCAAATAAATAAATTAAAAATCCTACAATGTGATTTTCTGGATTTCTTTTTCTCATTTCGTCTGTCATAGTTGAAGTGTACCTATGATGAAAATTACAGGCCTCTCTCATCTTTTTAAGTTGGAGAACTTGCACAATTGGTGGCTGACTAAATACTTTTTTGCCCCACTGTATCTTTTCAACTCAATCTCTGGAAGGTATAACTCGTTCACAATAAAAGGTATTTATATTCTGAAATACCTGTTTTAGTGACTGATAGTACCAATTTTCTTTTGATTAAATCCGTGATCAGACACTTTCTTATCCGGATAGTAAATTAAACATATCTGCACCTAAACAAATTACAGAAAGCATTGACTCTTACATATGATAAGAAAAGACATACACAAGTAATATTATATAATAAAACAATAACTTTATTTAAAGAAGAGGGTTAGGGGAATACAATGTTTTCAGGTTAGAATGAGAAAGTGCAAGTTAGGGTCTACATCACTATCATAACCATAACATTATACACAACTTCTCTCCCTCACAATCAGGTGTCACAAGAAAACCACTTCATATTCTCCTTTTCATCTTTCCTGTAACAAAGACAACAATTTCTAGAGTAGTCCTCAAGCACATTGATGTTTCACTCTTTCTGTTCTGCCAATCAGCCAAATGTTAGCTTCGTCTTCGATCTGTTTTTGCTATATAGCCAACTCCTACAGTGGTTGCTCAACTAAACGTTTTTAGATTATGCTGCGGGACTTAGAGCTAATTTTTGGTTTAGTACGGTACCCTGCATCACTGCGTCACTGCTCCAGACCAGCTCAAGGGGGAGTTAGAGCCCTGATTATGCTTACTGGAAAATACTTAATGGAAGAGGCAAGTGGAAGGGGGAAAAGACAGCATTCAGAGGTCAAGACAGAGCTCTGAGACAAGCACATTGTACAGCGCCATACTTTCCTAATGGAAACCCTGAGGGTTTCGTTTTTCTTGGAATAGAAACACCATAATATTAATCAAATTAATTAAGCTACATTTCTTAAAATAAATCCCATATACTATGTTCTTACAAAAAAAACTGTTTTAAATTCTCTATTACATCCAATAACTTTCGGTATTTGAATACGAAATTATCTCCAAAATATCGTTAATGTTTTCATTAGCAGGACAATAGACACGATGTGGTCCCAAAAACACCTCTCTGTATTTTTATACTCTGTGCAAGGCAATTGATCAGCATTAAAAACTTTGTGGATGGAGTCTAAGACACAGCATCGCAGTGCAAACTGTGTTGCTACCGATGCTGGTTCGATACCCGTGCCGGCCACAACCGGGAGACCCATGAGGCAACGCACAATTGGCCCAGCGTCGTCCGGGTTAAGGGAGGGTTTGGCTGGCCGGGATGTCCTTGTCCAAAAAATAGGCACGGTGGGCTTTTGGTTTCTCTCCCTCTAAAAACAGAAATAAATCATTCTAAATAACAAATTGGCTTTATTTACAAATTAGTAAGAATGTCTCACCCCATGTCCTTTTTCCCTTTATTCAGATTACAATCGCTCACTTTCGGTTATTTGAAAATGAAATAATCTCCAAAATATCGTTATTTTTTAAACAAAGCGATTATTATTATTTCAGAACCGTTTCGCGCTGCTCTGAGACAAGCATGGGGACTGGTCTTGATAAATCAATGAGATTTTTATTTTCACTGAATCTCTGTTTCGGTATTGGTTAAACTACAATTAGGGTGTGTAAATGTTATGCTCTTAGTACTGTAACCTACTCCCGACCGGTCACATTGTACAGCGCCATATTTTCCTAACAGAAAGCCTGAGGGTTTCATTTTTCTTGGAATAGAAACACCATAATATTAAATTAATTAAGCTAAATTTCTTAAAATCAATCCCATATACTATGTTCTTACAAAAAAAGGTTTGAAATTCTCTAGCACAGCCAATATTGAAGACAGTCAAATGCTTCTCAAAGATGCCCTCTGGTGGTTAACTTCTTAGGGAGCGGCAGGTGAGGTGACGGTTTTGGCTGGCGCGCCCAAAGCAAAATGCCTGCAACTCAGGCTCAGAAAATAGGATATGCACATAATTAGTACTATTGGATAGGAAACACTCTGAAGTTTCTAAGTGTTAACATAATGTCTGTGAGTATAACATAACTCATTTAGCAGGCAAAAACCAGAGAAAAAACCATCCGGAAATCAGTTTCTGGTGACCTTTGGCTCTGTTAGACACACTCCCTATTGAATCCATTTGTTACCAGGACTGAGACTGCAGTACCTATGGCTTCCACTAGATGTCAGCAGTCTATATACAAAGACTCAGAGAGATTGGCGTAAACACAACGAAAACGTACAGGAAATGGCATGGGGACCTGAAATGTCAACAAGTTTTCTCGGGCGCGAGTCTGGCTGGCGCACCCAGCGATAGGTACTACGATAGGTACTGCATGGAAGCGATAGGTACTGCATTCATATGCCCTTATAAGGGCATTTTCATAAGGGAGGGGTTCCAAATGAGGCAATGTGTCAAAACCACTTTTTCCAGGACAGAAATTCCTCGGGGTTTCGCCTGCCATATCCGTTCTGTTTTACTCACAGACAAAATGTTAACACTTTTAGAAAATTCAGAGTGTTTCCTATCCAATGGTACTAATTATGTGCATATCCTATTTTCTGGGCCTGAATGGGAGGCATTTTACTTTGGGCACGCCAGGGTCTCCAAAACGGTCACCTCGTGCGCTGCTCCCTAAGAAGTTAAACTAGCACTAACTAGCATTAATGGTAACAATGGCTGACAATTACATAACGTGCCATAGAATTCTGTGGCAGCCCGCAAGGTGTGCTACAGTATGACCCAACTTTTACAGGAAGAACACTGTATGTATAGCCAACTCCTATGGTAACATGGCATGACTTCTGCAGTATCATACATTAGGAGTTAGCAAGCACAAACAGATCTGGGACCAGGCTAGATCATTTATACAACCTGCACCACCAGCTTGGTATGTACAGCAGCCACCTCCACCAGCATCAACCCAGCAGGGTTAGGGTTCAACTACTGTTCAACTGCTTCCCTGCCAGTTGATGTCTCTCCTGTGTGTCTCATACTCTTTGTCCTCAAGTAGCTCCTCATCAGAAGCATCTTCCTCCAAGAAGTCCATGACCTCATGATCCTTCTCATCCTGCAGTCCATCCTCAGAGATGACCCTTTAGCACATTAGAAAGGGGATCATAAATGGAAGGCAAATGTGTAGCTACAAGTTGTCAACCTGTTTGCATGTAACAATTTAATATCTGATAATAAATTGAAATATGTATGATAATGTATGCTTGTAAGTAGCAAAGTCACAAACCAGCTAGACAAGGAAGGATGATTTTGTTATGAATCTGACAAAAAAGCCTGAGCTTTCATACTCATATGAACCATTATCATAAGGGTTAGGCAATACAAATGATCATTTTAACTAGCTAACGCATGAGCAATTAACATTAACCCAGCTAGCTAGTATGCAGCTGCTGGTCAGCTAGCGAGCGAGCTAACCAATAATATGCAGCTAGCTAACTAGCTAGCTAACAATACAGCTAGCAAAGCAAACAACTTGATAAAGTTGAACAAAAAATGTATGCACATGTACAGTAGATTGATGAGGACAATTTTATATTGAATCAATTTCAGAATAAGGCTGTAACGTAACAAAATGTGGGAAAAGTCAAAGGGTCTGAATACTTTCCGAATGCACTGATGTCAGTGTCTGTCTGGGTCATGCCCTGCCCTGCGCTGCGCAGACACACAGATATGTTTAGAAACACAGACCTTCCAAACAGCTTTATTAATATAATATGAATGCAAGAATACTCTAATGTCATGTGAATTAAGTTAATTGTCATGGATGTAGAAAGGTTTGTGTATTACACTTCTCTTAAATTAAAGCATGTACAGTGCCTTTGGAAAGTATTCAAACCCCTTGACTTTTTCCACATTTTGTTAGGTTACAGCCTTATTCTCAAATTGATTAAATTGTTTTTTTTCCCCCTCATCTATCTTCACACAATACCCCATAATGACAAAGCAAAAACAATTTTGGGAAAATGTTTGCTAATTTATTAAAAATAAAAAACTGAAATATCACATTTACATAGGTATTCAGACCCTTTACTCAGTACTTTGTTGAAGCACCTTTGGCAGTAATTACAGTTTTGAGTCTTCTTGGGTATGATGCTACAAGCTTGGCACACCTGTATTTGGGGAGTTTCTCCCATTCTTCTCTGTAGATCCTCTCAAGCTCTGTCAGGTTAGGTGGGGAGCGTTGCTGCACAGCTATTTTTAGGTCTCTCCAGAGATATTTGATTGGGTTCAAGTCTGGGCTCTGGCTGGGCCACTCAAGGATATTCAGAGACTTCTCCCGAAGCCACTCATGCGTTGTCTTGGCTGTGTGCTAAAGGTCGTTGTCCTTTTGGAAGGTGAACCTTGGCCCCAGTCTGAGCAGGTTTTCATCAAGGATCTCTCTGTGCTTTGCTCCGTTCATCTTTGCCTCGATCCTGACTAGTCTCCCAGTCCCTGCCGCTGAAAAACACCCGAACAGCATAATGCTGCCACCACCATGCTTCACTGTAGGGATGATGCCAGGTTTCCTCCAGATGTGACGCTTGGCATTCAGGCCAAATAATCTTGTTTTTCATGGTCTGAGTCTTTAGGTGCATTTTGGCAAACTCCAAGCGGGCTGTCATGTGCCCTTTACTGAGGAGTGGCTTCAGTCTGGCCACTCTACCATGAAGGCCTGATTTGGTGGAGTGCTGCAAAGATGGTTATCTTTCTGGAAGGTTCTCCCATTTCCACAGAAGAACTCTGGAGCTCTGTCAGAGTGACCATTGGGTTCTTGGTCACCTCCCTGACCATGGCTCTTCTCCCCCTATTGCTCAGTTTGGCCGGGCGGCCAGCTCTAGGAAGAGTCTTGGTGGTTCCAAACTTCTTCTATTTAAGAATGATGGAGGCCACTGTGTTCTTATGGACCTTCAATGCTGTAGAAATGTTTAGGTACCCTTCCCCAGATCTGTGCCTTGACACAATTCTGTCTCGGAGCTCTACGGACAATTCCTTCGACCTCATGGCTTGATTTTTGCTCTGACATGCACTGTCAACTGTGGGACCTTATATAGACCTTATATGTGCCTTTCCAAATCATGTCCAATCAATTGAATTTATCACAGGTGGACTCCAATTAAGTTGTAGAAACAGCTCATGGATGATCAATGGAAACAGGATGCACCTGAGCTCACTTTCGAGTCTCATAGTAAAGGGTCTGAAGACTTTTTTATTTGTAATACATTTGCTAACATTTCTAAAAACCTGTTTTTGCTTTGTCATTTTGGGGTATTGTGTGTCGATTGCTGAGGATTTAAAAAATATAATAAGTCTGTAACGTAACAAAATGTGGAAAAAGTCAAGGGTCTGAAAAGGCACTGTATTCTTGCACAAAATGGAATCAACTATAACTGTGTTTAGTGGAAATAAATGAAAATAAATTAATGTTTGAAGTCTGGTTGTCTCTCTGTGAACATTGATCACCTTCTGATGGATCCTAAAGCAATCCATCGAACCTGTCACAGAGACAGAGAGATAATTACAGGAGGTGGAAGACAAAGAGAGGGAGAGAGGAGAGAGAGCAAGAAGGGGAAGAAGAGAAGGAGGGGAACAGGGGGAGGAAGAGAGGGGGAGAGTGTTCAGGAATTCACCCAGCAGTAAAACCCCATCTCTGCCACACAGAACCTTATAAGGCCCACAAGCACCCAACCCAAGCCATGGAAGCAGAGCCTGCTGAGGAATTTGACAGAACCAAAATAAAGTAAACATCTATTCAGCATCGAAGAAAACGCTCCACATCAGACTATGAAAGGGGGAAGAAGGAAGGGCTGAAAAAAATTGCTTCACTGGTGACGTGTTTTTGCTGGGTGCCGTGAATGGAGGCGTTATTGGTTGGCCTGGATGTAAGGGTGGGGGCAGGTGTAGACAATCAAAAGACGCATTGTGATCTGATTGTGATTAGATCTTCCTGAACACCTAAGGAGGCAGAGACAGTAGAGAAAGCGAGAAATCCCACTCCCTCATTTTATCTAATCGGGGCGCGGCCACTCTGGTCTATTTATTTCCCCTGCCCCACAGAGGGAGTGCCCCAGAGAGAGACACCTTGCTGGCAATTATTTTTGTCAGTGCAGGTGGGGCGAGCGGGGAGAGACAATAAGTACACCAAAGCCAGCTGCCCTAACCCATCTGGACAAGAGGAATACTTATGTAAGAATGCTGTTCATCGACTACAGCTCAGCATTTAACACCATAGTTCCCTCCAAGCTCGACCCTAGGTCTTGACCCAGCCCTGTGCAACTGGGTCCTGAACTTCCTGACAGGCCGGCCCCAGGTGGTGAGGGTAGGAAACAACACCTCCACCCCGCTGATCCTCAACACTGGGGCCCCACAAGGGTGCGTTCTCAGCCCTCTCCTGTACTCCCTGTTTACCCATGACTGCGTGGCCAAGCACGCATCCAACTCAATCATCAAGTTTGCTGATGACACTACAGTGGTAGGCTTGATTACCAACAATGACGAGACGGCCTACAGGGAGGAGGTGAGGGCCCTCGGAGTGTGGTGTCAGGAAAATAACCTCTCACTCAATGTCAACAAAACAAAGGAGATGATCGTGGACTTCAGGAAACAGGAGAGGGAGCACCCCCCTATCCACATCGACGGGACAGTAGTGGAGAAGGTGGAAAGTTTTAAGTTCCTCNNTCTACAGATGCACAATCGAGAGCATCCTGTCGGGCTGTATCACCGCCTGGTACGGAAACTGCTCCGCCCACAACCGTAAGGCTCTCCAGAGGGTAGTGAGGACTGCACAACGCATCACCGGAGGTACACTACCTGCCCTTCAGGACACCTACACCACCCGATGTCACAGGAAGGCCAAAAAGATCATCAAGGACAACAACCACCCGAGCCACTGCCTGTTCACCCCGCTATCATCCAGAAGGCGAGGTCAGTCGAGGTGCATCAAAGCTGGGACCGAGAGACTGAAAGCTCTACCTCAAGGCCATCAGACTGTTAAACAGCCATCACTAACATTGAGTGGCTGCTGCCAACATACTGACTTAAATCTCTAGCCACTTTAAAAATAGGAATTGGATGTAACAAATGTATCACTAGCCACTTTAAACAATTTTGTATATAATGTTTACATATCCGACATTACTCATATCAAATGTATACACTGTACTCTAAACCATCTACTGAATCTTGCTTATGCCGTTCGGCCATCGACTCAAATCTCTAGCCACTTTAAACGATGCATTTATATCATGTTTACATATCCTACATTACTCATCTCATATGTATATACTGTACTCCATACCATCTACTGCATCTTGCCTACGCCGATCAGCCATCGCTCATCCATATATTTATATGTACATACTCGTATTCATTCCTTTACTCTTGTGTGTATAAGGTAGTTGTTGTGAATTTGTTAGATTACTTGTTAGATACTACTGCATGGTCGGAACTAGAAGCACAAGCATTTCGCTACACTCGCATTAACATCTGCTAACCATGTGTATGTGACAAATAAAATTTGATTTGATTTGATTCCCCCACTCTTGTGAGCATGACAGATATTACGGAGGAACATGAGCTGACACGGGAAAGCAAGCTCACGCAAAAAAAAGAGGGAACGCTCACTTACACAGATAGGAATATTTAATATTTTTAACCATGGTAAACAGCTTGAGTGAACTATCTTCATTTATCCACCATCTTTGTCCAAGGGTATTCGAAGATGCATCTTGTAAGAAATCCTTGAAGTGTAAACGACTCTTGACAACACAACCATTTAGATTTGGCAAACATCACGGTTGTCCCCATCATCCCTAATGAAAGAAAAAGGCTTCTCCCTTTCCAACGTCCAATGCCAGTGCAAAACCAAACATTTGAAAACATCATACAGAAAGGCCAAAGACTGTAATAGGAGGAGTGGGAATGGGAGAACCCAAAGACCATCCCACTACAAGCCGACCTTCCCATGCATCCCCAATACATGTATAGTTTAGTTTAAATTACTTAATGCTAGTACATTATATCAGTCTATCAACCCTCAATGAGTGAAAGAGACTCTGTCAGTGAATTATCACTGATCAATGATTTGGAGGAAACCAAACCACGGTCGTATGGTTTGGTATGGTTTAGACCTATACTAATTAAGAATCTGTAATAATGAAATCCTGTACATTATATTCTGTGAAACTTTTAGCATTTTCCAGACAAATCGCTATAGCGATGAAGTACAGAAGATATCCAAACTGATGCGTAAAGGTGCATAGCTTCCTGTAAGCATGAGTGAGGCCACTGTCTAATATAATGTACAATATGAAGGCACATTTTTGATTTACAAGTTATTCCTTTATTAGTATTTGCTTTACATGCACGCTCCTTTGCGAGGGTAAGCGAGCATTGCTCCTTTTCCTTTTCAATACATATTGATTACCCATTCATTTGTCTCTGCCTGCAAATAATCCTCCTAAAATGTAGGCTATATCCTATAGGCAAAACGTTGCTCAAGAGAAAGTTCAAGTGTTTGCGCTCATCATTCTGGCTGCTTCAAGTTCAGTAGCCATAGGTGGAGATCCAACCTCAACATCAGGTGCGTGTGTGGTCTCAATTAAATAGGCCATAGCATATGCATGGGAGGAAAAACAGGGGGCAGTTACCTTTCCAAGGAAATTTACTTCATAAATATGATCAGGCTATAGTTTACTACATTGCCTAGAAATAAATATTTATCACGCATATTTTCCTCCATCTGAAAATCGTCCCACTTAAGGTAGGCTATACGTAGCTCAAGAGAAAGTGCAAGTCTCTCCAACTCTGCTCTCTGTAATCTATGTCTAGCCTATTGGCTGATATAGCCCAGTAATACCGATAGCCTAATATAATGGGCCATGTGAGAATCTGTGGTTATTTAACCTATTTCTTAGTTTTTTTTTGCTCATTTTGATATTGCCTATAGGGCTCAAAATTGCTGCAACCATGGCTGGCAAATGAGCTTTTAACATGGGACTATGATGGGAGACAGAGTGCTGGTTTCAAGCGCAGGGTGCAGCAGGTGTTTATTAGTAAAAGACCACAGGAGGTAGCTGGGTCCAGGGACAGGCAGAAGGTCATACACAGGGACTCCAAAAAGGTCACAGTACAGGCAGGGAAAAGTTTAATAACGTAGTCAGGCAAGAGGTTGATGACAGGAAATCTGATAGGCAAAAGTACAGGCAGGGAATAGGCAAAAAGGTGTCGTTAGTGAGGATGGCCAAAAGTACAGACAGGGAATAGGCAAAAAGGTGGAGTTGGCCAAAAACTACAATACACGGGAGGACTAATACGGAACTAAAACAGAGCTCCGACTAGATGTGTATCAAAACAAACAATACCTCACAATGACGGGGTGCAAAGAACTGAACTAAATAGTTTGTGTAAATGACATACAGGTAGGTGTGTGAACAGGTGATCAGAATTCAAGTGATTGGGATCTGGAGAGTGAGCTGCGTTCAGGGGATCTATGTGTTTGAGAGTGTGAGCTGGAAAGGTGGCTGGAAAGTGAGCTGCGTTCAGGGGATCTATGTGTTTGAGAGTGTGAGCTGGAAAGTGGGCTGGAAAGTGAGCTGCGTTCAGGGGATCTATGTGTTTGAGAGTGTGAGTTGGAAGCAGACGTTACAGACTGTAGTTGGGTTCGGGACCAGTTCTTGCGGTAGCGGGTGGGAGTCAGACATAAAGTCAGTAGGTGTGGGCAGGTGTGGTATGAAAATCTGTGGGTGTGGGTGGGAGCGGGATGAATAAATCAGTCTTGTGCTACATTAGGGCTTAAATATGTAACGTTTTGGGCGACCTGACCAAATTCATATACTGTAAATATGTAATTCTTATTGAAAGCAAGAAATGTGAGTTATATGTAATTCGCATTGAAAGCAAGTCTAAGAATCGGGGGATCTGTTCTGTGTGCTATGTCTATGCTTCCCGTTCTTATATTTTGTTTTTGTTTCTCGTACTTTCAGTTTTGTACACCAGCTTCAAACAACTGAAAATACAATATTTTTGGTTATTGAAAAAATATTTTACAGCAGTTTAGATGGTAGATGATTCTCTACTTGCTTGTTTTGTCACATGAACTGAAATTAGGAAAACTATTAGAATTTTGCTTATTGCACCTTGGTGTCATTTTTATTTATACTATCCATTAATTGTATTTTGTACACACATTCAGATATACATGAGCTCATGTTGTGCAACATTTATATAGGCTATGCAATTGTGGGAGAAAACAGAGTGATGGCCTCTAATAAAAAGAGGAGGATCCCATCAGCTTTCCATAGACTAGGATTACTATATTTATTACTCAACTTTCCTAATATTAAGAAAATTGCTTATATTTACAACAGCAGTATAGCTTACCTGGCTAACATGAAAATAAACCACGAGGACAAGCTTCCTCCATTCGCTTAAGTGCATAGATGACGTATTTTTTCCCGCTGCCCCTGTTTCAATACAGGTGCATGATAATGGTCCATTCTAAATCAAAACAAATGTCACACTTATATTATTTAGTATATGTAAAGACAAGATTCAATCAAGGATAGTCTGATGGGTGACAATATTAGCATATCACTTGTGAACACACCTTTGGCGCTGACAGAGATGGACGCCTCACTTCACGTTCTTAGGAAACTATGCAGTATTTTGTTTTTTTACGTACTATTTCTTACACTTTGACACCAGGAAATCTTAAGTCTTATTACATACAGCCGGGAGGAACTATTGAATATAAGAGCAACGTCAACTTACCAAGATTAAAACCAGGAATACGACTTTCCCGAAGCGGATACTGTGCTTGAACCACCACCCAGTACAATGGATCGGATTCCAGTAGGTGACCCAAAACAACGGCGCCGCTGAAGGGGCAGACGGAGCGGTCTTCTAGTCAGGCTCCGTAGACGGGGACATCGCTCCCGAGTATACAACTCGCCAATATCCAGTTTCTTGACAACAAGGTAGACAAAATTCAAGCAAGGGTTGCCTTCTAGAGAGACATCAGAGATTGTAACATTCTTTGTTTCACGGAAACATGGCTCACTCGGGATACGTTATCAGAGTCGGTACAGCTACCCTGTTTCTTCACGCATCGCGCTGACAGAAACAAACATCTCTCTGGTAAGAAGAAGGGCGAGGGTGTATGCCTTATTATTAACGAGTCATGGTGTGATCATAACAACATACAGGAACTCAAGTCCTTTTGTTCACCTGACCTTGAATTCCTTAAGATCAAATGCTGACCGCATTATCTACCAAGAGAATTCTCTTCGATTATAATCACAGCGTGTATATCCGACCTCAAGCAGACACCTCGACGGCCCTGAAAGAACTTCATTGGACTCTATGTAATCTGGAAACCACATATCCTGAGGCTGCATTTACTGTAGCTGGGGATTTTAACAAGGCTAATCTGGAAACAAGGCTCCCTAAATTTTATCAGCATATCGAATGCGCGACCTGGGCTGACAAAACTCTGGATCATTGCTACTCTAATTTCCACGACGCATACAAAGCCCTCCCTTGCACATTCGGCAAATCTGACCATGACTCCATTTTGTTGCTCCCAGCCTATAGACAGAAATTAAAACAGGAAACACCCGTGCTCAGGTTTGTTCAACGCTGGTACGACCAATCTGATTCCACGCTTCAAGATTGCTTCGATCACGTGGACTGGGATATGTTCCGGATAGCATTGGACAACAACATTGAGGTATACGCTAATTCGGTGAGCGAGTTTATTAGCAAGTGCATCGGTGATGTGGTACCCACAGTGACTATTAAAACCTTCCCCAACCAGAAATCGTGGATTGATGGCAGCGTTCGCGCAAAACTGAAAGCGCGAACCACGGCTTTTAATCATGGCAAGGCGACCGGGCACATCACTGAATACAAACAGTGTAGCTATTCCCTCCGCAAGGCAATCAAACAAGCTAAGCGTCAGTATAAAGACAAAGTAGAGTCGCAATTCTACGGCTCAGATACGAGACGTATGTGGCAGGGTCTACAGTCAATCACGGACTACAAAAATAAAAGCAGCCCCGTTGCGGACCACGATGTCTTGCTCCCAGACAAACTAAACTTCTTTGCTCGCTTTGAGGACAATACAGTGCCACTGACACGGCCCACTACCAAAACCTGTGGGCTCTCCTTCACCGCAGCCAATTAAAACATTTAAACATGTTAATCCTCGCAAGGCTGCCGGCACAGACGGCATCACTAGCCGCGTCCTCAGAGCATGCGCAGACCAGCTGGCTATTGTACTTACGGACATATTCAATCAATCCCTATCCCAGTCAGCTGTTCCCACATGCTTCAAGAGGGCCACCATTGTTCCTGTTCCCAAGAAAGCTAAGGTAACTGAGCTAAACGACTATCGCCCCGTAGCACTCACTTCCGTCATCACGAAGTGCTTTGAGAAACTACTCAAGGATAATATCACCTCCACCCTACCTGACACCCTAGACCCACTCCAATTTGCTTACCGCCCCAATAGGTCCACAGACGACGCAATCGCAATCACACTGCACACTGCCCTAACCCATCTGGACAAGAGGAATACTTATATAAGAATGCTGTTCATCGAATACAGCTCAGCATTTAACTTCTTAGGGAGCAGCTCCCAAGGTGACGGTTATGGAGAGTCTGGCGTGCCCAAAGTAAAATGCCTCCCACTCAGGCCCAGAAAATAGGATATGCACATAATTAGTACTATTGCATAGGAAACACTCTGAAGTTTCTAAGAGTGTTAAAATATTGTCTGTGAGTATAACAGAACGGATATAGCAGGCGAAAACCCGAGGGATTTCTGTCCTGGAAAAAGTGTATTTGACACGTTGCCTCATTTTGAACCCCTCCCTATTGAAAATGACCATATAAGGGAGTAATATTTCAGTACCTATTGCTTCCACTGGATGTCAACAGTCTCTAGACAGTGTTTGATGATGTTTAGTTGCTCTGGATGGTAATAGAAGAAGAATTGGGAAGTGGTCACCAGATGTAAACAGAAGAGGATGCGCGTTCACGGGCTTGCGCGCGCTGTGTTTTTTCCTTTCCTATCGCCCAGTTTATAATCCGGTTGAAATATTATAGTAAATATACATAAAAGTGTTCCTAAGGATACATTATCAATGATGTTTGATTGTTCTTGGACAAGTGTATAGGTATAGGTTGAATGAGTTCTCTTCACGGTTCAATGGGCGAGTGGACGCTGTATTTTCTGATCATAACGTGCCAACCAAATGGAGATTTATGGATATAATAAATGACTTTTTCTAACAAAAGAACCATTAGATGTCTTCGTTGGACACTTGGGAAGCCCTCAGCAGAAGTTCTTCAAAAGGTAAGGGATTTGTTTTCGCTGTGAAATGTGTTTTGTGTGAACCGCGATGGTTTATGAATTTATGCTAATGGAAAAATATTGGAGGTGTCTAGCCACTTTAATAATTCATAATAATTTAATAATTCATAATTGATGTAATAAATGTATCACTAGTCACTTTAAACAATGCCACTTCATATAATGTTTACATACCCTACATTACTCATCTCATATGTATTCCTGTACTCTATACCATCTACTGCATCTTGCCTATGCCGTTCGGCCATCGCTCATCCATATATTTATATGTACATATTCTTAATCATTCCTTTACACTTGTGTGTATAAGGTAGTTGTTGTGAAATTGTTAGATTACTTGTTAGATATTACTGCAAGGTCGGAACTAGAAGCACAAGCATTTCGCTACACTCACATTAACATCTGCTAACCATGTGTATGTGATCAATAACATTTAATTTGATTTGAATTATATATTATGACTGTGAATGATGCCCATCATAAGATAAATTGACTTTTTTTGTGACTTTTCTAATCATAGTCACACACCTCATGTAGCCTAGCCCATAGGCCTATAAGGTTTGTGGCCAGATAACTTTTCAAAATGGAGCACATTAATTTGATTTACAAGTGGTGTAGAGCCTGACTGGCATATATAAGCAGCACGTGAGTTTCAAGATTGGGGAAGATCATTTTCACCATAGAAAAGCACCTTTATAATAAAGCCATTACATGCATTTGCGGTCACTTTTGATAATGGTGTGTTCCGCTAATGGAACATTTGCACTTATAGCCTACTACCACGTGCGCATTGCTGCACTTATAATTTGAAGAAATAGCCTAATAATTTTTTTAAGCTAAATGTTCTGATCTGTTGCGTCAGCCTCATTGCATAAAACAGTGCTAGTGGTTCTATTAATTTGGGATCTATCGCATCTCACATCTGTCCCAGACTATGTTTGGAATATTTATTTATATATCACGTGACAGAGAGCCACGTGAGTGAGAGGCGCATCGGATTGTGCAGCACACTCAGGGAGAAGGGCACAACACAGCACTCCGGGCCACAAAAGGCATAGATATTTTTAAGGTGCATTACGGCCACAAAGGGGATGCCGCCGTAAGATTCGAGGCATTATCAAGTGCTTGTCAAAAGGGAATGAGAGACTATTGACGTGTGTACAGCCTGCATTAAAAACAAAGCGGAGCTCATGCCTTTCAAATTACTTTTTTCAAATCATCATTAGTCTCCTCATGCAGCCTTACAATATATTAAAAATCAAAACATATAGCCCAACGTTTGAAGAACAACTGAAGTTACGTTAATAACTCTAAATTAAGCATATAGGAGTACATATTTCTTTGTTAACGGAAAATTACCGTGAGACCGACAGTTATTTGCTTGACAATCACCGGCGGACAACATTTCGTGACCGCCACAGCCCTAGTTGAGACCCCGACTGAGTTTCCCTCGAAAAAGAAACAGTCGCTTTATGGCTAGGGTTAGGTTTAGGTTTGAAGCTAAAAATAATATGTTTATCCAACCCAAAGTAAAAAGTTCACTCAAGTCAGTTTACCCAAATCTAAATAATAATCATTAAAATGTATGTTTAATACCCACTCAAATTACTCAATCAGTTTACCCAATTTAAATGAAATACTTGGAAAATACTTAATGCCGGCAAGGGACAGTCAGTTTACCCAATTTAAAATAATAATGTTAATAATAATTGTATATGTAGCGTGGTTCGTTCTGCGTTGTGTATTTTTATTTAGGACACTGCCATAACTGGAGGTCTGCTGGTTGGATTCTCTTTATTTGCCCTGCACACGAAGTGACAACAAACAATATGTTAGCCCTTGGTACCGTTACAGCTCTCGGGCACCTTGCTAGTTGAAGGTCAGGCAAAAGAGAACAGTAAGAGGGTACGTAAATACAGATAACCCTCGATGGACCAAACCAAAATATACAAAACTTTTACAATCAGGTGTATTTACAATATAGATATGAAAAAGTGTTTGTACACAAAAAAATTACATTAGTTATGCATCTGTAATTAAATAAAAAAATACATTGAATTATTATTATTATTATTATCAAATTATTAACATCCCCTCTTGACCTGGCCTATTTCAACTGGTCCTTGTGTGCAATTTGGTGCACAATCTAGGCGAACAACATCACACTGCTACATATACAATTTAAAATAATACGTTTATCAAGGGAAAGGGCTAGATTCTATCAGATCTGCACTAACTAACACCCAAATAGTGGTTGTTTTGGGAGTGTCAGAGGTGGAGCTGCATTAGAGCTGTCAAATCGACAAGCGGCTCATTGTGTTATCTTATTGCGGACACTGCCATCAGATGCAACAAAACTACCCGATTTTATAATCCGACAAATCCCATGCAGCCGTGTTAGAAGAGCATGTAGCCCATGCAGCCGTGTTAGAAGAGCATGTAGCCCATGCAGCCGTGTTAGAAGAGCATGTAGCCCATGCAGCCGTGTTAGAAGTGCATGTAGCCCATGCAGCCGTGTCAGAAGTGCATGTAGCCCATGCAGCCGTGTTAGAAGTGCATGTAGCCCATGCAGCCGTGTTAGAAGTGCATGTAGCCCATGCAGCCGTGTTAGAAGTGCATGTAGCCCATGCAGCCGTGTCAGAAGTGCATGTAGCCCATGCAGCCGTGTTAGAAGTGCATGTAGCCCATGCAGCCGTGTTAGAAGTGCATGTAGCCCATGCAGCAGTGTTAGAAGTGCATGTAGCCCATGCAGTCGTGTTAGAAGAGCATGTAGCCGCCTTCAAACACTTGAATGCGTGATGTTCTTTTGTCTACACCTCATTAGACGAATAGGCTATAAATTCCCCATCCAATTAACATGAAAAAAAAACATGAATTAGCCTATACTTTCTATCGCTGTTTCGAACGTCTAACGTGGTAGGGATAAAACAGAGGGAGTGGGTTGTGACACACAAAAGCAGTCGCTCAACTACTGTATTTGTCTGCTCATGCTGCAGTTACACCTCCAACATCACCAACGCGGGTTAATGCGCGATCTGATTGAATCGAGGCTGAAATTACGGTAAAAAAGTAGGAAAAAAGCTGTAAAGGGGAAATGCTATCGCTAGGGTTAGGATTACGATTAGGGTTAAATGAAAACATCTGGGTTAGGGCTTTGTTGTACATTTCAATCAATCTGTCACAACAGAGCTGTTCAGTTCATGGTACTTTAGTAAAAAAAACTCTTCATACTTATAATCCAGAGCCTTTGAAATATGTTGGACTTTTAAAAAAGTGCCTTTGGGTACAGCCTTAGTCATATTGGAGGAGACAGGGAATGCATCTTTTGAAAGTGCCACTTGAGTACCTCAGTGGTATGGATCTAATGAAACTGAGGGAGGAGGGCAGAGCTGGAAATGAGCAAATGGAATAGTAAACAATGGAAGGTTCCATAAACACAACATGAGCATGGAAATGTATTTGAAATACTGTAGCAGTACGTGGTGCTGTTAGTGGAAGAAATGTGAGTTTTTGTGTAAATGTTCATCTGGTGATGACCCCCAAAACACACGCACACACACCCTTTCTTTCTCTCTCTCCTTTTCTTGAGGTTGAGTCTCCAAGCCGCCCATTGATGGAATAAACATAACATGAGGACTAGTGGGCCTGGGCCAATGAGGTTCATTACAGTCCATACAGCTCTTCCAACATTGGCTCACTTTGTCTCACCATCCAACTTTTCCAGTTGTTCACACCTTTCTTACACACTCCCCCCTACACACAGTCTCCCTCTCAAATCCAACATTTCACATGTGAATGAAAATAAGGTCAGTTGAGAGGCCAGACTGTGTCCGTGTGTGCGCTTAATGTGTGCAGTGCGTGTGCTCACATGTTTGTTTTTTCAGACTGACTGCCCAGGATATTCAACCCTTTCCATGTACCTTTACTACTCCGTCACTGGTGAAGGGGGCTGCCTGCACAGCCAACCCAGCTCTGCTCAGTCCAGCTCAACCCTTCTCCCATCACAACCTCACTCTCTTCTCAGGCTAATTATACACTGAGAGGGGGGTGGGGTCAGGCATAGAAAGAGAAAAGGGTGAGAGAGGGAGATGGGGTGGAGAGGGAAAGCCATGGAGAGACAGAGAGACTCAGAGCGAGAGAGAGGGAAAGAAAGAAAGAACCCTCTGGGTATTTTTACACCCTTCTATTACCAGGCCTGTTCTGATGAATGACATGAAAAGATAAGTTGGGAGTTTGGTGGAAAGTTGGAAAGTTCTTTCCCCAGTGTTAACATGAAAGGAGTTTCACTTCATCAGACTGAGACAGAAAAGAGGAGGTGGAGAGGAGGAGGAGAAGGAGGAGGAGAGATGGAGATGGAGATGGCTCGCAAGATGCACTGAATCCCGGCTGGGTTAACAAAGACACACATTGTGCAAACACATCACGCCAAGTTAGTAAAAGAGCGATCTACTGTTCATACCAACCACATACATGTGCCAGGGTTTTGTTTGAGTTTATGTGTATGTGTGTGTGTGTGTAACATATGCATGTGCGTGCATGCATGTGTGAATTTTAAAGAAAAAATAGGAAACAAACTCAAAACAAGCTTTTTTATGCATGGCCATCCAAATTCATCTTTAGCCAAGCCCAGGTTAGAAGTAATGTCTTGGGGAAGGCCCGGGCTGAAAGGTCCCTTAGAGGTCTGGAGGGTGGATGTACTGTGTTGTGCTGTGGTTTAGTATGGGATCATCTGACCCTCACGAGGTTCCCCATTAGTCACACAGACCAGGCAGTCATTCAGTTTATTGTCCATTGAGGGCGGTCCATGACAATACATGGTCAGCTGATGGAGAAGTACTGGATTGTTAGAGAGAGAGCCACTTCCTCTATTTTCACAATGTCTGTCACACTGAGGATGGGTGTCATGTGCAGTGGTGAAAGTAAGGCAGGGGTATGCCATACCGGTAAAACGTGAGCCTATCACAATTAATACAATATGCCTCAAAAAACTATAGACTATTACACCATTATTTAACATGACAATGTCAGCCCGCATGAAAAAAAATCAAATTGACTGGAAACCCGGGTATAATACACTCCAAATTTCATTGTGGTTTGAGGAGAACACCTACATTTTGTCAAGGCGGAGATGAGTGGCCGAGACACTCGCAGACCGAGGCGCGCGTAGACAACAGTGGATGCATCAATCCAGTCTACAAGTGTAGGCCTATTGACAACACGCAGGTGTTTTGTAACTGATGTCTCTTTCCATTCATCTAATTGCTGGTGCACAGTGCACTGTTGGGGTTTGGAAGCTGAAATTATTTTGACAATCAGATGAAAACCTTATAACTGGTTGTGTTTATGCCACATTAAAAGGCATAGGCGGCTTGCTCAGAGTACACGTCCTGGTAATCCGTCTGGCCCTGCGGCCTTGTGAATGTTGACCTGTTTAAAGGTCTTACTCACATCGGCTGCGGACAGCGTGATCACACAACCGTCCAGAACAGCTGATGCGCTCATGCATGTTTCAGTGTTACTTGCCTCGAAGCGAGCATAGACGTTTCCCCGTTTCATTGGCCGATTATATGGATCAGACAGTATAGTTTTTATTGCTCTGTTTGTCAGTGTCAGCAGAGTAGGCTACCCTATAATTTTTGTGGTATAAAAGAAATGTGTGCGCGCACTTGGGTATCCCGTACTGGTGAGAAATTAAATCTACTTTCACCCCTGGTCATGTGAGAACGACAATAATAGTTTCTACAACAGATAAGACAGCAAGAGGGAACACACTCTTTCACAATCATAACAATACAATGACAATAGCTGAAACCATAGCAGTGTAAAACCATAACAGACAATCATGAATGGAGGTAATAGCATAGACAAAAAAATATATGTTTAAACTCCAGACTCATCCAAAACGTGTGTGCATGGTTCATTCATGATTTAAAGGGATACTTCGGGATTTTGGCAGAGGCCCTTTATACACTTCCCCAGAGTCGATGAACTTGTGGATACCATAGAGGTAATTTCGTGAGCCAATGCTAACTAGCATTAGCGCAATGACTGGAAGTCTATGGGTATCTGCTAGCATGCTAGTAGATACCCATAGACATCCAGGCATACGTCAGACAGATGCATTAAACTTCCTATCCGGTGAGATGTTTAGAATATTTGAGGCTCAGCTTAGTTCTCTGAGCCATTTGCCGGAAGTGCTAGGTTTGGACAGAATACAACACAGAACAGAACAAATAATACCCACTGAATTGTGGTAAGTGTGAACATGACCCAGACCCACAAACATGCATCAGGAGAGAGCCCATCCATTGCCTATACACACACAGGCCCGGGCCTACACTTCTGTTTCCACTGAGAGAGCGGGATGGAGAGGAATGTAGAGGGAGAAAAAGAAAGAGAAAGGGAGGGAAGAAAGGGGAAAGGACATTTAGCGTGAGGGGAAACAGGGATTGATAGATTTTTTGGAAATGTTAAGAACTATTTTTCCCTCAGTAGGTTTCCAAGGGCAGTGTTCTGTTCTGTGTCTGTGCTTCTCTGGTACAGGGTTAGTAGTCAGTCACTCCTTCCGTATAAAACAACAGCACACAAAATCACTATTTTACATAGTGCCTGCCTGTCTTTAGTTACAGGTGCTCTGCTTCTGTCTCTATGCTTATACAACAGGATTCTGTTTATAAAACAAACACACACACAAACACACAGGCATGCACGCACACGCAGAACCATTGCCAGCCACATGGTCAGCTCTCTAAAGTGGAACCACCTACACAATCTAATGTGAGAGAGAGGAGAGAGAAAGAGAGCAAGAGAGAAATATGTTTTCATGACAGATTTAAGACCAGTGGTTCTAGTAGCAGAGAGGTAGAACTGATTTGTCAGCCAGTAACTTTGAGTAAGAATGTTTAATATAAAACTAGTAATGATGGGAGCAGACAAACAGTATTAGATGGATAGAAGCTTCGGACCACAGAGGTTGAAACTATAAGGGCACAAGGCGAGACCCAGATGCAGGCAGGGAAGGCAGATGGTTTGAGTCTTTTATATTTATTATAATCCAAAACGGTAGGCAAGAGAATGGTCGTGGACAGGAAAAAGGTCAAAACCAGTTCAGAGTCCAGGAGGTACAGAGTGGCAGGCAGGCTCAAGGTCAAGGCAGGCAGAATGGTCAGACAGGTGGGTACAGAAACAGGCAAGGGTCAAAACCAGGAGGACTAGCAAAAGAAAATAGAAAAAGCAGGCGCACCAGAAAAAACATGCTGGTTGACTTGAACAAGACAAACTGGCACAGAGAGACAGGAAACACAGGGATAAATGCACTGTGGAAAATAAGCAACACCTGGAGGGGGTGGAGACAATCACAAGCACAGGTGAAACAGATCAGGGCGTGACAGAAACAGAAGGACAGACAGAACGAAAGGAAGGCATTGGCTTATGTTTTAAATTCTCAGACAATTGGACTGAAATACCACTCTCAGCTCACATAACCTGAATCTTTGGTCGGAAGTTGACACATCAACTTTGTCACATTACTTACTGACCTACCCTGCTCTGCCCTTCAAGACTGTTGAGACACCTGCACCTTCCCACCACATCACACATTCATGTACCAACACACATACACACAACCGCTGCAAACACAGACACCCACCAATTCGGTGACTCGCATGCACATACACAGACCCCCCCCATGGCCAACGTTTCCCACTTATCTAGCCCCCTTCACGTACATGTCTCTCCTCTCTGTCTCTATCTGCCCATTCTGACAACTCCCTGTCTCACACCAGCCCAGCCCTCCAATCACACGCTCTGAACCAACTCTATCTTAGCCAATCGCTGCCTAGTTGCTAGGTTAGAGGAACGTCTAAATCCTGTCCATGCTATTGCTGAACGTCATAGCCCAATCTTACCATTGATTACGTGACACAAACAAAAACAAACAGAGATGTGAGGGCGGGCGCAAAAAAAACATAGGGGGGTATTCCCACTAATTAAATATTTTTTGAAAAGCTATCGCAGTGTATTGACGGTAGAAAACTGTTCTCTCTCAAGCCAGGGCAGCCACATGATAGCTGCATGAGCGTCCTGTATGAACTGCAAAGACAGACAAACAGACAGACCAACGAACAGACAGACAGGAGGCAGTGGCAGTTCTTCATGTCTTTTACAATGGAAAGTGTGGTGACTCGTCTGTAAGATGCCACCCTGTTCTCTCTGTATAAGATCCATACAGACACACATACACGCTGAACCTAACATAACATGCTGACCAAACCGGATGCGCGCATGCGTCCACGTTGATTTTGTTCACCCACACCAGAAGCGATCAGAACACACAGGTTGAAATATCAAAACAAACTCTGAACCAATTATATTAATTTGGTGAGAGGTCAAAAAGCATTAAACATTTATGGCAATTTAGCTAGCTAGCTTGCTGTTGCTAGCTAATTTGCCCTGGGATCAAATCATCAAATCAAATTTTTTATTTGTCACATACACATGGTTAGCAGATGTTAATGCGAGTGTAGCGAAATGCTTGTGCTTCTAGTTCCGACCATGCAGTAGTATCTAACAAGTAATCTAACAATTTCACAACAACTACCTTATACACAGTGTAAAGGATTGAATACGAGTATGTACATACAAATATATGGATGAGCGATGGCTGACCGGCATAGGCAAGATTCAGTAGATGGCATAGAGTACAGTGTATACATTTGATATGAGTAATGTCGGATATGTAAATATTATATACAAAATTGTTTAAAGTGGCTAGTGATACATTTGTTACATCCAATTTCTATTATTTAAAGTGGCTAGAGATTGAGTCTGTATGTTGGCAGCAGCCACTCAATGTTAGTGGTGGCTGTTTAACAGTCTGATGGCCTTGAGATAGAAGCTGTTTTTCAGTCTCTGTCCCAGCTTTGATGCACCTGTACTGACCTCGCCTTCTGGATGATAGCGGGGTGAACAGGCAGTGGCTCGGGTGGTTGTTGTCCTTGATGATCTTTTTGGCCTTCCTGTGACATCGGGTGGTGTAGGTGTCCTGGAGGGCAGGTAGTTTACCCCCGGTGATGCGTTGTGCAGTCCTCACTACCCTCTGGAGAGCCTTACGGTTGTGGGCGGAGCAGTTGCCGTACCAGGCGGTGATACAGCCCGACAGGATGCTCTCGATTGTGCATCTGTAGAAGTTTGTGAGTGTTTTTGGTGACAAGCCGAATTTCTTCAGCCTCCTGAGGTTGAAGAGGCGCTGTTGCGCCTTCTTCACCAC